>OZ024887.1:31375117-31491207 GCA_964017195.1 Siderastrea radians | reverse complement strand
TATCATATGCAAGTCACATGGCCGTGGAATTTGGCAACGACTACAGCAGTTCTTAGAGAGTGAAGAGGAACAAAAGGAGTTGCGAGAACAATTTCGAGAAGGTAAGCTCAATAAACCTGAATAAACCGTTCATATCTTTTGAACATGTGCTGATGTTACGTGTTGTATAAAACTCAATAAAACTGTATAAAACAACATGAAAAGCGGCAACGTGGAGTCGAAGCTATTTAAATCTTCAAAAATTTAGCACCTCAAAACTACCGGAACTACTAATACCATGCAGTGAGAAAAATATGCACTGGTAAAACGCATTCACCGAATATGTTATGAGATGTATTCAAATTATTTTTCTTTTAAGGCGGAGAAGCGAAAAAACCCAAAGCAGTATCAAAATTAATGATGAAGATGGAGAAGAAACCGGTATGCCCTGCAGAAAGCGAAAGAAGTATTCCGATCTAGAGTTATCTACACTGGACATGGTGTTTTTGTCCTCTGGGGGTACGCCAGACAAAGGTGTCATTCAAAGGACCGCCAATGCACTGAAAATGGAAGAGCAACAAGTAAGTTACTGTCGCTTACCTTTTGGCTTACTTGCCACTACGTGGTTGTTTGCATCTAGGCACCATGCGGCTTTAATTTCATGACAGTTTTCATTTGCATGTCGCTTTACCAGCCACACTGCTTTCGCTTTATCTTGATTATTAACGCAGAGTTTAATTCCACACAACGAACATGTCAATGACGCCTTGAAATCATCAACGGAACAGAGCGGTTTAAAACCACATTGCCGTAATTCCTCATTAAGATCATGCACATCTCTCTGAGGGGCACTTTCAACTCGTAGAAAACAATAAAACCAAGCACTTACTACAAGAAACAAAAAGATGAATGTGTACGGGGAGCGTAACATGTTTGCTGAACTACGAAGTACAGAGAAATACTAGCAATGCGTCGTTTCAAATGATTTTATTCTGCGGGTTTACCACATGTGCTTACGTCATGAACAACTGCTGGTCCCCTCTTGTCAATGCTATCTGTGTACCCTTGTATAAGAAAGTTTTAAAATTAGACTTAGTCTTAAGATGTTCTTAATTCCAGTCCATGCATTTTCTGATCAAAGCTCAGCTTTCCCGTTCCTTTAAAAATGGTGTATTCTTGTAAAAAAGAGTGTATTTCTTGGATTTCCTAAAATAAAGATGTTTTGATATTTCCTCTCCATAGATTGTAATTTGGTTTAACAACCATCGCAGAAAAAGAAAAGAAGGATCATACTTGCTGGGACAATACAGCAAGAAATAAGTGAATAAGTCTGCTCCTGATTTATTTAGTATTTTATTTCCCATTCAAATCTTGCTTTAATCAGTTAGCTTGTGATCGCTTTTCTAAGAGGAACTCCCTCTCAGTGTTACTACAATTTGTTTAGTAATTCACTAATTATGATGGTTCAATTTAATTAGGAATTTAGCAGCATATTACAAACATCAGACATTAATAATTTTAAATATTTGATTGATCCTTTTCTGAAAATATACTTTGACTTGTTATCCTTAATTCGGTTAGTAGGCCGTTTCACAATTGTAACCTCTGAACGTTTTCGAGAATTTAACATAATTCGTTCTTTTACTGTACAGTGTATTCATTGAATTGGCAGATATTAAAGATGTTGTTTGAATAAGGAAGGTCGTCGTTTTTTGTGGTCAGCGGCTAACAAATCTAATACAAGCACTGCGTGCCTCCCCATAAGCACTCGACAAATACCCTTCTAAAGTCTCGGAGAGCGGACGATAGTTTGCCAATTTCTTCAGTAGTGACTCCGGATATTACATAGCCACAATTGTAGAGTACAAATGCACCATGAAATTAAAT
Organism: Siderastrea radians; assembly: GCA_964017195.1. Taxonomy (NCBI): domain Eukaryota; kingdom Metazoa; phylum Cnidaria; class Anthozoa; order Scleractinia; family Rhizangiidae; genus Siderastrea; species Siderastrea radians. The sequence goes on along the minus strand of OZ024887.1, from coordinate 31,489,341 downwards.
GCACGTAAAAGTTGTCCTTTTTATTAGTTATCATTATTCAATACTCGTAAGTACACTAGTACACAGTAGTACAGCAAAAATCGAGTACGTAACGAGAGTACACAGCACCATAGCGCTGCTGGGCTGAAATATGCTGAAGTATTGCTTTTCAGCTTTACAGCAGTGATCCTGGTGAAAAAAAAAAGAAAAGTAGCTACCATTGGAGAAAGAAATAACATCATCTTTATTAACAAAGTGGATTCGAAGGTAACCTTGAAGGTAAGTGTTACGCAAGTTACGAGAAGATCAGATCACGTTTTTGATTATCGATTTCCATCGATGTAACCAAAAATTTGTGATTATCGATTTCAATCGATTAAATTGACTAATCGATCAACAAATATCGAGTACTAGAGTATTATCGATTAATCGATTACATTTTCGATGATCGATTTCTATCGATTAGATACGTCCTGCTTTTTCATGATCATCGACTCATCATGAGTTTCTTCTATTGGACTCGTCGATACCGAGTTCGTCTCGTCGACTTCTGAGACCGCCTCATTATGTATCACTTCATCTTCGACTCGTCAAGTGTCGAGTTCATCTCGTCGACCCCTTAGATTGACTCGTCGTGAGTTGACTTAGGCCGCTAAAGACTGGGTTTTAGTGCGAAGCACATGGTGAGCTTAGCAAGCCTTTGTAATACAGTAAAAACCCACGTATAAGAACCTAAAATATAAGAACCTGTTAGGCTAAAATTTTCATTTTAAACCCCCTTTTCATAAGAACCTATTTAGCCTAAAATTTTCAATAGCTTCTTATTTTACAAAAATGAAGGCATCACAAAATGTAACACAGCATTTTATGGACACTGCAGCATGAAAGACATGCATGCTAGTACTTTGGAAAGATAAATTTACTGTATGGTTATCATCTAAACTGTATTCTAGTGATTATTTAATACAGCAATACAGTATCTTCCATATCACATATGCCCTGTAGTTACCTGTGCTGATCGCTAGTGCCCCTATCAAATTAAGAACCTATTTAAGAACCTAAGTAGCCGAAAATCCCACTAAATACCATTTCTATAAGAACCTATTTAGGCTAAGTTGGAAAAATCTAGGTTCTAATCTACGTGGGTTTTTACTGTAGCAGCAATGGAGGAGTTAATTAAAGCGAATTTTGGAAAACGCAATCAGTAAAATCGAGACTATATCATCATCTCCCACACCTACAACAAAAAATAATCAGCAGCCAACAAGCTCAAATTCAAATACGATTTCAAGGGCAGAAGCAAATTGGATTGTGCATGTAGTTAAGTTGGTGGCTATATGCCCGGCAGCCGGGCACAGTCTCAAATAGACTACAGCTGAAATGCCCGGCAGTCCGGCAAAATTTTCACCAAATTTCCCCAGAAAGCCTTTCTCAAACCTCATGAAGCTATTACATCTTTGTTTAGAAAAGTCAAGCGATTCTACAGAAAGTGAACGAAATTCCACAGAAAGCCTCTCCTAAACCTCGTAAAAGTGTTCGATAACTTGATGTAGTGTTCCATAACTTCGCCATCATCCTGGCACTTAGGAAATTTCTGCTCAGACTGCTGGGCACGGTCTCAAATGGACTAAATGCCCGGCAGTCGGAAATTTGTATCAGCATATCCACCCGCTTGAGAGTATTTGATGTTTGTTAAGAACTGTCAAGGGGTGCTACGGTTTAGTAGTTGACATTACATCTGAGCTTGTAAACATTCCGGTTGTCATCACGCAACGCTTCGAAGCGTTGTGTGACAACAACGGTTTTGTAGAGTCTAATATTCCGGCGACACAATCTTTTTTTTTTAATTTAGATTTTGATATCTTGCTTTTGCATCCCTCTGGAGAGAGAGGGGTACTTCTCAAAATTTAACTTTTAAGATTTCTGACTGCCAGGCATTTAGTCTATTTGAGACTGTGCCCAGCAGTCTGGGCAAAAATTTTCTAGGTGTCAATAACATAGCGAATTTATAGTGAGCCCAGGCTCAGACATTTCTTCAACTAAAAAACCAAAATGATTTTTGGAATCGCTTGACATTTCCAAAGAAACATCTAATACTCTCAAGCTGTTTGTATGAGCTTAGCAGTGGAAATTCTGTAATGCTTTCCAACTGCGGATCACTGCTTCTAAGTGTCAAGGTCATACCGATTTGATAGTACTGGCCCACGCGAAAATATCCCGTCAACTATGCAGCCGAAATAATTTTTGGAATCGCTTGACATTTCTAAACAAAGTTATAATTGCTTCATGAGGTTTGAGAAAGGCTTTCTGGGGAAACTTGGTGAAACGTTTTGCTGGACTGCCGGGTATTTAGTCTATTTGAGACTGTGCCCCGCTGCTGGGCATATAGCCACCAACTTAAAATAAAAAGTTCAATTTGTATCGGCTCACCTCCAATTTGCTTCTGCCCTTGAAATCGTATTTGAATTTGAGCTTGTTGGCTGCTGATTATTTTCTGTTGTACGTGTGGGAGATGATGACATAGTCTCGATTTTACTGATCGCGTTTTCCAAAATTCCCCTTAATTACCTCCTCCATTGCTGCTATTAAAAAGGCTTGCTAGGCTCGCCATGTGCTTCGCACTGAAACCCAGTCTCTAGCGGCCTAAATCAACTCACGACGAGTCGATCTCGGGGTCGACGAGACGAACTCGACACTTGACGAGTCGAAGGTGAAGTGATGCATAATGAAGCGGTCTCAGAAGTCGACGAGACGAACTCGGTATCGACGAGTCCAATAGAAGAAACTCACGATGAGTCGATCTGGGGAGTTGACGAGACGAACTCGATGGAGACGAGACGAATAGGAGCAATTCACGCCGATACAATCTGGAAAGTCGACGCAACGAACTCAGAAGATGACGAGACAACCCGGAATAACGGATGGACGAGTCGAAAGACCAATTTAGTCTCGGATCTGACTTCATACAGGGTCTCATGCGCCCAAGTCTCCATGGAGACCAGGGAGACAACTACGCGGGAAAATTGCATGAAGCACAGACGTCCCTCACACCTCAGGAAAAAAACGCAAAACGACTACTGAGATCTAAATTTCCTGCCAGTTATGCAACAGAATGTAGTCGTATTAAAGAGTGATAACGAACATGGAAGACTTTTCTTTTCCACGTTATTTAAAGCGCCCCATATTCACACGAAAAAAAGTAATATTGCTTTATGACATGGCCTGCCGACCTTTATGGCGCAATGCCGAAAACATGTCAAGTTTCCGATGCGTTTCCATCTGTAGAAATGAGTCCACATGAGTCCAGTATGGCGTACCCTCTATGAAGTTTAAAATTTCAATTTGGCGCGAGGCGGAATGTGACCTTAATGAGTTGAGAGTTTTCAGTGGTATCACGTTCCAACGATCTGCTACGATCATTGAGAATTGAATGGGGAAAGAAAATGCTGTAAATTTAAAAGCGCTAAATAAAGGCATTAGTTTCAACTTTTTCCAAAACAAATGAGGCATCTACAAATGAATAACTCGCCTAATCGGTATTCTAGTTTGGACTGTCATTTCACCCGAGCTACACACCTACATGTATTACACGATGAAATTTCACTGAAGCAAACACTAAAGAAATTCCTACTGCGCGTGCTTCACATTAAAGACCGTTAAAATGCGTCTGTTGCATATTCAACACAATGTTCAGACGCAATGCAAAATTTCCTTTCTCTGAGCGAGTAACTGTGCTACATGATATTCTACATCGAAGTACTTGTCCTGTATCAAGCACGAGTTTGCGACACTTATCACTTAACTATTTCATAAAGGTATTTCGTTACTCACCATTGTCAATTGCGCCAAATGACGCGCTTGATCGTGATGCCGTTCGAAGAGTCTTGCGTGGAGTACTTTGGAAATAGCTATCTTCACTACATTTGTATAAATTTGAAAAGAACTCAAGTTTGCGTTCCGTGTCAATATGCTCGTCATCCATAACTGTAGTTTTTCTCCATGAGCTATTTTAAAAAACAGGTGTCGCTAGCCAATACAAAAATCTGCATTGATGGCCGTTAATACCCAAGGAGGAAAGAAAGGTCCACCCATAATGCTTTGCGACCAACTATATTATCACTGGTCGTTTGCCCACGCGATCTCACATTTGGACTTGAGCGCGATGAACATCGTGTGAAATGGCAAGCTTGTGTAGCAGCGCTGTCTCGATTTTAGAAGAAGAAAGTTCTATGTTTTAGTTTTCTGTGTCTCGTAGTAAGGCCTGTTTTTGGACAACTCAGCTTTTCCAGCGAACTGGCCCTTCTCCAGTTTAATGTGTATTCTCTGATGCGGGGAATCGATCGCAAATTAGACGGAAGACTTTCTGCCGCTCGATCATAATATAATATCACGTCATAAAATTTGGGTTATTTTACATCTCTTCAACTCCAAATCATTGTGCACACTGGAAACTACATTTTCTTAGCTTTCACATGGCGTACTAAACTTATGAAGCGGCTGAGAACAGAAGGAGAAAAAGAAATTATGTGAGAAGTTCATAGCGCTGGGTGATTACAAAGACACTGTTTGGACCGCGTTACAAACCGACACGGGTAACTCAGTCAAGCACGCCATAAGATTTGGGTTATTTAACACCCCTTCAACTGCAAATCGTTGTGTACAGTAGAATCGACATTTTCTTAGCTTTCAAATGGCATATTAAACTTAGGAATCGGTTGAGAAGGAGAAAAAATATTTACGCGAGAGGTTTATAGCCTAACTTAGGAATCGGTTGAGAAGGGGAAAAAATATTTACGCGAGAGGTTTATAGCCCGAAAGTTCCGCAAAGGCATTGTCTGGATCGCGTTTCAAACCGACACTAACTCAGTCAAACACGCCATAAGATTTGGGTTATTTAGTACCCCTTCAACTCCAAATCATTGCATGCAGTGAAATCTGCATTTCCTTAGCTTTCAAATGGCATATTAAACTTAGGAATCGGTTGAGAATAGAAGGAGAAAAAAAATTATTTACGTGAGGGGCTTATAGCACCAGGTACCGCAAAGGCGTTGTTTGGATCGCGTTACAAACAGACACTAACTTAGTCAAACAAGCCAGTAAAATCTACATTTTCTTAACTTTCAAATGGCGTATTAAACTTAGAAATCGGTTGAGAATACAAAGAAAAAAAATTATATGACAGGTTTACAGTACCGTGTAAGCACAAATTTGTTACCGAGTAAAACGCGGCACAATTCATGCGCTATTAACAAACAAACAAGGCCTTAAAATCAGCTAACAAAAAATGATTGTATTTAAAATTGTACTACTTTGTCTGTCAGTGGGGTACGTGGATTTCCTAGTGGACAGCATCATGTCAGTGCTGAAAGACCTGACTCACGTCGACAGCTGGAACTAAGAAGTAGAAAGGTCACAAATCAATGATACAAGTTGCAAACATGACCTCATTGAAATGGAAATCAGCCTAGAGCTTAGCGATATGGCGAATACAGTATCACAAGAACCTTGTTACGGATAAAAACGTGCCAAGGAAGTGAACAGCTGCCGATAAGCTGCAGTAACATGTCTAACATTGCGAGGCCTAGCAATCAAAAGCATCTCGCTGCTGTGACACTGGTCGAAGAAAATGACGGTTGGCGCCAATTTTTGAGTAATTTAAATTCGGTCCTTACCCACTGAAAACGTGAGTATATTAGAGTACATTGCGATTGCTACCGTTCTTTAACCTTTAAAGCAGAGGTTGGACTCTTCAAAAGGCTAATGTATCCATTACATTACAAAAGAAATGGAAATTTAACATACCTTTGTCGAAGAACAACACGTAAACAATGGCGTCTTCACGCCAAATGGCTCCCAAAGAAAGGCTTGGAAAAATAGCACAGACCACGAATGTGTTTAGAAATTTACGGCTATGGGAACTTTAAATAACCAAAAACAAATGCAAAACAAAAGATTTGCCACTATCGACCTTGAAGAATGAGAAAAATCCAGGCAAAATCCTACTATTTTACGCGCCAAGAACAACCTTTTAGGAAACTGTCAAGAACGAACCTATTGAATTTCACGCAAAGCACAGTGGGGGGACCTTTATTTCCTCCTTGGTTAATACCAGTCCTGTTAGTGGTTTTCCCGGGGGATGATATTTGACATTAAGTTAACGTGTCACGATATCACTGGTCTGTTTTCGCGCAGATACAAGGCCCATTGTTTCCAACTATCCCTGTGATTGGTGTTTTTTTTTACACAGTTTCCGATTTCAATCATTATATGTTGTCACTTTTGAAACCATTCGGTGATCAGTTGTCACTTTTGGAAACCGGTCGTACGTTCAAGAGTTGCTTAACATTTCGTTAACATTCCAACACTCATCGACTTCTGAATATGGGACACTGGTGCATCAAAGTACACGAAGGCAAAGTAAAAGTGTTTAAAGATGGCTCTCCTATTGCCAAAACTGATGGTTCAAAGTATGTCAGTGTTGAAAGAATATCGTATTAATTTAATGATGAGTCAAAGAAAGATTACGTGAAGGTAAGACTTAGTTTTACATGTAGTCTAGAGACAAGATTTTATAATTGAGATCGGTAATTTTTATGTCGAGTGACTTGTTCCCTCTGAGTAGTTTCCATCGGATTCTTTTTTTTCACAGTTTTAGTTTATGTTCTGGAAAACATTATGGTTAGCTTTTTTGAATCACATCACATTCTTCTCGTTTCCGTTAAAGAGTGACAGTTTTACTCTCCAGTTCCAATAGTCCACGGTTTCAAAGACCAAGATTTTGTAAACGAAAGTAAAATTATATAGAAAGTTTTAGTGTTCGTGGGATGTGAGCTTCCATATTTCAGGTTGATGTTTCGTCCGATTCTGATCGCGGTGGTCAGGGGTGTCAGGAGAAAAATTTCACACTTTTCGGCTCTGCTTTAATATTAAGCTTAAGTCATCAAAAGAACCTGACCTGCAGAAAAACGGAATGAATCTGTCTCACCTTTCGTGATTCGTAATGATTAAGGGCAATGTTTATGGATACCAGAGGGAAAAAGAACATCATTTACGGGAGATAGGCAACCTTACTCTATCCAACTGTGTAAGTTGCGTTAATAACTGCGAAGATCATCTTTACATTTATTTCTTCATTCCGCAGTTCAAATACATGAATTTCATATATTCATAATTTCATCTTCATCTTTCCCGGGTATATTACGAACCAATTTAATGACCAGCTCCCAGTTGGCTTGATAGCTCAATTGGTTAGAGCACTGCACCGGTATCGCACAGGTCAGGGTTCGAATCCCGGCAAGCCTGATTTTTTCAGGCTTTCTTTTCGCAATTGCATAAGTTGCGTTAATAACTGCGAGGATCATCTTTACATTTATTTCTTACTCTATCCGCAAGATAACATTTCTGCTTTTAGTGGCCGACTGCTTGCAGTTCAGACCCCGGGAGAGGAAACGCTGGCTACAATAGCACCCATGCTGTTTTGGTTCTTTGCAACTTGAGTCTCTGAGTGGACTCAGTGATGTGGTTCAATAACCGGATGTCTAAAATGCTACCGAGATTTGTAACCCAAAATCCAAATTAGTCAGAGGTTGCGAGCTGTATATGTAGCACATTTCATTAATTTACGCTCTGGAAGTATTTTCCTATTTTAGAAAAAGTGGCCAGCAGTATTCGTTTAAGTCATGTGACGTTTGGCGACGCGACAGACACGCATAAAGGAAATCACTCGAAGCTGCTGTACAGCCAAAAATTTGAAACCCTTTCTGTTGATTCACGAATGGAAATAGGCACAGGTGGAATCGCAACGTGCACGCGTCTCGAAGTATTGTTTTTAAAGAAGCGTGATCGCAGGTCAGATTGTTTTGGACTTACTAGGTTTTGCCAAAAACGACTCAGCGTTTCTTACCAAGCCAACCAAAGCTGTACACGTACTGACAGTAATAATTTGTGGAATATAGCATGCGCGGCCCGATGGATTAGACGTGTTTTGATTGAGCTCCGGCGATATGTCGTTTTACTAGCCAATTTCGTCAACATCGTTAGGCTAGTATAAAGCAAAAGTTTAATAAGCTTAAGCACAAGGTCAATGAGCTTAAAGAAACCAAGCGAAAAGCGGTTTCGCGTTCCAAGCAGCGAAGACGAAGAAGTGCACGTGGGCGACGAAGCGGGCGACGCCATGATGCTGAAGTCCATCCTAGAGAAACTAGAGAAGCTCGACTTGCTGGAGCAAATACACGAGAGACTAAAGAAAATTGAAAGAGAATCTAAAGAACTTAAAGATACAGTCGCCCAAATCGAAAACAGCTTAAATTCTATCAAGAAAGATGTCGAAGAAGTAAAGATAGCCACGGAACAGAAAGCCGATAAAAGCAGAGTCGAAGCGCTAGAAAAGGAGGTTGAAGACCTTCGAAATAGGTCACGGAGGAACAACCTGGTGTTTTACAATATACCAGAGAAGGCCGAAGGAGAGGACTGCATAAGCTTTATTCAGAATTTCATATCAACGCACATGGGTTTGGAAACGCTCTGCGGGGAGCTTGAAATCGAGCGTGCCCACCGAACACCAACGAAGCCACGGAGCGATATTGATGGTAAACAAAGACCGAGACCGATACATGTGGCCTTCTTGCGCTACTCGGATAAAATGAAAGTGTTCTCGAATGCTGCTGCAAGACTAAAAGACAACCCATTCGGCGAGAAGCTAATCGGCATAAGCGAAGATTTCGGAAAGAAAACCCAAGAAGAACGAAAAGCGATCGCCCCAGTAAGGAAATATTTACAGAAGAAGCTAGGTGCGGGCTCCAAAGTCTTCATCGCGTATCCAGCTATCTTGAAATGCGTTGACAGCAATGGAAGAGCGAAAGTCATCTCTGAGAAAGAGCAAAAAAGATTGAAAGAAGAAATGGAGAAAGATAAAGAATCCACACACAAGTAGGAACGTGATACCTGCAAACCAAAGTCTGTGATAAACTTGAAGGACTAGAAGCTGACGAAATGCAAAAAGATAAAGAACAGAAGTCTATTGTTTTGTCGAAGCTCAACAGAAGCTCAATATTCATCCCGAAGTTGTTGGAACTCCGAACGGCAACGTCTACGAGTAGTTCACACCTCGTTGGAGGTAAACTGTTAGTAGTTTCTGTAGTTTATGTTTGTATGTTTTGTTAGCGATACACATGGCAAGCAAATTATGCGATCTAGGCTTTCCAATATAGGATGACCAATTTATCGTTTGTAAAATGCACAAATTAAGTTTTGTTTCACTTAATGTAAGAGGTCTAAACGCTTCTAGAAAGAGAAGAGCTATTTTTAGACAATTACATAATAGGAGAGCCTCCGTCATTTTTCTGCAGGAGACTTATAGCTCCCCCGATCAAGAAAAAATCTGGAGTAATGAATGGGGTTCCCAAATTTATTTCAGTCATGGAAGTAAACATAGCAAGGGTGTCGCTATTCTTTTCAATCCCAAATTACATGTTTCAGCTGAAACTATATTACAGAGTAAAGACGGCAGAATACTAATTCTCAAAGTTGTTATTGAAGATCTCACGTTTTTATGCACAAATGTTTACGCACCGAATGATACCCAGGCACAGATTAAATTTTTCAGCGAATTAAAAGAGCATTTGGAGCGGTTGCACAGCGAAAACAACATTATTATGGGAGGTGATTTCAATTGCCCTCTATCCGAGAATGACAAAGAGGGAGGCCGTGACACATCTTTCAAAAAAAATGTAATTGAAGAGATCAAGAATTTGACTAGTCTTCTAAATTTAGAGGACGTGTGGAGATCATTGCATCCAAAAGAAAAAGAATTCACTTGGCGAACTCGAGATTTGAAAATAAAATGCAGACTAGACTTATGGTTGATTACAAAAGATTTTATGCAAAAATCCCTCGTGCAGAGTTGCGAGATAAAATACGCACCGCACTGCGACCACTCTTTAGTTACAATGGATATTCAAACTCGACTACAACACCCAAGGGGACCGGGTTTCTGGAAACTTAACAATTCACTTCTGGAAGACAATGAATATACAGATAAATTATCCGAAAACATCCCATTGTTTATTAAAAAATATATACACGTCGAAGACAAAGGCTTTTTTTGGGAAATGATAAAAATGGAAATTAGGATGTTCACAATATACTATTCAAAACAAAAAGCCAAAAAACAGAAAAATTACGAGAAAAATCTTTTGCAAGAAGCCCAACGTTTACAAAAAACAAGCGGGAATCGCACAACGCCGGAAGCAATCAAGGAGTACGATATCATCAAGAATAAACTAGATAAACTATCTTTCGACCGCACTCGAGGAGCATGTATTCGCTCAAAAGCGCGTTGGCACGAGTTTGGAGAACGAAGTTCCAAATATTTTCTCAATCTTGAGAAGAGAAACTATGAAAATAAATGTATCACCAGTTTGACCAAAGATGACAAATCCACTAAAACCGACCCGGAAGAAATCCTCGAGGAGCAAAGACGTTATTATGAAAATTTGTACTCGTCACTAAATCCACAAGTTGAGGATCCCAAGTTCAACTTATTTTTTGAGAACGAGAGTATTAAAAAGCTAGACGAACACCAAAAAGAATTGTGTGAGGGTTTATTAACAGAAAACGAATGTAAGAATGCCTTAAAAAGTTTCCACAAAGACAAAACACCTGGTACAGACGGTCTGACTGCAGAATTTTACACTTTTTTTTGGAACACGTTGGGTAAAATTATGGTAGATAGTTTTAATTACGCATTTCGAAAAGGCGAGTTATCCATATCACAGAGACAAGGAATTATACGCCTAATTCCCAAGAAAGATAAAAATCTATCGTGCCTAAAAAACTGGAGACCCATATCGCTTCTAAACACTGATTACAAGATCGCCACAAAAGCCTTAGCAATGCGTTTAAAAAAGGTCCTGCCAAATATTATTAATAATGCACAAACTGGATATTTAACAGGCAGATTCATTGGGGAAAATATTCGGCTCATATCGGACATTCTCCATTACACGGCAGATCAAAATTTAGAAGGCATCGCTCTGTTCATAGATTTCGAAAAGGCTTTCGACAGCTTAGAGTGGCAGTATCTAGACAAAGCCTTAGATGCCTTTAATTTCGGACTCGATTTCAAGGTGTGGATTAGAACACTTTATAACAATATCTCCAGCTGTACGATAAATAATGGTTACGCTTCCAAACCCTTCACACTCAAGAGAGGAGTTAGGCAAGGCTGTCCGTTATCCAGTCTCCTTTTCATACTGGCTGGTGAAGCATTATCTTGCGCGATAAGGTCTCGCTCTGATATAAGAGGGATCCTAGTTGCTAACAAAGAAATCAAATTATCACAGTTTGCTGATGACACAACCGCCTTCTGTAAAGACGCGGCTTCCCTTGAGAAGCTGCTCGAGGTGCTTAACTTGTTTGAGGAATGCAGTGGACTTAAACTCAATTCTTCTAAAACAGAAGCTTTATGGTTGGGGAAAAACGTGCAAAATAAGGATACGCCATTTGAGTTTATGTGGCCACAAAGGCCAATAGTAGCTTTAGGAACCGCTTTCTCGTATAAGTTTAATTTGTGCGACCAAGTAAATTTTGTAGACAAGCTAATCAAAGTTAAGAAGTTATTTAATTTATGGTCACAAAGGGATTTATCCCTGTATGGAAAAATACCAATAGCTAAAACGTTAGGTTTATCCAAACTCATTTCTTCTAGCGCTTGTCTTCACACCCCACCTTATGTTATTGACGCCGTTAACAAATTGATAACAGACTTCGTTTGGAACGGTAAGAAACCGAAAATAAAAAGAGACACGCTTATCGGAGCAAAAGAAAAGGGAGGTTTAGATTTGCCAGAATATGAAATAATCACAAAATCATTACTATGTGCCTGGGTAAAGAGAATGCAAGACGGTGCAAATGAGGATTGGATGATAATTCCATCCTGGTATCTGAAAAATGTTGGAGGCCCTCTCATTTTCGACTGTAGCTATGATCTAAGTCTTTTAGAACTGAAAAATATGCCAGCTTTCTACATTGACATCTTAAAAACTTGGGCAGAAGTTCATGATGTTAAATCCGCCCCTCTAGATAAACATGACATTAGGGAAGCCATTATTTGGAATAATAAAAACATAACCATAGCAGGCAAATCTGTATACTGGGAAAACTGGCACGTTGCTGGAATTCTTAGAATCAAAGATTTATTAGAAGAAGACGGCAAATTCCTCTCATATGGCAATTTTCTTAGAAAATTTGGCCTTGCTACGCCATTTACCAACCTCTGGGGTTTAATAGCAGCAATACCATTAGGGTGGAAGCGTGAATTACAATCTACTAATGGTGAGAATCGACAAGAAAGAAAATCGACTTTTCTTCCTGGTCAAATACTCACCAGTAAAAGTGCCCGGAATATTCTTATTCAAAAGAAATTTAAAGAACCTTTAGCTAGTTCTAGGCTACAAAGGTTAGGTGTAGAAGAGATGAAGATTAGCGCAATTTATAAACTACCATTTAGAATAACACGGGAAACGAAACTAAGTATATTTCAGTTTAAGATAATTCATAATATTTTACCGTGCAGAAACCTCCTATATAAAATGAACATATCAGAATCTCCCCTTTGCGAATTTTGTAACGAATTAGAAACACTGTCGCACATGCTAGTTAACTGCTCCCGTATACGCGACTTTTGGAATTCAGTCTTATTTCGGTGGAATAGTCAAAATGACGACAATTACAATTTTGATGAATTAGGAATAATGTATGGCTATAATCCCGGAAGTTCTAGCTCCTATATCTTTAATTATTATATACTACTTAGCAAAAGACATGTCTTTCTACAAAAATATGAGCACAAATTACCTAATCTCCTTCTCTTTCTTGAGTTAGTAAAAGGAAAAATGTTAATTCAAAGATCAATCGCACATGCGAAAGGACAAAAAGAAAATTTTTTGAATTTATGGAAGCCTTTATTGACAATAATTTAGTTGCAATAGTTATGTAAAACGTGTATCGCACTGTTACCTCTGTATTTTTTATTCATTTATCCTTTGTATTTTTCTTTTCGTGTATTGTTAAGTGTTGAAAAGTAAAAAAAAAAAAAAAAAAAAGTAATAATTTGTGACCCTCAGAATTTTGGCATCAGAAAGGATGTTGATCGAGTACACGTGTTTTGTCAGATTCTATTTCATCAAGGTAATATTTTGTACTGAAGTAACTGAAATATGCAATTCGATATGTTGTTTGATGTTTAAAAATTCTTGCATGACATGTAGGTCAGCAATTAGTCGGCAAATTGTGTTAAAACTTCTCAAAATGTAGGTTGCATCCTATTTTTACTAAGTGAAGTTGCTTTTATGATCAAATTAGACTGCTGCATTTACTGATCATGCATTACATTTTTTAAAAATTAAGCTCAGTCATGTTTGTCAAAAGCCACACTCGTATTGTATTTGACAATAATGTATTCTATGTGGTTAAATGTAATTTAAGGTAAGTTAAGGTGGCTCACTATAGTTATCTGCAAGTCGTTGCAATTACATTTGCATGTGAGTTTACTTCTGTTTTTGCAAATATTTTTCGTATGACACTTGCTGTAATGTCTACAATCAAGTATCTGTAGCTTTTATCTATCTGAGGAAGACTCTTTCATTACCTTAATCTCATTGCTATGGTAACTAGCGACAGAGATGCTAAGCCTGTTTTGTGACGCAAGCTTACTTCAAGACGGTTTTTCTAGCTTTCTACACGGTGAATTTTCCCTCTTTTTGGTATAACAAAGTAAACATCTAAGTAGTTTCTGCTGACAAATCCATAAGAAAATTTGTACATAATTTTCGGTGGAACGCGCGCAATATGCGTCTTTAGATTGCCCCAAAGGGCTTAGTTTTTGTGACGTCAGCAAAAAAGAAATTCTTCAAGTTACGGTGTTGCGCATGCTTGCGCGCGCAGATTCCGACAAGCTTGCACTGGCAGCGCGCAAGTAATGAAACTATATGGAGCCACCTGAAATGGGAAATAATGCTGGTCAGCGGCCTCCCCTGTTTTCGACATGTGCAGTGGTTAGGGGTCTGCAGGGGTCTTGTGGTTTTACAGCTCGGTTTTTGAGGTCAAGTCATTCCCACATGCACTTTTGCTGTTTCAACCGTGCTTGGTGACTTCGCTCCCTGCCCCCGTTTTTCAGTGTGATAGTGCCTGGTGGGTGCCACTATCAGGGTTGTCGTGGTTACCCTATACTCAGCTCTTGTGCTTGAGGCTCCACCATCTTTAAATTTCCAGGCTGCACGTTCCCCAAGCTCATCTATTTATTGATGGGTTTACTGTAAAGACAAGTAATGTCCCAACACCAAGAAGGGCCATTGCTAATTTACTTTTTCCCTCTGTCACCTCAGGTAGAATTCAGCTTGGATGGCAGGAGTAGTCAATCTTGCCTCCGTCCAGCCAGAGCCTTTAACCGTTTGGACAGTGAAGAAGTCTTCAGGAATTGCAGCAGTAGAGACACAAAGACACTGGTGGCAGAATTGCAGACTGCATTTAAAGATCTTGATAAACAGTGCAGTTTATCCAGTAACCCAAGTGATTCCACCTTAGATTCCATGGGTACAGAAGAGAGCATTAAAGAACAGAGTGGAGAGAGCAGTTCAACTGAAATGGGGAAAAGAAAGCAGTCCTCCACGCCAACTGGGACAGTACAAAAATCAAGGGTTGTGGATGACATGCAAGATGCATGTGAAAATTGTCTGATCTCAAGTAAGTGTCAGTGGTCTTTTAAAACAATTAGGGAACGTCTTATTTTCGCGATTTGGCCACAAAGGATAGTATGTTAAAAACATTTAAAAATTTCTCAAAAATAATATGTTAAACAATATGTTTGCAAATCTTTAATTTCACAATTTTTGAGAATTGCAAAATTGAAGACCCTCGGAATTAAACTTTTACCAGTAACTTAAGGTGGATGTTTAGAACATGCTTATTAACTCAACATGTGTGCTAACTGAAAGTGCAGCTTTCAGTTGTCACCAGACATAGAGACCTTTAGTTAATACATGTACGTTAAGGGGCGTCTGCTACAGTCACTTAATCAGTTTTTTTTTGCAGCTACACTTCAGTTCATCCCAATAGAGAAACTTGGGTTGCCTGTCAGACAGTTGAGACAGCTGAGGAGGGTTAACAACGCCTTTGTTGAAAGCCTCACAGAGGAACTACTGAGAGAACCATCCGGAAGTTATGGCTGCCTGTTTGTTGTCGCCAAAGATGTCCAATCAAAGGATACTTTTGATTGTGCCAAAGTGGCTGCTTACAATTACGAAGTCTTAGGTGGGACCCACCTCATGCTGGCAACAAAACGCCTGAATGAGAAGTTCCCAGACAACAGCTACTACAAAGGCAGGACGGCAAGGATTTATTGTGGCCTGACCGACGAGCAGGCCATCTACCTTGGTGCAATGCACTAAAAGTCATCCTCGTTTAGTCACGACATTACATATAGAGAAGAGGTACATTTTTTTGTATAGTGACCCTGAATTTTATACATGTAGGTTTAAGACACTTTTGAAAGTCTTACAGAACAAGTCTTGTAAGGAACAAGGTTTTATTTTATTCTTTTTTCTCATTTATTGGAGTTGTAAAGAACACATTATTAGCAATGTTGATTGCTTTTTCTTTTGTGAGCCTTGGTTCTTCAAGATATCACATGCTTTACTTGGACAACATACGTCTCCTCAATGATTAATCTACAGTTCCTAAGCTTTCAGAAAATGCCAATGCAACTTAAGTACATGATGGGCTGGGTATACTGATACTTTAACATTCTTTTTACAGCCTGGCCCATGTCATCATTTCTTAATACGTTCTTGTTATTCACATATTTTTGGTTGCAGGTGGAGAGATGTAGATCCCAACTGTATGGTGGCCAGGAAATGGACAGTGAGACACCCAAAGCAAGTTCCCTATAGAGAGACACTTGCTCTCAAATGTTATACAAAGATGTAAGAATTCACTTCCACTTAAAGCTGTATTTACAAAATGTACATTGTAAGAAGAGCTTAGCTTAATTCCTTCCCCCGGGTGAAGGATATGGGCAGATAAAAAGAAAGAATTGCATTGCATTAAGGAATAAATTGACATTCATGAGTGTTATATCATAAGCTTTGTTATGCGCTTGTGCAGTAGCTGAGTAATAAGGATCAGATTAAAACCGCGTTGAGTTCGCATGCTTTGTGTTCATTCTTCGGTCTTGCTGAGATACAGTTCACGGGTTACAACATCTGGCGACGAAGATGGGATCCTTTTGTGATATACTGCTACTTCGTGTTGTTTATTTTACCGTATGATATCCCACAACTTCGTTTGGTTCTTCAGTACGTTCACGCACGTGCTTGCTTGCGTGTTTACAGTTTCCGCCATGGCTTTGCCGCTTCTTGGTTCTGTCGGAGAATTCGACCCTGCTTCTGAAACTTTTACTGCGTATTTTGAAAGACTTGAACAGTTCTTCGTGGCCAATGATATAGGCCAATGTCCTGCTGATGCTGCTGCGGCTGTTGTTCAAGAAGCCAGCAAGAAAAAGGTTGCCGTAATGATCTCCGTAATCAGAAAGAAAACTTATGGCACTCTTCGTGATTTGTGCAGTCCCGAGAACCCGAAAGAGAAAACTTTTGAGGCCATAATTGAATTACTGCAGCAACATTTCAAGCCCAAGCGATTGGATGTCGCGGAATCCTACAGGTTTCACCGATGTTTTCAGGAAGAAAATGAAAGCGTGTCAAGTTACAGTGCTCGTTTGGGACATCTGGCTTCGACTTGTAATTTTGGTGAATTCTTGAATCGCTCGCTTCGAGACCAGTTCGTATGTGGAATTCGCAATCCAGCTACTCGAAAAAAACTCTTGAGTGAAGATTGTACATTTCAGCAGGCACTCCAAGTGGCTATTGCCGACGAAGTAGCAGCCAAGGAGACGATGCAAGTCCAACATCAATTATCTCAACCGGTGAATTCAGTCACTAAGGATCCTCTCACCTTGAGTTCCTCCTCCAGAGACAATTCACGTATACGGCCTTCTGCGCGACAAGTTCTTCGCCAAACTTCAACTTCGTCCCAACAGGCAGCTTCTTACGCGTGTTTCTCCTGTGGGAATACTGATCATCTGAGATCTAAATGCAAATTTAGGAATGCTGTATGTCGCAACTGCAATACAAGAGGACATATCTCTCGAGTTTGTAAGAAGGGTGGAGTAAATGCTATGTGTATCGAAGAAGAGTCACCCGAGGAACAGTGATCCGATGAAGACGAGTTGTTTGTTGCATATGATGTTAATGCCATGGTGAGATCTGAAATTTCTGTGCCACTGAAGATTGAAAACAATGATTGCCATATGCAGTTGGACACTGGGTGCGCCCTCTCTCTGGCTCCAGCTACGTTCTTTAAAGAGGTTTGTCCTAATGTTGAAATGGAACCGACCAATGTTGTGTTGTCAACTTACACAGGTGAAACTGTGCATCCCTTGGGAGAAGCACGTGTGAATGTTGAGTACATGGGATCAAATTACTCACTTCCCTTGCTGATTGTGCGAGAAGGAACTTGTGCTCTGTTTGGTCGAAACTGGCTCATGGATGTCAAACTGGACTGGGAAAATTTGCCAGGCTTGAATCACATCGGATCCCTGCCATCATCATTCGCTTCTACAAACCCAGTTTCTACAGTAAATGAGAAGCTGGAATCTGTTCTTGAACAATACAGTGAATTATTTCAGCCCCAACTTGGATGTTACACCGGGGAGCCAGTTGTATTAAACAAAAGTAAAGGAGCCAAATTTTACAAAGCCAGACCAGTTCCATATGCTTTGCAGTCAAAAGTGGAGAACACGTTGCTGAAAATGGAAAAATACGGTGTGATTGAGAGAGTTACCTCTGCTGTTAGTGCTGCTCCCATTGTAGTGGTCGGGAAGAAGGAGATTTTAGCGTAACATACAATGCATGTGCTAATGTGGAGACCTACCCTATGCCTCAGATTGAGGACAGGCACTCAGCATTGAGAGGACGCACTGTGTTTAGCATCCTTGATATAAAACAAGCCTATCACCAGGTACCAATTGCAAAAGAATCACAGCCATATCTTACAATTAACACTCACATTGGTTTGTTTGTATTTAAGAGACTTCCAAATGGTATCCATTCTGGTCCAGCTATTTTTCAAAGAATTATGGACAGCTTACTATCTGACATTCCAAAGGCCGTGTGTCGTCTGGATGATATCCTGGTTGCTGGCACAGATGAGGAGGACCACCTTCGCGCGCTCTCCCTAGTTTTGGAACGACTTCTCAGTGCCGGTTTCAGGCTCAACAAGAACAAGTGCAAATTTCTTCAATCGTCAGTGGTTTACATTGGTCACAAGATAGATGGAGAAGGGTTACACCCCACTGAGGATAAACTTGCAGCCATCCGTGATGCCCCCAGACCTAAAGATGTTACTGCCTTGAAGTCTTTTCTGGGACTCATGATGTTCTATTCACGTTTCATGCCTCACCATTCTACTGTGCTGGGACCCTTACACAACCTGCTTAAGAAAGATACCCCTTGGAGGTGGTCTAAAGTTGAAGACGACGCATTTGTTGCTGCAAAGAAAGTGATACTTGACTCACAGACTCTGATACATTATGATCACACATTGCCTCTCTTCCTTTCATGTGATGCTTCATCTTATGGGGCTGGAGCTGTTCTGTCTCATCAAATCGATGGACAATTTCGACCTGTGGCCTTTGCTTCTTGTATCTTGACCCACGCCCAGCAAAACTACTCCCAGTTAGAAAAGGAGGCTTTCAGCATTATCTTTGGATTAAAACGATTCCGACAGTATTTGTATGGTCGTCCCTTCACGATCTTAACGGATCACCGACCTTTGCTGACTCTCCTAGGTCCCCAGAAACCTGTCCCTGTTCATGCAGCTGCTCGACTTCAAAGGTGAGCTCTTATCCTAGCTTCGTACAATTACAGAATTGAGTACCGTGGGACTGTAGCACATGCAGATGCAGACAGCATGAGTCGTCTTCCCTTACCTCAGACATGGTCACCCAGATGTGAAAATGTTGAGTGCTACTTCTTGGATACTGAGGTTGTTACTAATGTGACCAGTCAGATGATCAAGAAAGAGACCCAGGTGGATCCAGTGTTGTCTAAAGTGTACAATTACATCATAAGTGGTTGGCCAAGTGTAGTGGACCCCACACTTGTACCATTCAAGACCAAACGAGATGAGCTGAGTACCCAGCAGGGTTGCATATTATGGGGTGCTCGGGTTATTGTTCCTCCGCTCCAAGAGAAGGTTTTGCAAGAACTGCATGACACACTCATCCCGGAATCTCCCGAATGAAAGCACTGGCAAGATCTTACGTGTGGTGGCCCAGTATTGATTCTCACATTGAAAGAACTGTTTCTTCGTGCAGTACCTGCCAGTGTATGAGATCAGACCCTCCTACTACAGTAAAAACCCGCGTATAAGAACATGTGGATTAAGAACACCCAGGCCTGATTTTAGGAAATAAAGTACCATTTATATAAGAACACATTCAGCCTGAAAAACGAAAGTTGTTCTTATATGGAAAAATATCAAAGATCAGCACTACTTTTCATTGCAAACATAATAGTTCCACCCCATGATTATATGTAACAAAATAAAAATATGTACTGTTTTTTAATCAATTTTTTTTGCTAAAAATGTACTTCAGATCACATATTTCCTGAAAAGCTTATTCTATTTCAGATTATGCATGTATAAAGTTGTATTAAAAGTTTTGTTTTAAAAGGCTTTGAATGCACAGTACAGTTTCCTATGATAAACAAGCAGTTCTGTCATGTTTGAGTGTTTTCCCTTCAAAGTCTCTTCCTTTATATACCTAATTGGAGTGTTCTATATGACTGCTAGTACACTATAATTTTTTATCCAATCAAAATGTGTATTTGCTGCGAACATGGGGAAAGTGTTGATAGACAGTCTGTATGTAAACGCTGACCTGGCAGTTGAACTGTTTTTGTTTCCATCTCACAAATGACTTGGTAGATTAAGCTTAATCACACTTTCGTAATACCACTTATTTTCCAATCCATCTCTTCTTCCTCCTGTTTTTTCTGCAGCCTTGTGAACACCTTTCTCAAATAGCGAGCATTTCCAACAAATCTATAATCAACAGGAAGTTCAAGTCCTTTGCCTTGGCCAGTGTTAAATCGGCTGCCAATACATTCTGCCTCAAGTTGTCCATACTCTGACAGAAACTTATGACAAATCCTGGATAACTCGATTGGAACGTGTCCAACAATTTTCTCATCTTTATTTTTTACCGCAACTGCATATCTGTCGTGGTCATTCTCTGGTTCCATCTCGCAGTCCAATATATCCCCAACATGTACAGTTGATTCTTTAAAGTAAGCATGGTACCCACGTACACTTGCTTGGAGGTAAAATTCGTATTCATCTGCCATTTTTGTTCGATTTGCGAAGAAAGCAGGTGAGATTTTGAACGAAGAATCCAAAATGGACGCTCTTCTGTTTTGACAGCTATAGAGCCCAGTCTCCTCGCAGCCAGTCCAAGGTCGAGGCCAGCGCGATTTTTACAGTGCAATGTATTCTGGGACACATTATATTATTTGGTTGGAATTTTGTTCTACAAGATGAATCGTACATTATTTGATTGTGGTTTACGAAAATCCGTAGAGTTGAAAGATGGGAGGCTGTATGACATAACAACAACATTAGAAAAAGAAGTTAACCTGGTCGACATTAAATGCAAACACTGTGACAGGTCGTTCAAAGGTCAACAGTATCTGGACGGCCATGTGCGATTCAAACATCCAAACATTGCAGCACAGAACCCGAACAGCAACAGCTCAGAATCTACCAGTACATCGACCATTCTTGTCAATAACAACACTCCGATATTAACGGAGAGTCCAAACTTTGAGAATGTGCCACGTGAATCGACATGTGTTGCCCAAGGTAAAGTTCAAAGTCGCAGCAACAATCGAAAGGGAAGGGACACGCGGAAGTCATACACTGTCGAATTCAAAAAGAAAACACTTGACCTTTTGGACTCGCTGAAATCATCAACCAAAAAGTACAACATAGTTGCAAAGCAACAAGGAGTCAACAGATCCCTGGTGTTTAAGTGGGAAAAAAACCGAAGCAAAATTTTCACAGAGCTGAGTCTTAACAAGAAGAAACAGAACACCGGGGGTTCAAGACCAATGAGACAAAGGAGGAGGATCACTGCAAATAAATCGGCACGTGCGGATAAATACCCTCTGGCTGCCAATCTTTTAGTTGCTGAGTTCAAGTTACGCAGAGCAGCTGGAAGCAAGGTGACCAAACTTTGGCTGAAGAAGAAAATGAAAGAGAAAATCGAGGCATGCTACGGCACAGAACAAGCTGCAAAATTCAAAGGAAGCAGCAACTGGTTCCAGAGATTTAAAAGGAGACACAACATAGTACTCAGAAGAAGAACGAATAAAAAGAAAGTGTGTGCAGACGATGGAAGGGATACAATCCTCAAGTTTCATAGGGGTTTGCGAAAATCCTTGAACACAAAGAGGAGGAGAAACAAGTCATCTGAAGTTGACCCAAAGTATGGGAGATGGGCGCCTAAAAATCGTTACAATGTCGACCAGGTTCCTCTCCCATTTGTGAATGAGCGAGGGACAACCTATGACACATTAGGGGCGAAGCAAGTGTGGGTATCGCAACCTTCATCTGGTTTAGATAAACGGCAGGCTACCCTACAGCTCTGTATCAGGGCTGATGGGGAACAAAATGTGAAGCCAGCCCTCATCTTCAGAGGAAAAGGGCATGTCGCCATGGCAGAGAAGGGAAAGTATGACAAGCGAGTTGATGTCTATTTTCAGCAAAATGCATGGATGGACGAGGAAATCAATATGCAGTGGGTCCAGGGTACCCTTATTCCAGGAATTGGAAAAGGCAGTGATGAGAAAGTTCTGTTTGCCGACAATGTTGGCTTCCAACAGAGTAAAGAGTTTCATGAGACATGCAGAGATGAGCTGAATACAATAGTCTATATGTTACCTGAAAATCATACTGACAAACTCCAGCCCATCGATGCAGGATGTGGGAGAATGATGAAACTGAAAATCGGTGCTGCCATGGAAACGTGGCTGGAAGAGGAGGACAATCTAGACAAATGACAGGATAACCTCTCGGCAAGTGACCGTAGGATCTTGATGACCCAATGGGCTGGCAAAGCATGGTCTGAATTGTGTAGTAATCAGACATTTTTCAAGAGGTTATTTGAGAAAACTGGCTGCACGATAACAGCGGATGGCACTGATGATTTTAAGATCTCACAACAAGGCTTGGAAAATTACGATTTGAATGGATAAGTTAATTTGTATAGTGAACTTTGCTGCTGAACATTTTGCTCTCTTTACTGAGGATACTGAGGAAAGGGGACAAACCAAACATTTATTTTGAATTTGTATGGTTTTGTTTGAGTCTAACACACTGCAAGTCTGGTGTGGTTCTGGAGTGCAAGCTGTACTCCAAAGTATATATCAATACACTACAGTACATTACCTTGATTGATCATTTTTTTTTTATTTAAAATAAATTAAAATTGTGGTCATATACATTGATTCAATCTATTGGTAGCCTAGTATGTTCCTTTTTTTAAGAATTTTGTTTTAAGAACACTTAAGAACACTTACAGGCTGATTTTGCAGATTATAACCCTTTATATGAGAACCAAATCAGCCTGAACTGCCAAAATAGGTGTTCTTATACGCGGGTTTTTACTGTACTCAAATTCATCCCTGGATATTCCCAACTAAACCATGGTCTCGTATTCATGTGGACTTTGCTGGACCAGTCTCTGGTTGCACTTACCTTGTTGTGGTTGATGCCTATAGTAAATTCCCAGAGGTGGTCAAAATGAACAGTACCACAGTTCGAACCACCATAACAGCATTGTGTGACATCTTCAGCAGGCATGGTCTTCCAGAAATCATTGTGTCGGACAATGGGCCACAGTTTACTGCTAAAGAATTTCAACAGTTTTGCTCTGACAATGGAATTTTGCACCGCACATCAGCAGCATACAAACCATCCACAAATAGTCAAGCTGAAAGAGTTGTGCAGATTTTGAAATCGGCCATTAGGCAAGCCCAGCTTACTAATACTGATGTAGCTACCGTCCTCGCTAAATATTTACTGGTTTACCGAAACACGCCACATTCCACTACTGGTGAATCACCCTCCATGCTTCTCATGGGCAGGAGACTTCAACTCGCTTGGATTTGCTAACCCCTTCAGTTGAAAAACATGTAGAATCTCGCCAGTACAGCACCATGGTGAGTCACACTGCAAAGAGAGGCCTCCGCCAGTTCAATGCCGGTGATACTGTCCTGGCCCGTAATTATGGGAGGGGAGAGAAATGGGTGCGTGGGATAATCAGTGAGGTCCTAGGTTCCCGACATTACATGGTCAAGGTGGCAGGTGGTTTGTGGAAACGACATGTGGACCAACCTCTGAGTCGCCATGTAGAAGTCACCCCAGCGTCTAATTCTTCAGAGTTTGAACAACACTGCTCTGTGCCATTTGAGACGGCCTCCAATATGGACCAATCAGGCGACATAGTCCCTGACTCAACTATTCCATCTACCCCAGTTCCTCCCATGTCAACGCTGGATGAGTTCCCTTTGACTGGCAATAGTGAGGAGTTTAGTCTTGAAAGACAGTTAACAGGAGTTTCCAGACATATTGCTGATTCGGATACTGCCAATGTAACTCTAACTAGTCCCTTGCCAGAGAATTCTGATTCTGCTGATGTTGATGATACTTTGCTAGTTCACTCGAGTTTCCCCGGTGAAAATCTCGTTTCTACTAATACTCAAAACGTTATCCTACTAGGGCAACACGTAGGTCACCAATCTACTTGAAAGATTATGAATGGAAGTGATGATACAAGTTGACCGTTAATATTGAGAACTGTCTCCTTTGAGATTAAGAAACTGTCTACTTTCCTTTAGAGAGGGGAGATGTTATATCATAAGCTTTGTTATGCGCTTGCGCAGTAGCTGAGTAATAAGGATCAGATTAAAACTGCGTTGAGTTCGCATGCTTCGTGTTCATTCTTCGGTCTTGCTGAGATACAGTTCACGGGTTACAACAATGAGCATTGATCTTTAAGTAATCACATGATTTTGAGTGCAATTTGAGATAAATCAGTGGAGGAAAAAATTTTCTATTCGGCTAAACAAATTGCACTGTCCCGTAGGTTGAGTGCAATTTGTAGTCTTGTATGAGTGCTCAAATTTGAAAGGTATCCTCACTAAAAAAATTGAACAAACTGTGTAGATCACTGTTAATTAGCAGGCTATACACAATTTAACTTACCAGTAACAAAATACATGTGATACAATAAAAAGTGGATGTGCAGGGTTCTCAGTTTAACCCGTAACAACTGTCACAAGTGTCATTAGAGGGTGTTACAGCTGCAAAAGCATTACAGTAGATAGATTTGAGTTACATAGCCTTTGGACACATGGTTCCCTGTTATGGGTGAAAATTTCACAACAACGGCAGCTAAAATAGGGGTGGCAACAATGCACTGTAGGCTGTAACAAAATTTAAATGCTGTCACCTGAAATGATCTTCCAATTTGTTTCTTCTCTACATACAACCACCACCTCACAATATGATTATGTTTTTCTCATAGAAAAGGAATTTATGTGAGCACTTTACAATTGCGCAAGTGTCTCGCACTACATGGGATGCGTTTTTAGTTGTGAACAATTTATATGAGACGGGAAAACTAAAGGACCAGACGTTTTCTCAAGCGGAACTGGCAAAGGGAACACTGGCATTGAAGCAGTGGCATATGAAACCACTGATCAGCCTGCCTGATGACTCTAAACTTTGCCTTTTGAAAAAGGAAAGAAAAGTAAATTGGTTAATTAAAAAGACAGAAAGAGAAATGTAACTCTTGACTCTTTTATTGTTTTTTGAACTTTAAGTTGACTTCCTTGGTCAGCTGTTACTGGCACCCAAAGAAGCCAAGTAAAGCTACATGTAAGAACATTTACATGTAAAAAAGAAATGTTTGTGTTCTGTGTATTGGTGCAATTTTTTAATCATGAAATCTTTAAATATGGAACAATCACCCTCCTCAGTTAATCAAGCTCCCACACTCTCTCCTTGAATAATTTCCTATGGTGATTATTTATTACAAAGAAATAAAGAATGCAAACTATATTTTTACCATTTTAATTTCACTTTTTTAGGAAAATGTCATTGATAGGGATAACAGCTAACATTCTTATTGACGATTACATGATCAAAATAATCATGGATAACACTTGTTAATGGGCAGACCTCCAGGAAAGTTGGACTCATCCTCAGTCTCACTTTTCCTATTTTCTTTATCAGATCTCTTCAGGTGAAATCTTGTTAAAAGATTTAAAAATGGAGGCAGACACGATGAAGGCTAGGAATCAGTGCAGTCAGCAATCTTGGCGTTTTTTAAAATGGACAAGTGGGACGAGGCCAGCACAAGATTTGGGTCACGGGTGGATGATGAGAAGCTACTAAGATTTACAGTAAGCCAATACCTAAATACTAGAGAGTTTTGCTGTAAAATTTAAGTAACTGTTGATCTCAGATACAGTATATCACTAATATTTTTAACATGGCATGGCCAAGAATACTTTCAAGTGTGTCCTTTTATACAACACTATAGGCCATCCTCAATGCTGCACAACATGTATTTTCTATTAAAAAGCTGTTAGTAACAGCTGGCACCTTTCCAGTTACTTGTGGAAAAGAATTGCTTCCAACTACATGTCGTGCATTTTTTAAATTTTAAAAACTTACATAGTTTGCAAAAATTCTTGCCGTAAATTCAGTAGTGACCAGAGAGAGATGTCTGAAATTCAGGTTACGGAAATTCAAGACTTACTTGCGTCTTAAACAATCACTGAAAACATGCACTAGGACTTGCAGTGGGTTCATACTTTGATTACGGTGAGCAGCCATTTCATTCTTAAAACTCATCGTTTGCCGTCTTTTTTTCGAACGGCTATTTGTCAATACTTGAAGGCAAGTAAACGGAATTAGGTTTACGTGAATTTATCATACTGTCGAATGTTGAGGTTAATATTTCATGCACTCATGGTGAGCGCAAAACACATACTTGTACATGAATGATGATGCGCCAGCGGCTTTCATTCTCTCCTCAAGAAATAAATCGTTTCCTTGAAAGCATTTACGAGTTATGGATTATTAGAGATTGCCTTGTTTCTCGATCCTCAAGACTCGAAATTCGAGTGGCGCGAACTTCAAGACGCGAGGATTAAGTCTCAAGGATCGAGTCGAGACTGTCAACTTACATTTGAGCGGTACTGTAGTACAATAGAAACCTTTTTTTTGACTATACTGGGAAGCAATTAAGCATACATGTATAGCTTATTTCTGCTGTTTACTTTATTTAGGGAAATTTTGAGGCCTCCCATGACTTCCAGGTGTTTTTAAAGAGACTGAAAGACAAGGATTCAAATGTTGGAGAGATTGATGGTGGAGCCAGGGAAATAGAAGAGTTTTTAAGTAATGATGGTACGAACAAGGGCCATGTTATCTTTTGTGAACAACTACAAGAAGTCACACAAAGCATGCAGTGCCTCAAGGCCAACTTTAAAGGCATCTCTCTTACCATTGGAGCTGTTGGACTTGATGGTAAGGTACTGTCAGTGTTTGAAATGACTGAATGGAAGTAACTCATTTGCAACTTATTGTTACAGTATTTTCTTATATCATGGTATATTCCTATAGAAGTCAAAAGACGCTTTGACAGAGAAACTGTCAGATTTAAAATAAAAGAAAAAGTTAACATGTAAGTTTATCCAAAAACTCAAACTTAAAACTCAAACACAGATGCGCAATATGCAAGCTTTTAAGATGATCTGTGAATTAAATTACATCCCAAAGCTGGTGATAAAATTAAAGTAACAATGCCTTGATAGGATGATGCCATAGAAACTTTCAAATCAAGTGTAAGCTACATGCTTTTGGATTTGTCTGTGGTGCCATATGCAGGGTTGCCATGCTTGTACATGTGTAGGTCAGGAGTTGGTCAGGGAAAAATTAAGCATTCTTCAAGTTAAGGGAAAAGTCAGGGAATTTTATTTTCAGTTAGGGAAAATTGGAATATCACACCACATTTCATAAAATTGATGGCTGGAAGAAACATTTCAGGTCAATGTGATCTCAGTACATGATGATTTTTTTGTTGGAAGTGGAGGTTGGAGGCTTTAACTATATCTGATATTTTGTATTTAGTAGTGAAAATTTTAATTTTATCAGGGTTAATTTAGGGAATTTTGGAAACTGATGTCTGATGGTAGTATAATACTGTCAGTGTTCTTTTTCTTGCATAATCAACCACTGGATGTTGTACAAAAATGTGTTGACATAGTAGACCTGCTCTTAGGCTAAACTTTACACTGATGAGCTCCTTCAACTGTGTAATTATGTGTCCAGTTTCTTCGGCATCTAACGTGATGGAAGTCTTTCTGAAAAAAGAGGCAAGCCTCACTCAGCAGGGTTTTGTCCACCACAAACAGGAATAAAATAATAAACAAGGTGAGACGTCTTGCAACATTGCAGTAGAACTCATAGGTAGACAGTTTTAATACTATATGGCACACTAACAGTCGAGACAATTGAAGAGTACATTTAACATAATTTTTTGATTATTTGAAACTTGAACTTGTTAGTCATTTTAAGAATGCTTTCATTTGAAAGGCACGGGTCAAAGTTTTAACCAAAAGTCATTTATAGTTCTGAATGTGTTTTAACCAACAAGACTTAATCATTGTCAAAACTTTTACCTGCAAATAACTTTTTTTTAACCCTTTTAATGCTGGTTTCAGTGTTAATGCATTGGGCTATCCATGACGTGCTAAACAATAAGATACACTCTATGATGACATGTACTTTTGTCCGATTTCCCAGTTAATACTCAGGTCACATCATTCATTGTTTATGGTTTATACATTTGCATGGGTCAGTGATTCTTCAATCAGGAGTATAACGAAGACCTGCGACCTTAGTATGTTTACCTAATGAGTGTTGTAGTATCAAGGCTTCGTGCCATCTGTTATTTAAGCTTTGACTGGTTGTAACCTCTAGATACCAAGATGCAAGAGGTTGTTTCGACATTTATCGATGGCCACTGGGCTTCCTCCAGGGTTGTTGGAAACAGCCATGTAAATTACAGTGTATCGCCCCCAAACCTTATTGAGGTGAAAGAAGGCAAAGTCGGGACGAGTACCCCACTTCATTTACGAGAAACTGGCACGTTGGTTTTCTAAGGACGGCGACACTGTTCTAGAAATAGGACATGGACATGATGTTGGTAATGTTATTTATTTATTTGTTATTTTATTTTCTGATGTACCTTAACATTTAATGTGAAATAACAGGAGATAGTAAGGTCGAGCGACATCCTCATATTTATACATGTACAATAATCTCTCTCTAGGACGAACACCATTACATCCTGTCTTGTCAGGGTTTTGTTGATACATTACTAACTAGCACTGACAGTGATTAAACAAAATGAAATTCTACTTACGAGGGCATCTCAAAGTGGCAGATCAAGACTTTCAGATAAGGGAGGGGGTTGGGGAAACCACCCAGACCCTGGAATACCCTACGGGCCTCTATTTGGCCTAAAAATAAGGTGGAGGCCCGGGCCCCCTTGGCCCCTCCCCTAGATCCGCACTGTCTCAGTAGGCGTATTATAATGTGGAAGGGAATTAAAGATCTTTTACAACTTCATCTAGTGCTATCCTAATAAATAAAACCCATTGACTTATTGAACCTTTCATTAACTCTCACCAAAGTCCTTTTCCCTCTCCTTACACAGGGTGGAAGTTTGATGTGCATATTTCTTACATACCTCATGCTTCTCTCTTATAGGAAATGCATTTCTTAGTGTGCTCAATAATGGAAGGCAGGCAATTTTGTTGTGCACATCATGTGATCAACATGTTGTCTGCCAAAAGTTGTCAAAGAAGTCAAGCAATATCAGCAAGGACTTATAACAAACTATCATTGTCTTAAAGGGGCTAGGTCACGGTATTTTAGGTAATTCTATTTATTTTCGTTATTTAAGGGCCGTAAACTTCAAATTGTCAGAGCAAAAGTCGTTTATTGGCAAAATCATGGCCACATACCAAACATGGATGATTTTCGAGCATTGTAAATGACACCTTTATACAAATTGAGATAAACTTGAACAGAGTCGGGCCTACGTTTTTCAAGTTTACCCGAACGCAATCCGTTTAATCTTCTCAAATTTTGAACATCCATGCCCCTTTTTGGCCTTTCTGTGTTTCTTTTGAGTTATTCTACAGTTTTAAAGGGCATGTAAACCCACAAAATGCAAGTTTTTCTGGTCACATAGTTTTTTAGTATACATGTCTAGTACATGTATGTCAAATCCGTAATTATTATTTCGGAACGAACACCTTTTCACGTAATAAAAGGCGCTCAAAATTCGAAGCGGTCGCCATTTTGATTGCGCCATCTTTTCCGTGACGTCACGAGTGGAATCTCTGTTGACCGGAAGTAAAAACTCTCCCTCTTCGACCTTTCGATATACGCACGTGTCTACGAAGTTTCGGGTAAATTTATTCATTTATTCCAATATGGTTAAGCGGTGTGCTGTGCAGTTTTGTAATAACTCAAACAAAACAGGCCATTCAACACACTTTTCCAAAAGACCCAAATTTAAGGCGACAATGGATTAAATTTGTCCAAGTGAAACGGGCCGATTTCGTGGACGCTAGCGAACACTCAATAATATGCGGTGATCATTTTAGCCCCGACTGCTTTGAAAGCGAATACATGCGAGAAATGGGGTTCAAAAAGACAAGAAATTTAATTCCTGGTTCTGTTCCGACCATTCAAACGCAACGCCTGGCAGAGGATCGTAAAAGGCCTATGGAACTGGAAAGTGAGCAACCGGAAGTGGTTGTGAAATCTAAGAAGACACCACGAAAGAGTAGAGCTCTTCAAAAACTGGAGGTCAGCAGGGTAATTCAAAAGCTTGTTTAAGATTTGTTTAAGAGGAAAGGATTGTTAAGTAAAGCCAGTACTGGGAGTGACTCTTTAATTTATGAAGAACCTCCTTTTCTTTGCTATCGCAGCTATTGAGGGACTACAAAGAAGCGAGTTGTTCTGCTTCTGCAATGGGGCCTAGCTCTTCGAAGGAGGAGGACAGTAAGCAGCCAGATGTCACAAATAGCGAGGCTGCAACTTTTGTTATTCTCGAAGCAGAACCTCAGCCTGCTCCAGATGCCGAAGAAAGTGAAGCCCCCCCTTTTTCCATTCCTGAGGCAGAACCTGAACCTGTTCCGCCTCAACCAAGGTTTAAAGATATGGGGGTCCAGTGTAACATGCCGTGTGGATGGGTGAAAGATGAACCCAAAACTGTGACAAGTGTAGGTAAGGCTAATCGCTCGAAACATTCTTACGACAAGTAACAAGGGATAATATCGCGATGTTTTTTTTTAACAGGCACGCAAGTGGAGCCCCCAACAGAAGAGTCCGAAACCCAGTACGAGCTACTTACTCTTCGTTCATGCTCTACCCCTGTTTGCAGCCCTGTCAAGAGTTTAGGAGGTCGCAGTGTGGACGATGAGTGAGATGTGGACTATGTACCGCCTGCAGATTTGTCTTTTGATGACGCAGATGACTTTGAGGAATTTGATGACGATCAGTCAAAGTAAACAGTTTTGCACAATCTGCATGGCATAATTTCTGTTACTTTAATACCTGATAATTAGTTACTTTCTGATAGCAATTTTGCGTTTTTTTAATCGCGGGAATGACCACACCAAAAAAGAACACATGGCTCCACAGAAGGAAAAAAATGCATTGTATTCTCCTCCAACTTGATGGAACTGTTCGAGGTTTGCCCACTCTGTACCGAGCCTGCCACAGCTGAAGTTTCCAAAATCATCGGCACTCTGATACACGTGACCCAAAGAGTGTGCAAACTGCAGCTATTGTAGAGTGTGGAGAAGCCAGCCGAACATTAAAAAAATGCCTGCTGGGAATCTTTTGCTGTCTGCAGCTATTCTGTATTCTGGAAGCATGATTTCGCAGACCCTTAGAATGCTGAAAATCCTTCGAGTGGAGTGTTTTAGTCGGCAAACGTTTCATAAGCACCAGAAAAACTACCTCATTCCGGTCGTTATAAAAATGTGGAAAGAGGAACAGGACAAAATCATCCAGAGTGTTTCCAGTCTGGAGGGAGGGTTGGTGCTTTCAGGGGATGGACGCTCAGATTCCCAGGGCACTGCGCGAAGTATGGAGCTTTCACTGTCATTGAACAGAGGGTGAACAAGGTGTTTGATGTTCAACTTGTTCAGGTGAGTGGCCGCATGGAACCTGTTACACACTTAACATTCTTTTCAATGTCTGTCATAATTTTTTTTTCTGTTATCTTTTTTCCAGTCCAATGAAGTGCAAAATAGTGCCTGGTGTGAGCATGAGGGTCTGCTACGTATGGAGAGATTTTTGGCTAAAAAGGATCTTCAATTAGATGTACTCATAACAGACAGGAATCGTCAAAATGCAAAGTACATAAGAAACCACATGAAGCCAAAGGGAACGACACACTACTACGACATCTGGCATATTGCTAAAGGTAAGAACATTACAATCTTATTTACAAATGAGGCTACTGCACGAACATAACCATAACATCGTGGTTGTCTAGCTCAACTGAAAATATGCCTCTTGCTTCATTACGATAATAATTAAACTATTGCGCTTCTCATAGATATTGGTAAGAAGATTGATGCGCTGGCAAACAGAAAGACTGTGAAGAAGCTGGTCTCTGGAGGAAATCGATAGTGAACCACCTTTACTGGATCGCTGCTGCCGCACCAGAAGGGGATGAGGACATGCTATAGGCCATGTGGAAGTCGGTGTCTAATCACATTCAAGATGTACATGATGGACACAATGACCTCTTCCCAGAATGTGCTCATGGACCTTTGGACGAAGATGACAGAGACAAGGAGTGGTTGCAGCCTTGTAAGACGCGCATGCAATTTTCTTAGGCATTAGATCGATAGCAATTTTCAGTTTCGTGTTGAAATACATTCTGCCTAAATGGCGGTTTAACATTTGTCATTTTTTATAGCATCTCAAGTGTGTGAAAAACTGACCGAGATCCTTCTGAGTGTCCCTATTGAAAGACCTAAGGATGATCTCTACACGTTACCAGACCTTTTCCCTAGAAGCGTTGCACAGCCTGGATATCATATTTGCCCTAAGCATACTGCATTTGCGTTCTTGGCCATGTTTGCACGGTATTGTAACGAAAAAGATTATTTAATTTTTTTTACAAATTGGCTGATCTTCACTTTTTGTTTTGATTGTCAGTTTTGGCTATTATTAAAAACATTAACTTTTTTGTTATGACCAGACTGCTCTTAGCTGCCCTTCACTACAACGAAAACAGCAACCGGTTACAAGCTGTGACGAAGGACCGTAGGCCCTGCTTCTCCATCAGATTTCCCAAGTACAAAAAGGGGGGAGTCTTCAGTACGCAAGGAGAAGACCTCCACAACCTATGGTAACTCGTGACATTTGTTACATGTGTGCTTCCACATCTTTCGGAAACTGGAATTTCGCTTTGTTTCTTTCAAGGTTATACAGAGGTTCTAATTGATATGCTGGTATGCGAATATGAAGAGGACCAACAGTCACTAAAGAATTCCATCCAGGAACTTAGAGACAACATTCCCGCACTGCTCACTGCCTCCTTTGAGAAACCATGCAAAGAAACAGCAGTGGAGCAGTTTGTCACGCGATTTGCAAATCAACAGTAACAAGTATTGTACGTTTTTGACATGCACGTAATAATTGTACTTTTAATCAAAAAAGGTAATACTTTCTGCAAAAACAAGAGGATGGGGCGCAGAGAGTGGCACATAGTAAGACGAGCAAAACAAAACAACAACAACAACAACAACAACAAATTAACAAATTAACAAATTACCATCGGTTTTAGTACACATTCGAAGCGTGGTATAAATTGAAAATAGCGTCTGCAGCACCTCTGAAAGTCTCAATGGCAACAACCAGAACAGAAAATGTAATTAATTACTTTACTTTGTATTTTACAGATTTGGGGGCTTTAACCCAGTGTACGAAGAACCAAAATCAGCAGGAAATGTGCTGCGTATTTTATTCACCGCACAGGATGGGAGAGCTACCCTCACACGCTTGCCGAGATAACCCCAACACCAACGCACAAGCTGTCGATAGGTGACGTAACGAAATTTCCTATGGAAGAAATGTAAAATTAAAAACTGTCTCAAACCTGTGGAAATCTACATTTTTATAATTAAGCAATATAGAATGTACATATTGAAAAGTTACGTGTCAGTCTTTAAAGAAATGAACATACTCATGTGCTGCGTGATTGTCCGCGCCATACTGTTGTCTGAATGCGTAATAAGCCGTTTCTAGAACCCATACATCCAGGCAGTTGGACTGAAATCCTGGATGCTCAGTTATGCAAGACATTTGGATCTCCGGCCTCTGATCCTCCACTTTTTGCCAAACTTGGCTGATTTCTGCACAGCAAACACTTTCGTGTGCCGTCGGCATAGGTTGACATATGCCACACTCGCACCTAGGACATACGACACAGCCAGTGCGAAAAAAACAAAACAAAACAAAACAAACAACACGAAACGAAACAAATAAGGAGGATTTGCTTTTATTCTAACTTTATACTGCCTATCATGGGCATGCACTACGACAAATGCCAACAAATCTCAGTTGGAGCAATTACCAGCTAGTGTTTTCAAGGCGATTCGTCTCACTCTCGGCCTGTTCTTCATTCGCTTTTTCCTGCACATTATGCCGAACTCTGCGAGGCTCGAATCGATATGGTCGAGGCCCAACATCTTCAGAGGGTTCCGATGTTTCTTCTACATCGCTATCGAACAAATTACACTCATTTACGTCGTTTTCATCCAACGAAATTTCCTCCGAACTAGTGCTGCTTTCGCGTGCCGCCATAGTAATTATAGTGAAGTTCTTAAGTTGCGCAAGTTAAGTTTGTATTCCACCGTTAACGTCACAAGAACTCGCTACTGTTTTCACTGGAAGTTAACCTTGGACCGAAAATGTCGTTTTTCTGCTTAAGTATTTTGAACTGGGCAAAATAATCCACAAATTCGTTTTCTCCATCACTTGTTACGTTAAATGAGATAAACTTGTATTTTTGGGTTTACATGCCCTTTAAGCCTTTATTGTGATATTTCAGGTAATTCTGCGACCAGTTGGTCAGAGCCGAAATTGCTTAAAATTGCGTGCCATAGCCCATTTAAATAGATGCAAGGTTTCCACAGATCAGAAAATTTAGGGGAATTAGAATTCTTAAAATTCAGAGAATTATCTTTTGAGTTATGGTGATTTTGAATTTTGAAAAATAGTCAGTGTCATTTTAACACCACAGATTTACTACATCTGATATATATGCTGTAATATTTGGCCTGGGAAAAGTCAGGAAGTTTTGAAACTGGTGTCTGTGGCATCCCAGAGATTGTCTTATATTATTTTCACATAATGTAGTTTGTAGGAAAAAAGTAGGATCTTAGTAATGTAATGAAAAATTGTTAATGTTGGTTACAAAAAGCCTGGTTGAGGAACTTCTTAATCCCTTTTTCAGCAAGGCTGAGATTCAAAATTGCTGCAGACTTTCGTTACATAAATAGATTTACGCTGCATATGCAAAAGCGTAGAAATGTTTATTTGCCGATATTTTTACAGTATGAAATCAGCAGAGTTTTTGTTGGTACGAGCTTATTTTAAATCCTGTTTTTGTCTAATGGCTAGAGGAGAACATTTTGGTACCATTTCAATTATTTCTAAAAGCAATTCACATTGCATTTTCAGAAAATTTTAAAGATTGAAGGAGATCGTCGCTTACATGTGTGCTTTGACATGATGCATTTTGCACAGCAGGGCAGGTTTTTGTTGCTGATATAGTCCTTATTTTAGCATCAGATGATACTGTGCAGTTGTTGTTGTCGATATAGTAAATTACGCGGCAGATCATGTCATGCAGAATTTTTGCATTATTTTGTTTTTCGTGGCAGATATTTGTAAATTAAGCGGCAGATCATACCATGCATAATTTTTGCACGAATCCATCTGTTGTAGATATAGTTGTAAATTAAGCGGCAGATTTAGCAGGATGCAGAATTTTTGCATCACGGTTTCAGTGAATTTTGGGCTATTTTAGTCATTTAGCAAGATGCAGAATTTTTGCATCTTGGTTTCAGTGAATTTTGGGCTATTTAGTCATTTAGCAAGATGCAGAATTTTTGCATCACAGTTTCAGTGAATTTTGGGCTATTTAGTCATTTAGCAAGATGCAGAATTTTTGCATCACAGTGTCAGTGAATTTTGGGCTATTTAGTCATTTAGCAAGATGCAGAATTTTTGCATCACGGTTTCAGTGAACTTTTCTTTATGCAGAATTTTTGCACTTTAGCTGCTTTGCTTTTTTGTGTTGTGATACCTTACTTAAGTTGTTCTGCAGCCTTATTGAGAATAGCTCTTCATTACTGCAATAATAGAGGCCAAATTTCGTCTCAGTGCATTGAACGTAGTTTTTACTGAAGATTTTTAGTGTAGAAATCTGTTCTGAATAAATGTCAGGAGTTATGAC
Organism: Siderastrea radians; assembly: GCA_964017195.1. Lineage (NCBI taxonomy): Eukaryota > Metazoa > Cnidaria > Anthozoa > Scleractinia > Rhizangiidae > Siderastrea > Siderastrea radians. The sequence continues at coordinate 31,453,613 of OZ024887.1, read as the reverse complement.
AACCGTTTGAAATTGTGCTTTCAGTGTGTTAACAGGGAATGACCCCAGCAAACTGTATGCTTGCCGTCGAGTATTTTCATTTTCTGGCATAAAATACTTTTCCTGTCGTGTAAAATTGACCTTTTTCGACTGAATTTCTGATTTTGGAAAAGCACATTTTAGTTTGGAACGCCTTACAAATTTTAGTGAGTCAAAACCGTCTCTTGCCTTTACGATTTTTGATACAATGATATCTCCAATTTTGCTCTATAATAGTGAAATTTGGGGTGGTTATGTGAAATCTGATTTTAAGGCCTGGGATGGTAAACAAATTGAAAGAAGACATCTACAGTTTTGTAAGCGTTATCTTGAAGTTAGTAATAAGGCTTCTAATGTTGCATGTAGAGCTGAACTTGGTCGATTTCCTCTACTTATTGCCATTAATCAAAGAATCCTCAACTACTTGTTATATCTCCAAAACGAGCAACCAGATTCTTTTGTTAGACAATCTTTTTTAATTTCATCAGAACTTCACACCACTGGTAAAAATAGTTTTTACTCTAATCTGATGAAAATATCCGAATATTTTAATTTTGGTAATTTTAGTCTTGATTTAGTAGACACCGCAAAAGTGACAATGTTTCTGCAGTTAATGAAACAGAAATATATTTCTTATTGGCAACATAGTCTACAACATTCTCAAAAACTAGAATTTTATAGATCTTTTAAGGTGGCTCCCTATAGTTTTATGACCGCGCGCGCACTGATGATGCGAGCTGTAGTAATCTGCGCACGCTCACATAAAATCGTAGGTTTTTCCTGATTTTTATGACGTCAGCATAGCCAAAAAAAGCAAAGTTAACAGTAAATTTTCTTTTCGTTTCCTTCGGTGAATTGTTTTTTAATTTTGCACATTTTGAGATACTAACGCTACCTTTCACATACTATGTTTTGGAAAAATTCTGTCAGAGCAATCCAGCTTAATGGTCAACAATAAGAAATCACGTGATATAGGTGAATCCGTCTGAACGACCCCATATTTTTTCCCCTGCAAAATGTTAGTCAGAATCATTTTCACAAAGTAGGAAAGTTTAAAAAAATTTCACCGAGGGAAAATCAAAATATTTAAAAAAGACGAATTAATGGCAAATATCTGTCATCTTTTAGTTGCTTTGTTGCCATGACAATGGTCTATGCCTAAGAAGCAAAACCTGAAAAATAAGGGTAATTATGTTGGTAACCTTACTGGTAAAATTCAGGAACGAAGATTGCAAGACAACAGAACTAGGGCTTCTTTTGCAAGTCTTGCCAGTTCGTATAGTCACTTTTGTAGAAACTCTAGGGAGCCACCTTAAAAACGAATATGCCACTTCCAGTTATCTAGAGTTAACTAGAAGAGTTTTTGATAGGAGAACATTAACTAAATTACGTATTAGTAATCATAAACTAATGATCGAACTGGGCAGATATGAAGATACGCCCAGAGACAATAGGCTTTGCCCAGTCTGTGATTGTAATCAAACTGAAGATGAAATTCATTTTCTCTTTTATTGTTCCAAATACGCAACAACGAGAGATAACTTTTACAAGAAAATACAACCTTTCATCCAAAATGTTAGCTGGCTACCAGTGTCTGATTTGATTTTAGAGTTAATGAATTCTTCCAATTTTTTTGTGAACATGCAATTAATTAAATTTATCTCATCTTGTTTTGATCCATGTAACAAAATGCTATCAATGTAATCAATTTTATACATCTCCTTTTTTTAACTACTTAATAAGTTGTACACTTTTGCAATATTGTAACAAATTTACAGTCATGCAAATAAAGCTTGTTGTTGTTGTTTTGTTGTTGCAAACAAAGTGAAATGGGTTAGTTTTTTGAAATATCCATTTTGAACAATATCAACGGTTAAAAACCATCTGATCGAATTTGGCGGTGCCCGAGCCCAAAATTTTGCACTTTTTGCAAGATTCCCGTTCGAAATAAAATACAACAGCCACACTTCTACAGCTACAAATGTACACGCTGGGTCTTATTTAATTGGGATATGGTGTTCTTTTCCGTCTCAGGGTCTTCCTGAAGAAAAAAAGCACAAAGTTTGAAGTTATATTTTCAGCCATTCGATTACACGCCAAAGCATGCCTGAAACAGCTTTGTAGAAATGTATGTGGTAGTGCAGCAAAATGTCTAATATTGTAGACTTAGAGCCTTGAAACGTAGTTCTAAACAGTTATGGTTTTGTATTTCTGGGACCTTTTCATTTATGAATGCGAACGCCAACTGAATTTTGGCAAAACACAAGTGACGCCATAATGCAATTCAATAACATTAAAAGTGCGGCATGCGATAAACACGGAAATCTTCCATTCAGTAACATCTAATATCTGATTAAAATCACTCAAATTAGGTGAATCAGGTAAATAATATTGTTTTGCATCCCTCCTGTTAAATAAAGCTTAAATGTGTACAACTAAGGGACCGTTCATTTTTTATGAGGTGGGGGGGGGGGGGGCTGGTGGGATTTGGGGGGGTCATGTAAAAAAATGGTCTTAAAGGGGGGCCATCTAAAAAAATAAGGGAAAAGGGGGGGTCATGTGAAATATTTTTGTAATACTTAAAGATGGGATATGTTGTACTATTTTTAAAAAATATATCCCTACCGAAATACACAAATAAAATATTTGCCTGCAAATAGAGTTTTTATGTCTTTTCTCTGATTATTTGTTGTTTAATGATTAACGTGAAGCGGGTGATTGTGGGGAGGACTTATTGGGCATTGCTGCCACCCCCCTCTATTGTCTCTATGTTGGTCACGTGATCGCACGAACCATGTGCTTGTCATTCGTCTCGAGACAGCCGCGGATCAAGACGTGTTTTTGTCACACCGTGGTAAGTTCAGTTACTTCGTGTTTATTTCCCCCTTTTTACTCGGTATTAGCTTATTCGAGTCTCCCGTTTCTGGTTTATGTGGCATTTTTTCCTCGAGGTTTATTTTAATAGTCGGCCTGGGTCGTTTTTCGCTTCGCATTCCTCGCTGGCATTCCGTTGTTAACCTTTGTTGTCGTTTCCACGTGGTCGGTTACTTTCTTGTGATTTATTGTTCTTCGCGATGGCTCTTTCTCCTCCCGCAGTCCTTGTTTTCGGTCATTCTTTTGTTAAGAGGCTTCGTGATGACCTTCGGTCGAGTTTTGATCCTCGGGCTGACGAGACGTTTAACATCTCGGGTGATGCCATTGTTCACTTGTATGGCGTCGGAGGGCAGACCTTGCGAAGATTGCACCAACGAGGAGAACTTGGTGTTGTTTCTTCGCTTTCTCCCGCGATTGTCATTCTCGAGATGGGCACAAACGACCTGTCTGGACTTCGGCCAGAGGTCGTAGGATCGGAAATCGAGGAGTTGGTCTCTTTGTTGCTTAAGTCCTATTCTGTTCGAGTAATCGGTGTGTGCGAGGTGATACCTCGTGTTCGGGCACCGTTTTTTAACGACGCTGCACTGGTGCTCAACCAGTATCTTCGCGGGGTTTTGGACCCTATTCCCAATGTTTTCTGCTGGCGTCATCGGGGCTTTACGGATCCTTCAGTTGACCCGTATGCATCCGACGGAGTCCATGTGAATCCCTTCGGACAGTACTGTTTGTATCGCAGTTATCGAGGCGCCATGTTGAAAGCTTTACGTATGCTTCCTTCCTTCCCACCATCGCTGTAAGACTTCTTGTTTTACTTCTGTTTGCTTGTTATGCAGCCCGCTCGATCTAGTTGTTATTAGGTTTTTACGTTACTCGCTCATACAATAATACCAACGGACTTAATTTCCTTGGTTGGCTTGTTGTGTTTCTTGTTATTTTGACGAGGGCACTTTCCTGAGTTCATATTTTTATTTTTTATTTTATTTATTTATTTATTTTTTATTTTTTCCTCCTGAGGCAGGGTTCCTCAGTTTGTATTTTTCTGAGACATGTTTCTCATTTTATTGTTATGAAGCATGCTCCTCAGTTTATATTTTTATGAGACATGCTCAGCGGTATTGTGAGGCAGGTTCCTCAGCTTATAGTTTTATGAGACATGCTCCTCAGTTCTTTTGTTATGAGGCATGCTACTCAGTTTTTATTTTTATGAGACCTGTTCCTCAGTTTTATTGTTGTGAGGCACATTCCTCAGTTTATATATATATATATATATTTTTATGAGACATGCTCTTCAGTTCGATGTTGTGAGGCATGTTACTCAGTTTATATTTTTATTGTTGTGAGGCATGTTCCTCTTATTAAGTTTTTGTTTTGAGGCACACACGGGACTTGCTGCTGCGGCAACCAGGTGTTAGCCATGCTTGTCCAGCCTCGTAGCCTGAGTTTTTGTTCTTTGGGATTGTTCATGTTTACCATTCGTTTATTTGTTTGGGTAGTGTATGTTTATTATCCCGAGGCTTTGTTCCTTGGGATATTGTACTGTCTCTCAGGTCATGTCTTGGTTGTGAATTGTTTTTTTTTGTTTGTTTTTGTTTTGTTTTTTTCTTCTGCTGAGTGTCACACAGACTTTACTACGGTGGGCACTATTTGTTAGCCCTGCATGTCCTGCCTTGTTTGTCTATTTTATTGTGAGCACCTATTGTATTTGCATGTGCTCTGTTACAGTCCGGATACCTGCTTTTGTTTATGTTTAGTTTCAGATGCCTCCCAGACGGTCCACCCGTAATAAGCGGCCTTCGTCTCAGGCTCTTGAGGCCTTAGCCACTACCCCTCAGAGACGACGCAGGGGGGTAAGTTCCCAAGACGAGCCGGTTGCTGCAACTGCTGACCAGATCCAACCAGAGGTGTCCATCCCTTCGTTTGATTTGCCGCCTCAAGTTGTCTCTGATATAGTGGCCCGGGTTACTGCCGAGGTGACACGGCAAGTGCAGCCCCTCTTGGCCTCAGCCCATGTGCAAGCAACACCACAGCTTATGTCCCAGGTCCCAGCACAGCAGGTGCAGCAGTTACAGCCATCTCAGGATGTTCAGCCGACAAGGGAGGTTCCCATAGCAGACTCCGATTCCCAAGCGCAAGATGCAATCCAGCCCGCTCTTCAAGCAACACACGGAGCCCTGGCAGGTGAGCTCTTACGGACAGATTTACACCGCCCAAACGACTTATTTTCCTCAGTCAATTTGCCAGTGGATGCCCGTGTGTCAAACAAAACAAAAACCAAAATATGGAACCAGGAGTTCATAGACTTTGGGTCCCTTTTAGTAAACCCCACTTTGGATGGGCGTTATCAACTTACCATCCAGAACTCGGGTGAGGGTATCGGGCCCGCCTTGTCTTTGGAGCCGGTTAACAAGGCTAAGAAGATAACTTGTATTGACACTTGGCTTCAGGCCTTTCATGTCTTTGTTGGCATTTATACTAGTAGATATCCCCACGAAGCCCCTGGGTTGATGAAATATGGGGCCACGGTTCAAGACCTAGCTATTAGGGGTCATAACTGGCGATTTTATGATGACAATTTTAGGTACCTAAGGCAAACTCAAGCATCATCCCTCCCTTGGGACAGCATTCACTGGGAGCTCTCGCTCCGCTCCCAGAATAACCCCCGTACTCAGAGAACTCCACCTGCGGGGGGCTCTAGGAAGCCCTTTTCCCCACTACGGGTCCCAACCGGTTATTGTTTTAAATTCCATAAGGGTGGGGATTGCTCAGGATGCGTTTTTAAGCATTCATGTTTTAAATGTGAGGGCTCCCACAGGGTCCTCAACTGTAATTTTCGTGCCCCCAGTAGACAAGTTGTTCATCATTCCTGGGGGTCAAGTCAGCCATCCGTCAAACCCAACACTCCCCAGCCCCTCACCACCCCGGTTACCAACACCCGTAGACAGTGATCGCCTCCTTTTGTTTCTTTCTGGGTACACCCCTTCAATGGTCAATTTCCTAGTGAAAGGCTTTCGGGAAGGATTTCCTGTACACTATGCAGGTTCCCGTTTTTCGTGTGACTCCCCAAACCTGAAGTCCGCTCTGCAGAATCCGGCTGCAGTTGATGCTAAACTTTGCAAGGAGCTTGAATCCCATAGGCTTGCAGGCCCCTTTTACTTCCCCCCCTTTTTCTGTTTTTCGAGTTTCCCCACTTGGTTTGGTACCCAAGAAAACTGAGGGGGAGTTTCGTTTAATTCACCACCTTTCATTTCCCAAGGGCACCTCCTTGAATGATGGAATTCCCCCAGAACATACTAGTGTCTCATATGCAACTGTTGAAGACGCCATCAGGTTCATTAAGACTGTTGGCCCGGGATGTTTCCTTGCCAAGACCGACATTAAAAATGCCTTTCGCATTATTCCAATTCATCCTGAGGATTACAATCTTTTGGGTATGTGCTGGCAGGGCCTCTATTATTTTGACCGCTGCATGCCTATGGGGTGTTCTAGTTCCTGCAAAACTTTTGAGCTTTTCAGTACAGCAATTGAATGGGTTGCCCAACATAAGTTGCACATAGAATGCATTCTTCATTTGCTGGATGATTTTTTGATAGTTTCCCCCACTGAGGACCTTTGTAAGCGACATTTGGAGTTATTTTTAATGTGCTGCAACTATCTGGGTATCCCTATGGCACCTGAGAAAACAATGGGCCCATCCACAACTATCACCTTTGCAGGCATTGAATTAGATTCAGTTGAGATGGAAGCTCGACTTCCACAAAACAAGCTTGACAAGTGTAAAGAGTTAATTTCAGAGTTTCTTAAGCGTCGGAAGGTTACTCTTAAGGAAATCCAATCCTTGACAGGCTTACTTAATTTTGCTTGTGCAGTAGTTGTTCCTGGCCGGGCATTTTTACGGCGCTTGATCGACTTAACCTTGGGCATTCGAAGTCCTCACTTCTTTATTAGGATCTCCAAGGAAGTTAAGGAAGACCTCAGGGTTTGGCAACATTTCCTTACGGGTTTTAATGGGCGCTCCTTTTTTCTTAACGATTATTGGTGCACATCCACCCATTTAGAATTATATACAGATGCTTCTGGTGCCCTTGGCTATGGGGCTGTTTTTGGTCAGCACTGGTGCTATGGGGAATGGCCAGATAGTTGGCGACATCGTAATATCACTCTTCTTGAATTTTACCCTATTGTTTTGAGCTTACATCTGTGGGGAAACCAGATGCGTAACCAGCGCATATTGTTCTTCACAGATAATGAGGCTTTAGTCTACATTATTAACAAGCAATCTTGTCGTGATAAACAATTGATGTTCTTTGTACGTAAGCTGGTGCTTATCTGCCTGTCACACAATATACTTTTTAAGGCCAAGCATATTCCCGGTTTGCACAACAAATTGGCTGATGCGTTGTCTCGGTTGCAATTGCAGACCTTCAAGCAGTTGGCACCAGCTTGCATGCATCAACATCCTACAGAGATACCTCTGCATCTGCAGCCAAGCAGCTGGGAACTGTAGCTTCGTTTTTGTTGCAGTCCAGTCTGCAGCCTTCATCTATACCCACATATAATCGTGCCTGGCAACTTTTTCATCAGTTTTTTCATACCGTTTTTCAAACAGACTTTGGTTTCCTTCCTATCTCACCGCCAGTCTTGGCATTGTTTATAGCTTACTTGTTTAATGCTCAATATGCACCATCCACTGTCACCACTTATGTGTCTGCATTGGGTTACAGTCATAAGCTCATGAATTTTCCAGACCCTTCTAAAGTTTTTTATGTTTCTCAGATGCTTAAAGGCTTTCGTAAAGTGGGCTTCCGCTTAGATAGCCGTTTACCCATTACTCTACCAATTTTAGATAAGCTCATATCCGTTGCCCCACGTCTGCAGGGCTCTTACTATCAACTTAGTCAGTTCCGGGCTATGTGTTCTTTGGCCTTTTATGCCTTCTTAAGGGTCGGTGAGATAACTTCAGTTTCTAAACGTGACTCTACTCCCCCACTTCAACTTTATCAAATTACCAAGCTGCTCAATCAAGCAGGGGATTTAGTTGGATTTAAGGTGACATTCGGGGATTTTAAACATAATTACAACTCACGGCCGTTCTCTATTGAGGTTCGTCGTCAACCTCATTCTTGTCCTGTTGATTTGTTAGCGACATACTTAGCGTTGCGAGGGTCTGGCTCCGGACCGCTTTTCATGACAGTGGATGGGTTACCCATTTCCAGAGCACACTTTTCGCAACAGCTTTCTTTAGCCATTCAATTTTGTGGGCTAGCACCCTCTCGTTATAAAGGTCATAGTTTTCGGATTGGTGCTGCCTCTTTTGCTGCAGATCAGGGGTTTTCTGACACGCAGATTCGCTTGCTAGGTCGATGGAAGTCTAATGCCTTCCAGAAATATATCAGGTTGCCGAGTCTTTCTAAAAGCTAGTCAGTGGCACAGAACAACTTGCAGGGCAGCTGTTATATGATCATTTCTTCTATGTAGGTATAAATTTTAGCTTTGTTTGTCTCTGCTGGACAGCTTGCATGGGCGGCTGTTTAAAAAGGCTTGTTTCATTGCATGTCTTCTCATAGTCAGCTTCTAATGTGTTTTCTTCGGTGTGTAGCTTGCATGGGCAGCTATTTCGCCAGAGGCTCAAAATTTCGGCTTTGTTTGTCTCTGTTGGACAGCTTGCATGGGCGGCTGTTTCAAAGGGCTTCTTTCATTGCAAATCTCTTCATCGTCAGTTTATAATGTGTTGTCTCTGGTGCTTAGCTTGCACAGGCGGCTATTTGACCAGGGGCTTTTCATCGGTTGATAAGCTAGTTATGGTCAGTTTTACAATTTGGTCTCTGCTGACGAGCTTGCGAGGGCGGCTCTTTCAGCAGAGCTGTATGGATAGCTAGTAGGACAATAGTAATTTTAATGCATCAATTGTAGACAGCTTGCATGGGCGGCTGTGCTTCACTAATTTTACCTTGTGCATGTTTTTATATTCTTGGTGTATTTTTAGATCAATTCAGCTACCCCCTTTTGGTCCTGCCCTTGCCTGGGGTGGGGCAGCATATGTTTTTGCATAACATATGCTTTTGGCGTTTTTGGTGCCCTCACCTTTACTGGGCCAGACTATGTATCATTAATTTTTCAATGAAATGTGATATTTTAATAAAAGCGGCTATGGGCCTTTGCCCATAGCCATACAATGCCAATCTTGTGTGTTTCTCCTGTTGCCCAGTAAACAGAGCTCAGGCAAGGCAGTTTTGGGGGTCAGTTTCATTGAGGGTTGAAGAGAAAAGGCATAAATTAGATTTAAAAGTCTATTAACGAAGTTCCTTTTGCTTTTAATAACGTTTCCACAGCTACAGACTACAATTTTAAAGCTAGGGAACTTTAATAAACCAACAAAGTTTTCTTTTTATTTAGTTACTTAATTTTCATTACTGTATTTTTAGTGGTAGCTCGACCAGAATAGCCTAAGCTACCTGCAAGCTGCTATAAAGGCCTGTAAACTATCTTGAATGAATAAAATTACTGTTACTACATTGCTTCTCTCTGCTAATCTTCTTCAAGCTCTTCCTCGTCGCTTGTGCTGCTAGCGCTGTGGGAGTCGCTTTCGTTCCTTTCAGGCAGAGCATACTCTTCAGGGTACAGGAAAGCAGTACACATCTCTAACGTCAGCCTTGAGGTTTGTGATTATTCTGCTTCCTACCGCATTGCTGAAGTGGTTTGATTGCAACATCTGTGCAATATATGGTGCATCTCGTCTATTCAGTAATTCTGCAACATCTTCGACGTTGATGCACTCTTCAGGGATGGCTAGGAAGGAGGAGCGGGTTTCCAACACAGATGCCATACACTCGTTGGACGTTGTTTGCATCCCGCTTTTTCTTTTTTTTCATTTGATTTTCTTCGGTTTTCATTCTTTCTTCGCCTCTTGCTTATATGTTGTTCTTTATGTATGCCCTTATATATAGTGTGGAAACTTTTCTTGTTTTCTTCTAGCATTTCCATATCCTGCTTGCACTTGATCTGCTCCACATTAAAATCGTGAGCAAATCAGTCTTCTCCTTGCTTAAGGTAAGCCCATTAGGGTGGAAGAGTGTGGAATCATGTTCTTTCAAATGTTTCACCATGCCATCCAACTTGTCAAACATGCTTCTGTGCTCTTTGATGAAGAAGTTCAATCTTCTTCCATCACTGGGCTTCAAATGATATCCTGGTTTGGAAAACTCACTTGCTCTTTTCGAACACCCATCCGCACTTAGAAAGATAACCTCTTTTGATTGTAAAACATCGCATCGACGGGATTGTTCAGTGGTGAACCTATTCTTAAATGACTCGTCACTTTCGCCATTCTTTCGCATTTTGGAATGAGCCTCTTTGAAAATGCTCATGTAGTATTGAGTTCTCTCTCCTTTTGGATTTACAGTATAGCCAATACTTGTTTTCCGAAGTCCCTTTGAGATGTCCGCATCTTCAGCAGGGGAGGAACTAGTAACCTACCAGAAAAGAAAGAAGACGTTTTATATAGATGTTATCGAGAGCATTGTGTTGTAATCGCTTGTTAAATGCTGTATTCGTTTGGTTGAATGCAGTTCAAATGCAGTTCACAGCATTTCAAAACGGAATCATAAGACAAACTATATCAATAGATGTCACAACACATCATACCTGGTACAGTTCCACAACGCTGGAACAAAAAAAAGAGTCTGTCCCTGGTTACAACTACTTTTCCAAGATTGAGAAGTTCAGAAATGAACATTACGAGGAAGGGGAGAACTACAGGGAGTTTTTAAAGTTTTCTTGTAGAGAAAAGGTAGGAGCCAATTGTTCTTTTTATAAAGAATGGACTGGACCACTCATAGATAGATGTCCGAAGCCTTTTCCTGACCATTCCTGTCTTCCCGAGTACCATTACCTACCACCGTACAACAACACTCCAAGGGAGGGCCGTAATCCAGACGATTGGCAGCCCAGAGTTCAGTTGAAGAAGGAGCGTGGCAGTGGCAGGCTAGTTTTATCAGATTCAGAAAGTGTAGCAGCATTTTCTGACAAGTTTATTGTTAAGCCAAAGTTTGTTGTTAAAGACCTTAAATTAACTCATATCAGACTATGTAAAAGGCGATTTTCAGACCACGATTCAGGTTTTATTTAATATCTCGAAAGGTATTTACAGCAATGTGGTCTACAATATCTCATTTGAAAGGGGATAAAATGGGCTTCTCAGAAAAAAACATATCTCATCATAAAAACACAAACTATTTCTGAAAAAAAATCTTACTTAACATAAACCAGCATAAATTATTCATATATTTGAGGAAAAAAGTAAATTCTTCCAAAATGATGATATAATTGTATTTAGATGTTAAAAAGAAAAATGTTCCATATCATATCAGCAAAACGTCCTGAAAATTTGGCTGAAAAAGAACAAAACTGAAATTAGTTATGATTTTTTATCTCAAGCATTCTAGGAATTTGACCTATTAGCATTTCTCCATAGCAACCATATACTCCTCTTAGCGTGGGATCGAATTACGCGTCCCTCTTTGCTCGACCAAAATCGCTCAAAAAAAGGTTTCCTCCAAAATTATCGCGCTGTTCACTCTCAAATATGAATTTATAGACATATTTCATGAAATAGGCAAGAATTCTGAAGCAGGAGGACGACCCGAAGAGCATATCTTCGCATTTCAAGAACATAATTTCAACTGCGTCACTATTGCGAAACCTCGTGTTGGAAAGGTTATTGATCGCTTACCTTCATTCTTCGCTCTGATTTTCGAGCTGCCGGCCCAAAATACTCTCTTTATCACTTGAAAAACCTTCGGGCTCCTCACAGGAATTCTAAATCGTGCCGGGAATGTCTCCTGGATCGATAAATTCTGCTCAAAATCTCTTCGGAGCGGACGCCATTTTCAACACGCAGAGCGTGACTCTAAAAAATTCGTCATGTAGGACACATTTAAGTGTCTTAGACCAAAATCGCTGGGTGATTGGCTAAATCTATCAACTTCCTGTATTCCAAATTTGGAGGAAAACGGAAGTAACACCAATTTTTGCGAATTTTTTTATTGCGGGGTCGCATTCGACCCCTCACGGAGTGGATTGCTTGAAATGAGTTTTAAGCATCTTGAGGTGGTAGATTTCAAAAAGAAGAGGTAGGTAGGTAGGTAGGTACTTTATTAAAATACTTTGCAGCTCACAGAGCTGAATTGCGTATTCTACATTCTATTCTAAAATTTAAAATTTATAATGTCTAAAATCTAAAAATAATAATACTTATAAAGTTTAATAATACTAATAATTATTTTTATAATATCTAAAAACTATATCGCTAATAAAGATAGCATTAAAAACCTAGTTATTCACTTTTTGCATTCACCAGAGAGCATGACGCCATAATAAAACTGTTTTTAAATCTGTTTGTCTTACACCGCGGCAAGTCAAAGGTACGCGCGTGCCTTAAATTGTACTTACAATCATATAAGGGTGGCAAAAGTTTCTAAGTTTCTTAAGTTTGTGGCCGCTGTCGTTACAGATATTCTCAAAGGTGTGCTTGCAAATATCGTTGTGATGCTTCGCTACAGTTGGAAGGTTCACTAGCGCTAGAGCACGCTGATACTCAATGCCGGGGCAGATGATTCGCATCGCCCTCCTCTGAACGCGCTCTAATTCGTGCGTTAAGTAAGCCGGCAGAGAATAATGGAAGACAGGTGCGGCATAATCAATAACGGAACGCACACATGTGGCGTAGGAAAGACAGAGATCTTTCTGAGAAACTCGGGCTCTTTTAAGCTGGATAAGAAAATAGAGCCTTTTGGCTGCCTTCTTTATCACTTCTGTGATATGCGCGTTCCAAGATAGGTCGCTTGAAATGGTTACCCCTAAGAGTTTAGCGTCGCTAACAGCCTTTATACACTCTCCTCCGATAACTACAGGAGGGAACTCGCGACTGACTGCGGCGAACGAAATACGTAGCTCTTTACACTTGTCAATATTTAACTTGACTCTATTCCTGTTGGACCATTCAGCTACCTCGTCAGCTATATTGAAGAAGAGGGCAGAGGAGAGGGCCAAGGAAAGCCAGAAGGCGAAGGAGAAAAATTATGAAGATTATGCTTGGAAAGATTTGTGCGAAGATCCGACAAAATTACAAAAGCTTTGAGTGCCAGAACTTAACAAATACCTCAAGCACTATAGACTAGACAAGCATATGAAGAACACCAAACATGACAAGGTTAAGCTAATTGCCAGACACTGGCTTGTCCAAATGAATCCTGAAAGAACTGATCTGCTACAAACAAGATTGAGAGAAAAAGACTCAGCTGAAAATGAATCTTTGCTAGACATTGATACTGCGATGATAGCGATGAAGACGTCAACAGTGGAAGCGAAAGCAGCAGTGAAAGAGACGAATCGAATGATGTCATTCTTGCCTTCATCGATGACGATGAAGAAGTTGCCTTCATCGATGACGAAGAAGTTGATAGGCCAGCCACAACACGTTTGGGAAGAGCCATAACCAGAAGATCAGAAATTGATTTTTCTTTTTTTTTTTGACTCTTCAACGAATTCAAAGTTCATAGCGAGCTGACACATTTCTCTTTTGCTGACTTAGTACAGTTAAAAGTGGCAAATGCAACTGTAGTATTAATTGTAATATATTGATATTGTCAAAAAGATGGTTTTGTTAACTGTACAGTATGCATAGCTGGCTTAATTGAGTTTCCTTTTTCCTTTTTTTTGGGGGGCACCAGAAAAAACTACCCTTATTGGGGGGGGCATGGGAAAAAATTTATTGACTGACGGCGGGGGGCATGCAACTTCTTAATGACAGTTCAAAAATCCCACCAGCCCCCCTACCTCGTAAAAAATGAACAGTCCCTAAAACAGCTAAAATCGATCAATTACACACGACGACCAAACATAGTCATGATTGTAATATTGTTTTATACATGCAAGCTCGGTTACATGTAACTGAATTATGCCGCACAGCACAAAACCAAACTACTTTCACCAGGACTCACAGCGGTAAACTGACCATTAGATTAAACCGTTTTGCCGATGTCTTGAAATTCACCTCAAAACTGGTGTATTTTATAATAGATCACTGACTAAGTTTATGAGACTTACCAGCCTGAGGGCTGTCAGTTGTCGATAACACATAAAGCCAAGTCTTGTAAACATCCCTAGTTGATTTTCTCCTCAAGCACTTTTTACTTTAAAAGTTCTCATTATGGATTTTTTACGGTCCACTATCATTCTGGTTTGGACTCAAATAAGTCAAGAAACAATACCAACTGTTCCAATTCTTTCCCGCGCGACTACTCAAAATAGACGTGTCACGTAACATGCAGTTATACGTAAATTGAACTTACTAAAAGGGACGTACCATAACTGAGAAAAGTGAGGTGGGGGTAGGGAATTTTCGAGTTGCACATTTTTTTCGTTGACATTTCCCTTGCAGGGATATTTTTTCCGTATTCAGGAACTTCTTTTCTGGGCTACTCGTTGTGTATGATTTTTTTTCTCATAACATTCCCTTGCATGATTTTTTTGTCCCCCCCCCTAACTTTTCTAATTGCGTCCGTGGGGATGGCCTAACTGGCGACAGAAATTGTTCATCTGCGGACATACCAATATCATCCTGCAAAAAAGACATCAGTAACCACAAGACGTTTTTGCAGTTCTCCAGGGTTGAAAAGGAAGCTGGTTAGTACTGAGTTTTTGCAATTGGCATTTCTGAATATAATCTGGGATCTATTTTTACAACTTGATCATGATACTGAAACAAAAAATGGCCGGAAAAAAACATAGCCTGCATAGCAAGCATTTCCGAGTAAAAATTGGGGCAAGCGCGAAAAAAGTGCACCCGCCCCAATTTTTACGCGGTAAAAAAAAGCAAAAAATGCTTCCAACCTGCGGAAAACCCTACGGAAATGCTTGTTACGAAGGCTAAAAAACCTAAAAAACACGTTGAGAGAGCAACTGGATGGTACGTGTGAGGTGTATAAGAGGATCTGTTTCAGGACGGAAAAGTTAGAGGATAACCTGTGCACACACGACTCAAATTTCTCTCCTGCGTTGCGGCAAAGATGTGGGTAGGCTAGTTAGTGGATATTATACTGTTCCCTGTCTGTGAACTTAACGTACAAATCTACTTTGTGCAACATAAATAAATATATTTGTGTGGTTTCACCTGCGCACACACGACTCAAATTTCTCTCCTGCGTTGCGGCAAAGATGCGGGTAGGCTAGTTAGTGGATATTATACTGTTCCCTGTCTGTGAACTTAACGTACAAATCTACTTTGTGCAACGTAAATAAATATATTTGTGTGGTTTCAGATTTGCAAGGAACTTGTTTTTTTGCAGTGTAACAGTATAACCAGGCCACCTTTAGTCAAAGCCGATGGTTTGTTTGGACGGAGTCTTATTCCATGGGCCAAGTTCGACCAATTGAAGTTCTGCTTCCTCCATTCCAGCGTATAACAAGTGGGCAAACTTTTCGAGAGAGCTGTCAGGCACAGACACTTTAAGAAAGCCTCTCTGCACTCTTCTTCAGAATCCCTGCCGGGAGGCAACTTTAATGACAGAGAGAAGGGCGTGCTCTTCCCTGCTCCGAAGAAAGAAGCGTGACAGTGTACGGCCATTTTACCTACCTGTAGGCATACGGCAATACAGTAAGACATAAAATAGCACTGTAAGAGGAACCTCTGTATGATAAAGCAACGAGATTGTACACTTGTAAGTTGACAGAGGTTTGCAAATGAATTCATACTCTTCAGAGTAACTTGCAGACTGGTGATGGATAACTGCCACCTACAAACCGTTGGGCCTTGAAGACTACCATGTGGCACTAAATTTTTGCGGATTCTAATTTTTGCGATTTCTTTGCGGTTTTTTCACAATCCGCAAAAATAAGTCCCCACGAAATAAAATTACCGCAAATTTTTTCGCCACAAAAATTTACTCCACCGTGGAAATTATATACAAAAATACTGATTTGAAGGAGAAAATGCCACAAATAACTTGGTGGATAATACATCAAGTGGTAACCTAGTTATTTTCGATCCATTGTAGCATAACAGAGTGACATTCCCATGTTGTTTTATTTGTATTTCGATTCCTTTTAGTGGGCCTTTACTCCAATAAACGAAAAAGTTATTAGTTCCATTTAAACGCGACTTCCAGAAAATCGCAAAAAATTAATTCCAATCAAGAAAAACCAGTCTTTTCAAATTGCAAAAATCACCAATCCACAAAATTAAACTCCCGCAAAAATTTAGTGCCACACGGTATCAGAAAGGAGACGTGATTCACTGGCAAGCAGAAAAAAATCTAACGGAGCAGTTTCAAAAAAGAGGGGAAACTGGACATCAATGTAATCCTTACAATATCATTGAGAGACCAATCAGGGCGCGTCGATTTCAATCCGACGAGGGTTCAGTGCACAACAGATCACCAGCTTCTTTGGTCATCTGCCAGCTAAGAAACGCTGAGTGGAAAAAGCAGGGAAAGAACGTGATAATGATGATACCGACTCTGCAGCTTAAGCCGAGGCTTACCCCATGCATAGCCTACTACTTATTGTAATAAGGCTGCGGAAATTCAACTACGGATACCTGTTCCAACAATGCCTCAATGTTTGGCGTTCCCCATTGTTTCGTCATGAAACGGTCCGTGGATTCAATAAATCCTGTGCCTACACGTTAAACAAGTCAGCAAGCTTGAAAACATTGCAGTGTGAAAGACATCGACAGCCTCACCTCTCCCCCACCCACCCCCCCTTCTTTAACGAGCAAAACACCTCATACTCATAGTCTGTTCACGTCTCATGAAATAACTTTCTTTTGTTCTAGCCTTATGCACAAGGAAGGTATGTTTACTTTACTTCATTTTTGCAGAAAAAGCGAATGCGAATTATCTGGTCACCAGAAACCGGATAGGCAAAATCCATCACGAATGTACGATCAGGTGTTGCGTGACACACCAATGTGTTGATCTGCAATCTATCTGGCTCACACCTGTTGTGGAGTTTTGGGTTATCGTCGCTCGTTTGATTTCAGTAAACCAAAAACCAAGGTTTAAAATTTTTCCCAAAAACACTCCTTAATACATTTAAGATGTATTTTTATGGACGTTTCGAAGGAAGCAGTTAAAGTGCCAACATGTCCTAAACTGATTGGAAATAACACTGTCTGGGAAGACTCGCAAAGGAAGTTACGGTACGTTATTTGTAGATACCTTAAATTAACTTGAAAGAGTATAAGCAAAACAATGTAACAAGGAACGTTTGAAAAGTTTACGTTGATTTTTAGGAGGCAAGTTGCCGTATTCGTACCAAACATTTTTCTTGTTGAACACATACTGAGCGCTTTGTTGTATTTGTACGTGACGCCATTTGTAATTTATCAGAAATTCACTTTGTGTTTGCACTGCAATATTACAAGGTCCCAGAAAATTAAAACAACAATAATGAAGAATCATCTTTAAAGTATCCCCGGATTAAGACTGGAAGGTTTTAATGCACTACCACATGGAGCTACTTTGGTCCATGTTTTTGGTGTTTTTTAGATTTCTCAAATGTCGCTTCGCAATCCATGTCTTGCTCTTACGCAAACAACGCGAGACAAAAATATCACTATATCTAGAATGAAGAAGGCCCAATATGTTTATTTATTGTAAGAGAAGTCTGGCTGTTACATTTTAATGAGCATAGGAACTACCTGAAAAGTGCAACATTTCGAGGTCACGTAAACTGAGATTTGAAGTTTATAGGTCGGGTCAGTTTTTAACCGTTTATTCCCGGTAAACAGAATTTTCAAGAAGTTAACCCCATTTCACTTTCTTATTACATACATTAAGGTTACTGTAGGCAAAGAATGAGACAAATTGATTTTTTGACCGTGGCCGCGATTTTCTAAATTTTCTTTGATTTTTACTGACATTCACTCTTAATAATGTAACCAAGCCACTGCCCAATTTGTCCGATATCCCATCGTTGATATAAACAAGAGAAACATGACCCAATGTTATATCTCAAACGTGCTACGAATGGGCGTAGTAATTTAGTAAACACATACCATGCTGTAGACAAACCAAAAGGTAAAACTCTAAAGGGAAAGTACTTTCTTTTACGGTCTGAAAATAGCCAGCTGAAACCAAGCAGCTGCTGGTGCTTAACAATTCTAACATGATGATAACCACTTTCTAAATCGAATGTGAAGAAAAAAAAACCTGACTCAAAAATCTCTGAAAGGGTCCTCAGATTCTCGTATTTAGATTTCAAAAAATTGTTAACATAATGCAAGTCCAGAACAAGCCTTAACTTTTTACCTTCTGCTACAGTCAAAGGATTAACAACGTGAGGAGTATCATGTTGCTCAATGCAACGTTTGTTCAATAATTCCTCAATGGCCTCCTCTACAAAACTCGGATGCTTAAAGGCAGAACAATTATTACTGAAAAAAGCTGATGTAGGGAAAGCTTTTAAAGGGAGAGCATAATAGTACGTAACGATATTCTTTACAAAGGGGACGAAAATGTCGAGAGTCACAACGATTTACAACTGAAAAGCTGCCTCTTGTCTCCTACCAAAGAAAAACTGGCCTCGTATTCAAAATCGCTACTATAAAACGAGTCCAATTCACACTTATCTGAATCCTGGTACAGCATTGTTTCCTGCTCTTCAGGATTGTGGCTTAGGAACTGCAAAGGTTCCCTTCTGGTCACACTTCACTTGAAGGTGACAGAATTAGACGCAAGTGTAGCAAGGGCTCAAAGCGGAGCGAACAGGTACTCCGTTTGACATAAATGTCAGAATAGGATACGTCGCTGAACTGCCAACCATGGTTAACAGGTTTTTATTGAAAGAAGACCTCTTCTTCTTCTTGTCTTTCTGCTTCTTTTGGGCTCTTCTCTCGGAGCGATAAATACACTTATCGTCTTCCGAATCAGATGCTAGCTCATCAGCTTCGTTTTGATTCATGGTCTCCCAACCGATCTCCGATTTATCTGCGATCCTTACAAGTTTAATGCAACGGAGAACAAGGTCCATACCTTCCTGCAAAGCGTCCTTTGCCTTATCACGCCTGTTCTGATCAAGCGCCTCGATGGCGGACTCAAACTTCACTAAAACTTTAACACCGTGATCAAACTGTTCCTGATTGCACGGCTTTTTAATCTGTTTGGCCTCGATCTTCAACCTCTTACTCGAGTGAAGGGACTCCGATGAATTCGGCGCAAATCGTTTCTTAAATTGTTCCAAACAAGCATCCACAGTCTTGACTAAGGACTCCGACACAGTGCCAAGGATTGATCAACGATTACTTGGATAAGGGAGCGGTCTAAACCAGTTGCAGTGTCCTTAACTTCGGTTTGGTTAGAAGAACCTTCCGCGGGATTCATGAATGTTTCAGACTAAAGTTCCGCTAACAACTTTGAAACGTCTGATGTTGAACAGTGTGATGACCAAGAACTGACTTGCATACTAAACTGAGAACGCTCTATTTATACAAAAACCTCACATGAATTTTCAATAATTCGGTGTTCACATCACTACTGTAGTTGCTATCTGTTCCATGCTTCTCCTTAGAGAAAACAACAAGGAAACGTCAGACTTGAAGCAGAAACTCTCATGATACTCCATAAGTCCATAAGGTAACGCAAGAATGGCATATCCAAGAGGGTACAGAAAGTAACAATTTTTGACCAGTTCTCTAAATGGTTGCTGTTGTTTGTGTTTCTTTGAACCTTGTTTCATGGTATGGTCTACGCCGTTTTGCCGCCTATCTTTCTCCCTTGAACGTAGGTACTAATCGTATCCTTTTTGAATGTTGTTAATTTGATTTGATGCAAATTACCACTACATGTGTTTCCAATTCGGCATTAAGTTTCACTTAACTCTCGTCCTTATTGATGAACTGTGGAACTAAGGAGATTTGCTTGTTATCACATACGTTCACCAAGGATTTTCTTACTCAGAGATACTTGGATTCCTGCTAATGTTGCATGGAATACGCTTAAGGTAAACAATGCCAGAGCAACATCATGGTAAATTGGTCTTATTGCTATAATATTGCAGAGCTTCTGGTGAGGTCAGTGGGCTTTTAATTCGTGGTTTTTGACGAAAGTGAGTTCATTAAATGTCTAATGTAATCCACTAAACCTCATTAAGTACTCCATTGCGCAGCAATATCTTCGTCTTACAACTTCTGAAAAACAGTGCTTGACGTCAATTGCCTGGCTTTAATATCCTGCGAGCAAGCTCTCAGGGAGCTTTGCAGGCTACGGCTTTAATTGAATGAATGTACATTGGAAAGTACTCTGCAGAATGGGAATAGTGATGCAGTGGTCAGGGTCAACCTTCAAAACTGCTAAGTTGTTGTCTCCCACCCACAGAAAGGGTGTGGATCAAAAGAAAATGGTGGTGGAATTGATATAAACCATGCGAGAACCTTAAAAGGCAAAGAGAAGTTTTACATAGAGTGTTGCATGGTCGTATTTCAGTCCTCCCCAGTTAATTTCTTATCACAACTTCTTTAACACCGAGTACCTTTTTTTCCTTTTGTAGCTTGCGACAATTAAAGAGAATGATTCACTCTCATGGTACCAAATTATGATCTTGCTCACCACAGGTATCCTGGTAGACCAGCGGATAGAGCGCCCAACCGGTATACGGGAGGTTATAGGTTCGATTCCCATTGGGGACTCAGATTTTTTTTGTCCCATGGTCGTGACAACTGAATATTCCATATTTCTCATTTTTTTCCGAGCTTAAAATTTACCACCTTTCTTTTTTAAAAGGATATAGCTTCTCTCTTTCCCAGTAGTGTGAGTCCATTGGCAGCCAACCAACCTGTAAGTTTGCAATAAGTAACTAGGAGAAGGTGTTGAGGGTGGAAATGTTATTGATGCAACTGTAACCAAACGATATACTTAAATGTTTATCATTATTCTTCTACCAGTATTATTTCCTTTTAGGTCAAGGAAGATCAAATTGAAGGACTGGAAAGAAGGCGTCTCCACTGTTTTAACTCCCTTCGTGGCTGTCAAAAATTTGTGGTCCACCGAAACAACATGTGAACGAATTCAACAAGGAATACGAGAAAGAAGGGGTGGTCTACAGAAGGATTGGACGTAGATGGTATAACGAGAGCCTTCACTGCTACTTTCAGGGTTTGCTCCGCGAGTGGATCCAGACACATACTGGTGGCACATACTGGTACATGTTCGTGTGAACTAATGGCTCAGAAGTTGGACACACTGGAGTGTAATAAGGTAGCTTTCAATAATTCTGCCTGACTAATGTCTCATAACAATAAGGTGCAGTTGGCAACCATGGAGGATAAGGTGGACAGTACATCACAGGATAAGAAGAAATATTTGCAGTTGTTACCTGTATGCTCGATGCACCATGCGGACGGTAACTCGGATTTTCCAGTTGATCAAAGCACAGCACATTTGAGGGACGGCGGTTTCATACAGGAAGATGCCGGTGTCCTGCTGACTCCTGTTCTGGTGAAAGTTCCTGCTCCACTTCTAAGTCAGACAGGGAAAAGTCATCTGCAGCCAGGTTGTCCTCATTGCTGGGCAATTCCTCCACATCTTGAAGCACGGATTCCCCTTGGGCATGCTTTGTTTGTTCTTGGTCACAATTGCTGCTGAAGGATGTGTGATTCCCGCCGAAATTGACTGATTAAATTTTGAATTGTGAACCTAAATTGTGGGCTATCAAATTCAGAAGCATGTACCAATCTGTGTTTTGCAACGTTAAATCCGGAATCTCTAAATTCTATCCAGCCAAAGCTAATCTTTTCAACACCAAACTTTATCCTGCAACATCAAATCGTGTTACACTGAATTCCATCCTTGTGAGCTTAATTCAGGTTATTAAAAAGCAATCTCTATTCCACAATATAAAATCCTGAATCTTTAAATTCTTTTCTGACATAGGTAGTTTCTTAAACACCAAATTCTTTTCTGGAGCATGAAATCCAGAAGCACTATAAATTCTGATATGTAAAATCATTTGCAAAATGCACTAAGAAATCTTATTTAGGTGATATCGAATATTTCATTATGATGCAAATTCTGCCTGTCACTGCACGCGCACGTAAAACACCGTATCCCACACCTTCATATCCTGGTACCCAGGTCCCATTAGCTTTGATAAAGCCTAATTACCTAGTAAAGTAATTTATTCCCTACGCAATTTCAATTTATTCTCTCTCTTTGCGATATGGCGGACAGTGGACGTTCTCAATCGCGGGTGGTGGGGGGGGGCAACAACACCAACAACGAAACAAATTTTGAATTATTGTTTCTCTGGTACGGTGAGCAGAATCGCTTCTTTCTTCACGACATTCTGGTAATAACGTACCTGGAGGTGCTGAAACCGTTGGGAACATTGGTGGTTCAAACCCAGAAACTACAAGTTCAAGTGAGAGAAGTGACCGTTCACTTGCAAACTTTCATACCTTGTTTGCCAGGTACAACAATACTAGTGGTGGCAGTCGATCATCTCACCCTGCTCCATCGCTTGGACAAAGCGAAAGAGGGTCGGTGGTCCTTTTATTGCAAAAGAAACATGGACTCACGATTTCTTTTGACTAGCCGATTATAGGCAAAGCCACCGGCCCTGTCGTGGGGATAAATTTCGCCTTCAAGATGCTGGTCTAGGGCAGAAAAGTTGTCTTCAACAGGAAGGGCAGAGCATTGGCTTTCATTGAGAAGATAGACTCTGTTTATCCAGAGTTGAAAGATGCAGGCAGATCCGAACTTGCTCAAAGCAGCCCCTTAAGGAAGGATCTGATGGTTGTCAACCCACCAGCATCGGGTTGTATGGTTCCCTTCCTGAAAGAAGTATCGGGTCTCGGTCAGGAACTGGTCTACATATGGCCACTGCAAAGATCCTGAACTTGGAGCGAGTGCAGCCGCTTTTCATGGTATAATGATTGTTGTGACTGAAATTTAGAATTATCTTGCGCGTCATAACTGAGACAATTGCTTTTAACATAAATGATATTAGTCAAAGCATTATTTCTTTGTAAAAACGGTCGAACCCTTTATGTTGTATGAAAAACTGACAATGGTCTAAGGAACGGTAAGGGTTAAGGGAACGGGTTTCACAGCCTGTCTCCACGTCCAATGTTCGTAGGGAGGAGGTCGCAATTCAGGGATGAGGAATTGAAACACGATATAAGCCTTGAAGTTTATTAGACTCCCCCCCCCCAAAAAAAAAAAAATTAAAAATCTATTGTAAGTTTCAAATCAAACAAGACAACAAAAACCAGATCTATGTTACGAAAGTATAGCAGGATACAAGAAAGGGTTCTGACCAAAAGAGATACAAAATTAAAACCAAATTTAGCATATTATGACTTCAAAAAGATGATTACAACTGATAGTAAGTACCGACTGGCCCTCTGAGTGCTTTGAGTGGTGTTTGTTTGCAACCATTGCTTTATTAATGAGCTTTGGTGCAAGGCTGTTTTATCTAAGCTTTACTGTGTTAGGATAAGGGTTCTTATGGTGTACAGGTGTACAAGTCTTACTCCCCAGGATTTAAAAAATTATTGTTACAGAATGGTGGCTCTGTTAATTAATTAATGTTGATTTCACGATTTACCTTATTCCAAATTGGGATTAAATTAGCAGCCAAAAAAACCAAGGCAATGATATTGGTAACTGAATTTTTTCACTATTTGTAGCTTTCAGAAATAGCGGATGGGGTATGGTGCTGCACCGTGAAGGTCAAGGCTCTGATTCCCTCATTAACATCACGAACAGCACTAGCATGTGCATTGCTTTCTATTGTTTACCCCAAGGACATGCTAAAGGGCAAGTAACTAAGAGACCTTGATCAAAGAATAGTGCATGCTGTTGCAGTTAAAAAGATAGAGCATGTGTACAATATAACTAACTGAAGATTATTGATTTATCTATCCATTTAGCTTATTGACTTATCCAAACATAAAATTGACAGTCAGAGAATAGCTAACTGAGCCTACTGGGAAATTTTTTTACTAGTGCTGCCCAAAAAAAATCGAAAAAATAATAATATATTAATAAGTGCTGTGGTGCTTATTGGAGCAAACATGGTTATGCTATTTAAATATTTGACGAAAGTATCGTTCCCTATAGTTATCTATTCAGAGGCCACATTGGAGATCAGCAAAATAACCAGAATAATTCTAGCCCAGTTAACATAAAATTTTAGCGGAATACTTGGACAGAAGATGAAACCAATGGGAAAGACTTGGAAACATCTGAGTTAGGAAACAGTGGAGATATTTGTGTAATTATAACTGTCATATTTCCGTATAAGATTTTGCAGTAGTTGCAAAGATGCATGTTAAAGAAAAGGAAGAACAACCGACAAAGGCGGGGGAACCCCCCAAAATGAAGAAAGCTGCAACCAAGGGCGAAATGGTGCGGGCACTTCGGCAGAACTGCAACCAACTCATTTTTCAGGGCAAGTGCCCAACATACTACCAAGGTATACTGTATACCAGTATGAGTATAGACTTTACTGCACTTTTCAATAATATGCGAATTCTGAAGTTCCAATCCAGACCAATTATTATGTTATTTACTGATGTCGTTAATCATTGTAGTGGACCTCTCAGAAAACAAGTTTTGCAAATATGGGGTCAAAAGGTCAGTCCTAGTACTGCGATTGGTGGAAATCGATCCACTCTGTTTCTGTGTTTTTATGATTTTATGTGATTGACTACAGTGAAAAACAAAATTGCTTGTTGGATTTTGAAGTTGAGAGTTCGCGTGTTTGTGGAAAGCGCAGTAATGCAATTTACTGTTTTTAACTTTTCTTTATGTATGTGGCTTGGCAATACTGTCAGGGAACCCAGTAACATGCAAGCATTGAGCCTCTGACTAAGTTTGTATCATTGCTTACTAAAAAAGTTATTATGTATCTTACTACACTGATGATGCTTTCGATAGAGGTTTATATTTGTCTGACTGCGTAGTTAAAAGGGTAATAAAAAAAGGAAAAAAAATTAAATTATTATCTTGCTTTATGACCATTTCATAATCTGTTTCTTCCTATTTTGTCTTCATCATGAAGTACCAACAAACGAAAAAGGCCAGGAAAGTCAAAGATGTCATGGAAGCACAAAATAATTAATGGCCAAATTGTGATAATGATAATATTATGACTTTTAGAGGAGCTAGGTCATGAGATTTTGCTGTTACTATACATTCCTTAGGACAAATTGGAATCAAACAACACATCAGAATAATGCCTCAAGTTACCCTACCACTCTCTTAACAGTACTGCAATTCTTTGGCCTTCGATAATCTGCTAGGGAGTCAGGAAAATGGATTGGAACAATCATTTGGACAATCATTGAGAAATCAATTATAACGTATTTATATTGTATTTTTACTGTATTTGTAGATCACTTTCAAACAATTTGAGACATCTTAATTTTTTTAAAAATCATATATATTTCTATTGTGTTTTATGGGGCTATCAAGAGGCTTTTTGTATATCATTTAAAAGCTATTTTAAATTTATCTTCATTGTATTTTATCTACCTCGTAGTCTGCGCATACTCTTTATTTTAAAGTGTGTTGAAACTTAATGTATGCTGATTTGTAATCTTTATTGACTGTCTTTTAAGAACGTTATGTAGGGCCTATGTTCCTGTTTCAAGAGAAGAAACGTTCAGACTGCGCCATTGCCAAGTGCTAACCCTCGATGGACGATATGGCCACATTTTCGCCAGAGCTTAAGCGTTTATAGCTTCCAAAGTGAGTGGTTTGTTTTTAGATTACCTTGAATTATTGCCAAGTGGAAACCTTAAAGAAGTTATTTTCGTAATCCAAGGAACAAGATGTGGACAACCGTGGCCATGTTTGCTAAGTTTTAAGTTTCAGTGTGCTGGCATGTAAGCTCATGCAACTTGCCATCTAAACTATGTAAATAGCATTTCAAAATATTTTGAAAGTATTTAGAACCTGCAAACAATTAACTGCATGTATAGACTGATAACCTTCTTCAAAATACATTATAAAGGGTATTTCCTTGTTGAATCAGCTTTTCAAACTCTCGTTTGAACCGCAGGGCCTTCCCGTAGGTCAACCTCAGTTTCACAAAGATTGCAGAGTCGGCATCTCTTTGTAGGAGATCGGCAATGGCTAAAGGGCAGTTTATTTCTTTATCTGTCGTCAAATAATGGAAGAGAACAGAGACAACTATACACGATTCAAACTGCAGTACAGTGAAACGACAAGACGATCGCGGGATTGGCATTCGACAAGACGTACGTTCAAAACCGTTGGCAATGTCTTCACCGAAGAGCTGAGATAACCTTTGATTTATTTCCTCTGAGTTTATTGGTGTTTTATTTTCCATGTTTATTTCGTCAGTCATGTTTGAACTACAACTCCCGCTCCAATTGCCAACAAGACGCAATGAAAAGAAAAGGGCACCAATTTCATAAGCATGGACTTAAAAAAGTTTGCAGCTAACGATTGGCCCATTTGGAGAAAGGCATTAACTGATTGGCTATTTGCTCCCGCCCAAAAAGGGCGGTTGCACAGGGGTACTGAGCCCACCGTGTGATTAGGACAGCATACATCTTAAACAAAAAGCAAAATGGCGGCAAACAGTAGCAAAAAAATTATCCCATTTGGACAAGAAGTAGCATCACACCGTGCTGTTGTAGTGATAAGTCATCAGCATGTTCACTGCCCTTGCTCAAGCTGTGATGGTCGAGCAGTGGATAGAGGTACCGAACTTAGGCACTGGAAAGAAAGTCAAATTGATTCCAAAACTCGGTCCGGATTGAATGAGTTTTGCAAACCTTTACCTGGAAGTACTTTCAACCCGACTGAAAATGGCCTCTTGGATGAGGAAGAACAGATGGATGAAGATACTGAAGGTATGCAATACGACAGTAATAATGAAAGCGATGTAGATGAAGTTGAAAGTCGCGTCAACTTTCCTAGAGCAAGAAGAGCAATGTGACACTGGCAAACCTGCAGAAAAGGGGTCAAACCTTTAAAGAAATTAGTGGTTAATGCCGTTCTAGACCCTCTTAGGATTGTGAAGAAAAGTGGATCTAATTATTCTTGTCAAACGTTTGAGAACGTTTTAAATTATGGCAAAACTCTTTTGTTAGCCAGCCATAATAGTGAAAATAATATCGATCATGAAATTGTGCTACCCTGTGGCCAACCAACTGGAGCTCAGTGCAAAAACTTTAAAGAAAGAAGAATTGTATGAAGCTGCCAAATTATATTTTTATTTGCATTTGTCGAAATAAGAAGGAACAAACAAGAAATGGAAAAAACTAATAAGAAATTTATTTGCGCTGGAAAATACAGTGTGATGGAGAATAGGGGTGACTTGTGCATTCAATGTGGCGAAAAAGGCTATCTAAAAAACTACTACCTAGGCATCAGCACAAAAGTTAAGAATTCACTTAAAGCTGCAGATATGTGCAAAAAATCTTGTCCCATTGGAAGGCACGTGATAATTGCCTTGGTTGCCGGAGCAACAATCTGAATTCTGGGATGGAGAGCGATGGGTTGAGCTGCAGTGGTTCTGGTACCCTAAGAGCACCTGGACTTTGCCAGCACTCTGTCCTCATTGTGGATTACCAGTTTCATCAGATCAGTCAATCAATTCTCCCAACGGCAAAGATGGGAGTAAAGATGTGGAATGCCCAAACTGCTTTGAAGTTTTTGAACACTATATTAGGGTCACCAATGGATCTCCTTTGAATTTGGCCCTTGTCGGCCACTGGGATGGATGGCAACCACTTGGAACAAGTTATAGAGAGTGTTGATCAGTTGAAGTTAGCATTGTAAACATGACCAAGAATGACAGAAACCATGTGGAAGAGGTTTATGTGGTTGGTTTTATTCCTTGCTGTCAGGTTCCCAACCTGCCGGAAGCTCTTGACCCATTTCTACAGCCTTTATTGCAGGACATATCCAAAGGGTTCATTGATGGTTTCAAGGTTTTCAGCTATCCAAGGGAGGTAGAGGTAGAATGCTATTAAACTAGCGAAGAGGAGACAGTGCATGTGCTTCTTCTTTGCTGGGCAGGAGACCATCTTGGACAGAGTGCGTGTGTCCAATTCTGGAACCAAGGAAAGTCTGGATGCAGGAGATGTAAAATTGTTGGTAAACTAACAGTACAAACACACATGTACTATGGAAAAACCGCTACCACTATAGATATCCTTGGGAAGAGAGATCTATTAAATCTTCTGTTGAGGATATGTTTGACATAGAACACGAAACAAGAGTAAGTGTACACAAAACAATGTCGTCTACCAAACGCTTTACTGGCGCGAGTATACTTCATAAATACCTTTACCCATTGTATGGCTTTGACATCCTAAAGTACATGGTGTTTGAAGAAATTCAGGGACTGCAAAAATGTGCACAATATCGGAGCATAATTTGACTCACATACATGAAGACATCATCAACTTTTCTTCCCCTGACAACTACTGGTGTAGAGTATATGAGAGGGCGGCAAAAAGGGGCTGTGCCCTGGCATTTGAATGTTAAATGTAAGATAATAATATAGTGTAGGTGAAAACATCGCACACACAAAGATGAAGGTAACTTCCAGTTACCGACAAAAAAAAGCCTAGCTTCAAGCTTCCCATACCAAACACTATTTTTAACATAGTTTGAATATATTTTGAAAAACTCCTTTTGTTCTATTTGAAAACTACATTTAAATAGGTACCAAATTAAGCTGCTTCTATTGGTGTTTTTAGCTGCTTTTAAAGCTGTTTAAAGCTGATTAAAACCATGTTGAAATATATTTAAACTGTTTTAAATATATTTCAACATGGTTTTAATCAGCTTAAACACCAATAAACCAGCTTAAAATACCATTAAAGGCAGCTTAAAACCCTTTAAAATATAATTTTTGTACCTACATGCATTTTTAGTTTTGAAGTACAATAAATGATGATTTCAGCTGTTCATGCTATTTTGGTTTCTGAGGTTACCTAAGTTGTAGGTTTAGATGAAATTCAGGTTAAAGTAATTTCAACCTAGCCTGAATTTGGATCTCCTTTGTCTCATATTCGTTATCATAAATCAGAAACAAAGCGAACTGAAAAAACAAACTAGATTTGGAAATCATTTCAACCGGAATTTTGTATCACCTGCGGCATACACTACGCTTGTTACTCTTTAAGGATCTTTTTAAGATAATTTAAAAGTTTTCAGTTTACAGTACTACACAAATGTCTATTACATCTTCCACTTCGTTACAGCTCATATGATGCTTTTGTATTGATACTTACAGATGCAAGAAGGTGGGAGTGCTAGCAAATGAGCACTGGCAACACAAGTTGCCAAACTTTAACATACCAGAGAAAAAAGTGAGCTTGAACAGTTTGCTAAGAAGATAATTGATATATGTTCACAGCCTGAGGCTGGCTTTTTCACAGATGGTATTGCCCAGCATATCAAAAGCTTCTTTAGTGAGCAGCGAAGATTTCATAAAAACAAGCAAAAGGTACCAGGGCTATTATTAATACATATATACCTTCACTTTAATCTCTTTACAGTAAAATTCTCCAAATTTGTTTGGTTGGCATTTAATACGACATTGCCACATTTTGAATGACAATAATTGTCCATTGGCCGACTGTTTCTGATTTTGAAGCTGTGGTGGTGTAGTTAACAGGTGGATAAATTTGTTGGTCTTTGGAACAGCTAACAGCTATTGGAAACCTGCTCCTAAGTTATTAGTCAGCAAAAGCTACAATCAGTGCTTTGGCATCTTACTGACAGGTTACTATCTTCCTAGGTTTCAGTATAACCACCTTCTTCTGAATTCAGCTCCAGCAGTGACGTAGAATTCACACCTATGCCCAGGCTTCCATCCGTGGTAAGCCACGGCAAGAAACCTGTTCCTTTAGTATGTTAACATCCTTTTCACATGTACTGTAGCATTTACAAAGAGAAGCCCTTTAAAAATGTAATACCATGAAGACAGCAAGAGAGAGTTTTGAGTCTGGCAAGGATCCCATTTTTAGTCAATTAATTGCTGTGGCAATCTTTAAATTTTTTAGCGTGTCAGATGCGGTACTTATCTGAGGGTGATGCGTTTTATATGGTAACATTTGCAAATGATGACGAACAAATGTTAACAAAATAATCATGTTTCAAATACAAGAGTAATGAATTTACCCAATTCAAACAGAAGAACATTGAATTACAGGAGAACAAATTTCCTAGGCTGGAATCATACTTGTTGTAAACTTTGTCTTAAGGTGGCTAGAAAGGGTTTTTAACTGTTATAAAGATTACAAAGAAATATTTCTGACCATGTGGGTAAACTATGAATATCTTGACAACTCTTTTGTCGGGCAATACTTTAAGGCAGGTTTGACGTCAGAGCCATTACCATGACAACACTAAAGGTCCACAAAAAAACCCTCCAAATTTCAGGTTTTGCCAAATATCTGAAAAACTAAGTCTGCGATCTACCATTTTTATTGCATTTTTGGAAAGCTCCCCAAGTTCTTCCGACAATACTGCAAAACGTTTTTCAGTAGAACTTAAGTTACATCGAAAAAGTCAAACTTTTTATTACAAAAAATTCCACTGAATAACTTTCCTCCAAACTCTTCTGTTTGAATTGGCACACTTAAAGGAACTATGTCACGGTATTTTTATTCACTTTGCTGATGTGAAAAAAATTATTTTCTTATTGAAAAAAACCTCACAATACTAGTTTCCTAAGGTAGAAAAACACCAAGGAAGTAATAATAAACCAAACCTAAACAAGGATGGTTACGAATGAGGGAGATTGAGATGGATTTCGGATGACCAACTTGAAAAAACTTGCCAGCTTTTTCAAGATGCAGTATCCGTGACGTAGCTCCTTTAAGGTATCAGAAAGCGGAAAAATTGCCATTTTTCATAATTTGACTTTTTTAAATAGTTAGAGAAATTTCCATACGATCTTTCATTTAAACAAAACTGCATAAAAAAATGTTATATCTGCCGATAGTAATTGCGCGTAAAAGATTTTTTGCATGTTAATTACTTAATTGAGCGTTGACAGGTTCTGACATATGGAAAATTAGTGGGGCAAGAAGTCATGTGACATCAAAGCACACATGAGAAGTTGACACGCGATCAATGCGCTTTGGTGATGCCTGGGAAAAGAAAGAGATCTTGCCCGTTTTCTTCATCAAAACGGAGGCGAAAGAAAGCTAAGAAAAGTTTCAACCAAGAATGTGCAGCCATTTTAGCTGCAAGCGACAGAGGGTCGTATTACAACCAGTAGGAATGGCTCGAAGAAGTGGTCAGAATTTCGAAGATTCGTCACGATTGTACGTTAACTCCTACGTCGAAATTTGAACGCCGTTATGGTAATCAAACGATAATTTTGCATTTACTAACCTGAGAGTTGTGGCTTCACACTGCAGAAAGCAGTGTATTCAGGAGAATTATTTGCCGCCTTCGTGGCAGTTTGCGCCTGTTCCATGTTAACTGTCATAGTCCCATTGTTAGAGAAAATTGATGCCTCTACAATGTCTCCTGAGGTGTTATAATCCCGAGTATAATCTCATTACTCTTGGACGCAGCTGAAATTGTATTTTCCTTGTTTTTCGAAAGTAAAAAAAAAGGCGAGATGAACGTGCATTTTGAATTCCAAGTCAGTAGCCCCTGGACCAAATTGGCTGAAATTTGGAGAGACTGTTGTCAGATAATTTTCCCACAATAGCTGTGTCGGCGAATTCTTTTTATTCCTCTCATTAAAAAGTTATGACTTTTTTCCGCAGGCAGTTCTATTGTTTTCTCTTTTCTAACTTTATCTCGTAGTAAAAAAATAACAAACGCACGTGTCAAAAATCTGAGACAGAGTTTTGGAGGTCACTGTGTGAAGAAACGAATGCCATGTTAATCGTTTTCTCCCGGCTAATTTTAGCGGGTGTATAACTTGATTTATGCAGACCTGCAGTTTTGTAGACATATTCACATTTTTGAAACACGGTTAATTTTAACCGTTTAAAATAGAATTTGTTATAATCTGTAATTATTAAGCTTACAAAAAATGTATGGTTTATAGGGTTTTTGTGAAAATAACGAGTGCTAAAGCGGACCGCGCGCGACGGTAAAATGGGTTATACTGATACCTTAAGGTGGCTCGATCGGGTTTTTGAGTGACGATACCTCTTAACGTTGAGCAACTAGCGTACCACAGTGAACAACCCAATAGAAAATCGATCGTTACTGCTGACCTAGAGAAAGATGAAAGTTTTAAATGAGGTAAGTTTAATCGAAATCGGAGTTACCATAGAAACGTAATGATGTCATCCCCCATTTTACATGAGAGCCAATTACCTGTCACCAAAAGATAATTCTGGAAAGCGCTCGACTGGATCTTCAACCTGACATATTTGTATTTACGTCTGCCATTACAGAAGTGCGCCCATTGAAACGCGTCGCCCGGGAAAAGTGGGGTACCCATGACGCTTTGCGGGCATCACACCCTGGAAACGAGGTTGTAAAGGCTGCCGACGTTTTCGGCTTCTTATGATCCTAAAGCGACGAATTCCCAAAAGAGAGCTAAGAGTTATGCCTCTGAGTCCTTTAAAGTACAATGCTGATGAATCAGTATTGTTTGAAGGTGTCGAAATGTTCTTTGGTAAAAGCCACTTTCAACGGAGCGTGATGTGTTTATGCAAAACCTCGCAAGTAATAATTTCACAACAAAAGATTGAAAGATTGAAGCGCCGTTTGCCTCGTGCCAGCTC
This sequence comes from Siderastrea radians, assembly GCA_964017195.1. Lineage (NCBI taxonomy): Eukaryota > Metazoa > Cnidaria > Anthozoa > Scleractinia > Rhizangiidae > Siderastrea > Siderastrea radians. The sequence continues at coordinate 31,420,975 of OZ024887.1, read as the reverse complement.
GTGGAGTTATCAGAGTTAAAGTAACTGATCGGGAATGAGAAAGCGTGTTCGCGCTTCAGCGCTAGCGCTTGTACATGTAGCTTCAAGTTTGCTTTCCAATAGTTAATAGATTTATAATCATTTGTAGTTCTTTGGAACAACAAGAAAAATATTTGCGTTATACGGTTTTGTTTTCAAGGCGAGTCAAACCTCAATAGCCGTGGCTTTACTAGCTTTCGTTAATCGCTTGTCAGAAGCCGTCGCTTCGATCGATTCGCGTGTCGCAATCTAACCTAAACTCACCGTGAAGTAAAAAGGCATCAACAGCCATTAACGGCATGAAAGCCTTTTGCCTTGGACAAATAAAATGTAAGTACTTTTAAAGTTGACTGTGATGTATTCAATTTAACAACATTTTTAAGAGCTTAACGTCTCCGGCATATCGATGTGCGACTTTTTATTAAACATTCGATCGATCGTTGTGGTTTTTTTTCCTTGAGAAACATTTAAAACAAAACAATCTTCCGCTTTTTCACTGTTCATTCCAATTAAAAAGCGGAAATCAAATGGTAGTTGGATTTTACAACTCAGAGATTTTTAAACAATACAGCGTAATTAAGATAACCTGACAAGTTACGTCTATTGTTCTTCGATGAATAGAGCAACGTTTCGGTAGTCTGAGCAAAAACAATGCTTAAGAGGTCCACCTACACAGGGGATTACTTGATTGACAGTAAGATTGACAGGCCGGCCTTAAGTTACGCATGCTCTGTCTTGCTTTCTTGCTAATTTGAATTTTCCCGTGCGACGTGTTTCAATGGGCGCAGTTCTGTAATGAAAATTTGAAGAATTTCTATGAGAGCGTTTTCGAAAAAACAAAACAATTTTGATCTGTTATTGAAAAGTATGCCCACAAAGGTTTGATGAAATAACATTTTGGTTTTAAATGAATGTTATATCATCTAATTACTTTGTGTGAAAATTTCAGGGAAATCGTTCCATTTGATTTTTAGAAACGATGGCTTGAATATGAACTTGTTTAGTGTGTTACTGGGCTTTTTTATCAAAAATTGACACTACACTTATTAAAATGGTTATGAATTAAAAAGCGGTAGATGAATTTTTTTATATCTTTGTCCTCAAGGAGAATAATCAATATTCAATACAATCCCAGCGTTTCAAATTCATTGAAACGTTATAAAGCTGTCAATTTTGAGCCAAAACGCAGGAAAATATTGGCCTGATTTTCATGCCAGTGGCTTGTTGCTCTCATTATGCATCTCCATTGTTTTGAATCGGCGTGCAATTGTAAATTTCACTACATCATGAATTCATATAACGCTTTATTGCTTTCCGAAGATGTTCCGAAATTGTGCTGAGACTGGGATAAGATTGGGGGAGACCCACGTCTACTAACCTCCTTGCCATAAAAATTTGTCTGGAACACTGACTGAGCACAGCAGCTTTCCATTTGTGCTCACTGCTAACCCAAGTTTGCGCTTACTGCTAACCTTGAGGTTTGCAGTCACTGCTGTCAGCCTGTCCATTGTCATTGTAATGCTGACCTGATACATTAGCACGTTTTTCGGAACATATTCGGAAAGCAATTAAGCGTTATATGAATTCATGATGTACTGAAATTTACAATTGCACGCCTATTCGAAACAATGGAGATGCATAATAAGACCAACAAGCCACTGGCGTAAAATTCAGTCCAATAATTTCCTGAGTTTAGGCTTTAAATTGATAGCCTTACAACGTTTCAATGAGTTTGAGACTCGGGGATTTTATTGAATATTGATTATTCTCCTTGAAAGCAAAGTTTTTAAAAAATTCATCTACCGCTTTTTAATTCATGATCATTTTAATAAGTGTAGGGTCGATTTTTGATAAAAAAGCCGCTTAACACGCTAAACCAGTTCATATTCAAGCTAACGTTTCTAAAAATCAAATGGAACGATTTCCCCGAAATTCTCACATAAAGCAATTAGATGACATAACATTCATTTAAAACCAAAATGTTGTTTCATCAAGTGGCTGTGGACATACCTTTCAATAACAGTTCAAAATTGTTTTGTTTTTGTTGTTTTTTAACACCTTAAAACTTCACCCGAAAATTTCTCGAAAACTCTCTCATAGAAATTCTTCAAATTTTGTAGACGTGAAGACAAATATGTCAGGTCGAAGATCCAGTCAAGCGCTTCCCAGCACATTCTCTTGGCGACAAGTAATTAGCTGTCATGCAAAACGGGGGATGACGTCATTATGTTGCTATGGTAACTCCGATTTCGATGAAACGTACCTCATGTAAGACTTTCATCTTTTTCTAGGTCAGCAGTAACGATCGATTTTCTATTGGGTTGTTCACTGTGGTACATTAGTTGCTTAAAGTTGAGAGGTATCGTCACTCAAAACTCGATCGAGCCACCTTAATATTACATGCATGCACAAAATCAGGATGGGTCACTGAGCAAACTTTCGAGAAAAAAACAAATGTTTCGTGCACGTTTTATTTCCTGTTTGCGTGATTTTACGCCGCATTTTAACTTCCGGTATTTTGTGCGCACGACTTATAATAGAAATTGGATTCCCTCAGCTGACGTGTGCATTCTAGCTATGTCGTCTGTAGGCTACGCGCATGCGCGAGGCTAAAAACCCTTTCGAGCCTCCTTAAGAAGCCCAGGCAAAAATGAACTTAGTCCGATGATGCTTTAAGTGCCTCATTGTTGTGAATGGATGCAGTGGTTATCCTCGATTATCCGTTAATTTTTGCTCTCCTGTTGAGGCTTTTTAATCGAGGGAGGTGCTTAATAAAATAATTTACGAATTCTTATGAAAATTTGATCATTATTATTGTAACTTAAAGTGTCTATGTGGCCTGCAGGGTTTTCCTGGTTTTAGTAAGTTTATGAAGCGTACATAACTGCCCAAATTGTTTTTTTGGCATTTCGACCCGTTTTCACCCTGAAACTTCGGTTTAAAGATCCCGCTTGAGCCACGCCCATCAGGGTTGACCGAGTGATAAAGCCCAAAGAAGCCTTGGTCCGAGTCAAGCCGTGACGTCATTTCAGGAAGGGAGAGTTTTCCCAAAAGAAAATCTTCACTAGTTTGTTGCGTGGTTTTAGTGAGGCACAATGCCGGATAGATGTGTTGTTTACGGGTGTTCAAATGTGAACGATCCGGAGAATGGGATCTCCCTCCACAGAATCCCTTTCTTCAACGACAACCGAAGCGAGGCGCTGGCAAGGAGAAAAAAATGGGTAGACTTCGTAAAATCGAAGCGCGCAAAGTGGGAGCCAACTGCTTCGTCGCATGTGTGCTCGTGTCACTTTGCCAAAGAAGATTTTTCAGAACAGTTTTTGTTTTTCGGTGTGAAAAGACGTCGAGAACTTAAAAAAGATGCCGTAGGAGTAGTTCCTGTACCAAGATTTCAAAAAAACGCTTGGGAAGAGGAGGAATTATCTAGCAGGACTCGTCGTCAGGTTCGTAATAGTGTGATTTTCTTCATTGATACATTTTTGCACGCGATGACAAATTTATCAGATTCTAATGTCCGTGCTCTCGAATTTCTCTGTAATTGTGTAGATTCTAAAGGAAGCCTTTGCCTCTCATAAAGCAAAAGAATCCTCTTGCCAGTCTGCCGACAATAAAGAAGTTTGTTGCGAGGATTCTGAGGAGATGCAAGCGACACGCAATGATGTTGACATCGCGTGCTCATCAAGCTCCCCGCCGACTGCATCGAATGTCGAAAATGATCAAGAACCTGTGGTGAGTTACATTGTTCAGACTACGCGTTTCGTATTTTTAGCCTTCGAAATAGGACTGAATGACGGGTACGTATGCAATCGCCGTTTCCTATCGTAGCATTTATCAAAACTAAACCCTTCGCCTATTTTGAGAAGTTTGTATACCATGTGTAATAAGGTAGCGAAAAATGTGTGCATTGTACATATTCTGACGAAGCCTAAGTTTTGTCCCCGCTTTTAAAGTACATTCGTAATCATAATTTCACCTCTACTGAACCTGCAAAACTTCATATTGTTTACAGACAAAAGATTTTGCAGTCCAGACGAGCGGCTGTATTGGCTGTGCTAGCCTGAAAGAGGAACTGCGGCAATTGGGCAGCAAATTAATTATGTTGACAGAAAAGAATGATGCCTTGATGAGAAAGCCTGCTACTACCTCGACAAGTGAGTTTTTTGTGTAATCTTGAATAAACAGTGACAGGTTAAGCCGTAATTTGGATTGATTTTTGAATGAACGATAATATTTTGGAATATATATATAAATATATCTATATTTGAAAATGAAAATGGCGTCATGACAACACCGAAACGTCGTTCCATTTTACCAGCGTTGATTTTTACTTGTTTTTATATGTATATTTATTTATTTATTTAGGTTTTCCATACTAACTTGCGTGAGTAACCTCTTTGCTTTGCTTTTGTCAATTTCGGATTTAGGTATTCAGTGTGACCGCATTTATGAAGAGCAGCTTTTTACTTATGAAAAGGAAGGGGAACCCCCAGTGGAAACCAGCAATGCAGAGGTGGAAAAAAATGTATCCCTAGAGCCAGACGAGGAAATAGATCAGGAAGATGACTTGGAGGTGACAGAAGAGGAGCCTGAGTATGACAACACATATGATGCAAACTACAAGCCAGACACTGACACTGATACTGGGGGAGAAACTGAAACAGATAATGAAGATGACAACATTATCAAAGGACCAAGGTAATAACTTACCTACATTATTTTACAACATGTAATGCTCCTTGGCTGAAGACACATCTTCTTTAATGGGTCCTACTGCACATGGTAAATATCTCATTTTTATTTACATTGCAGGTTGCATGACGAAAACCTGCGGACAACTCCTAAACATATTGTGTTTTTGTCGAAACTGCTGCTGTTGTTCCAGTTCTGCCACACGTGTCGGGCTGACAATCCTCTGGTTGAAACCCGTCAAATTGGAACCATGGCAGTGGTGACTACATGGTGCCAAAATCCAAAATGCCCCAAAAAAGAAAATGTGTGGCACAGCCAACCTTACCTGCCTGGCACAAAGACCCCTGCTGGAAATTTCCTACTCTGCTTCGCTATCCTGTTGGCTGGTGGGTCAGCAAGCAAGATTTTTCAAATCTTCCAGCATATGGGTTTGGCCTGCATTTCCTTGTCAACCTTCTTCTACCATCAACGTGTATGTGTACATGACATTTGCAAATTATGATTATGATAATTACTTTTTTTGTATATTCCAACTTTTATTTTGGCACCCTCTTGGGGGTGTGCAGGGAGAGGGGGGGGGGGGGGGTGGGGGAATGTGTGAAATCTGGTCACCCTCTTTTTTCTTTTAAATTCAGGTGAGGCTCTTTCCAGCCATATATATCCACTGGAAGAAGTACCAGGAGGAAATGATAAAGAAACTGAAGGCCTTAAAAGAGCCCCTCACAATATCAGGAGACGGCAGACATGACAGCATGGGGCACAGTGCAAAGTTCGGGGCCTACACAATTTTTTGCTGTAGCTTGCCACTCATCATTCATTTTGCTCTTGTGCAGGTAAAAATTTTTGCACTTGTTGAACTGGAGGGGGAGGTGGTTTTTATACATATTGCATTGCTAGATACGACCGCTATAGAGCTTTGTATGGTTTTGGTTTTAGGAACAAGAATAAGGTCAAATTTTCAACAATGAGCCATCTCATACCCATTTCAAAAACCCAGGAGACCCCCCCCCCTCCCCTTGCTTCAAACCAATGTGTAACTGACATTGCATTTGTTGTCTATCTGTTACAGAGAAATGAAGTAGGTAGCAGCACAGCCCTGGAGTATGCTGGTTTTCAGCGGGCGATGACTTTCCTCCTTGGGTGTGGCCTAGCCATTGGGACTTTCATTTCTGACCGACATGTCTCAATAGCAAAACACATGCGCGAGAAGTTGAGCAATATCACCCACTTCTTTGACCTTTGGCACTTAAAGAAACGTAAGCACTCACTGCATGATGTTAAAATATTCTTGTAGAAAAGTCTGGTTACTGATCAGGTAACATTACATTGTTTGGCATCCTGGAACATGGTCCCAAAGGTGTACACCTATATACAACAGGTTGAAGTTTCAACCCATTTTCATTAGTAATAGATACTTATACTACAGTTTATCAGTCTTAATTTTCAGAAATTATGTTTTTCAGAGGTCAGAAAAGTCCTTACGAAAATCTCAAAGCAGAGTGGTTGTGAGAGTTTAACGGAGTGGATCAGACCCTGTGAAAACCACTTGTACTGGAGCGCGACAACCACTATGTGTGGAACAGGGAGAATAATTTGGGCAAAATTCAAGTCCTTTTTGAGCCACATTATAAACAAGCATGATAACTTGGATGATCCCCTCTTCAACAGATGTGGACATGGAAGCAACATCCAGCACAGAAAGTGGTTCCTTCCTAGTATGATTTATTTTTATGCTGTATGCTAAATATTGTATAAAAGAATAATATGAGACTTCTTTATTCCCCACTAGATGTTTGTCGAGTCTAATTTTGGACAACTGCCATTTCATTGTCAAAGAAATCCATTATTATTCAGTTTACATTCGCCATGCTAAGTATTGGCTGGGTACGTATCTAAAAGCAATAATACCATTCATGAAAATCTCCCTCGCTGAACCCAATAATGTGGTAAAATTATTGCTGATGATGATTGCCCATGAAATACTTTTATTTTTCCAGACTCTGTGGTCTATGAGAAAGTTGTTGCTGCCCTTACAGAGACAAGACTTGTAAAAGGCATAATGCAGGCCTCTCCGATTGCCCAGACAAGTTGTCTAGAGGGTTTTCATTCTGTCCTGAACCATTTCTGTCCGAAAATGATATCATTCTCATACGTAGGGATGCTTTGCAGGTTTGTGTTTACTAATGGCATGTACTGACTAACTGCATCAAGTTGCTGATCTATATCACAACTGTTTATACAAAGTCAACTGTTTTATTTTTTTTCTTAGTCCAGATGAATAACATTAAATGCTCAAGCCCTCCATATCTTCTCATGTGGACAGCTCATGTTTCATCAGCTGAACTGCCAGTGTAAAATGATTAATTTTTTTGATCATATCACTCTATGAAAGTTTCAATAAATAAGTCTGTTTGTTTCAGAAGTAGAAACAGTTTCCTTATTTTGTTTACATGGGACCAAGACCTTTCCACAAGTGAATGAAAAAATTCAGCCAATTTTTTTAATGCCTGGTCAATAAAAAAACTACATATGTATATACTAACGTTCAGATATCTTTTACTACTCCAGGCATATACTTGCTGCCATGCACTTTAACTACAATCTTGTGAGAGATACTAAAATAAAGGTAGATGGATCAAGTCAGGTTAAAGTGATCTACCCAAAATTCAAGAATGGAGAAGCCTCTGTCCGAGATGTCAGGATACAACCCCGATTTGGTAATTTTTGTTGCTTTAGTTTGAATGCAATGTTCTTGGTGACTAGAACCAGTAAAATACCTCACTATGATGGTCTGAAAAGGATACCCCCCCCCCCCACCTACACGACAAATACTATCAACAGAAATTACACTAATTCTAGACTAAAAAGTGCCTCTTTTTATGATTTCACTTCAGACTATGTTGAAGACATATACCAGACTTTCATAGAAGCTGCCAAGACAGGTACTTCCTTAAAAGAGGCTAATAAGGAGCTGAAGGAGATGACTCCCCTTCGCATGAACACAATGCTAGAGAAAGAACCTCGAGAAGAAGCACTGGAAAAGAGAAAGAAAAGGAAAGAGATGACAGTAAAAAATGTTCCACCAACAACACCATGTAAGTTGAAAGGGATATTTGGAGTAAACAAACTTATGCATATAATAGGCCATTTCCGAGTTGTCTTCTACCTCTTTTTCAAAGCGAGTCTCGGTGCATAGCCTTTTATATGAAAATGAATTTTCATTCACATGCAGATAAAACTCATTTTCATATGAAAGGTTTCGCATGAAGCCTTGCTTTGAAAAAGAGGCACAAGACAATTCGGAAATGCCCTACTTTTTCTGTCATGAAAACATTTGGCTTTTTCATACACGTAGAACCACAAATTTAGTACAGAATTTTTCTGGAATAAAAATAAATTAATTGGGTATTGTTGCTATATTATACTGTCATATTATGAAACGTAATCATATTCACTTGAAAACACAAAACAAAATCTCAAACACTGTACATTTCATTTCAGTGGCCAAAGTATTGGAGCATGAATCAACTTCATCTAAGAAGAGAAAGAGGGAATCGGTGTCGAGTGGAACTACTTCTAAGAGGAAGAAGCCATCAGCTGAATCCACACCAAAAATGTGCCGCACATGTAAAAGACCAGTGAAGGGGCACAAAAGGGGAGAGTGTCCTAAGAATCAAGCCAGTTAGATGATAAACATTTTACATTCGTTGAAAACATATCGCGTAATGTTAAATGACAGAAAATGATTTGGTCATGTTTTTTGCATGATATAACAATGCTTAAATGAAAGTGACTGCAGGATGTCATCATAAAATTATACATGGCATTCAGCACTGCAACAACAACATAGAAAGCCAATGGAAACAAATTTATTGTACATGTGTGAATAAAAATTAGTAAATATTACTGGAATACTAGAAATTATTGCAACCATAATAATGAGACATCTGTGGTACATTTCAACCTCATTCGTCCTCTTCGTAACCAGTGAAGGTATTACCTTCAGAGCCAAATTCCTTTCTTATAACATGATAAGCACATGCTGGCAGAGGAAAACGCTGGGCTCCTAGATATCCATACACCAACTGAGTGAACTCCCTGTATGCTGTTACACGAAGGAACCTATGAAATTGGAAATATATTTGCAATAGTTAGCATCATCATCAAAATCATCATCGTTGTACTGTCATTACCAAACTTTCCTGAGGCTCTTGAAGAGTAAAAAAATCTAGACTTGGATGCGAATCTGTGGCTGTAATTTACTAGAGATTAAATAAATCATTTTTGGATAATTGGGGACATTTCCTATTAAAAATTCTGTCAAATATTATATGATTAAAAAAACCCTTATTACATATTTGATACAGTTCAAGAATTGTAAGTAGGCATATTACACTTGTAAATACAGTGGGGCTAGACGAATGGAAGGAAACCAACTTCTAATGAAAAGCTGTCAATGGCATAAATGTACCATACACAATTCCACAAAGGCTAGAGGGGAAACATTCCATTTTTGGAACAAGTCACGATTTAAAAACAAGGATCTTTTTAAAACATTGACAGGAGCAGCTTTTCTTGATTTGGGAAACCTACTGCTTGTTTGCAGCAGAATGTTTGGGAGACATTCCACTAAATGTTATTTATAATAAATTATGATCACAAAAGTAAAACAGTAATCAGAGGCAAACTTACTCGTCTTCTGTTCCTGTTTGCCTGTATCTTCTGCCATCTTGTGTTTTGTATTTTGCTGCTGCGGATCGCAGAGACCAACGGTTCAAACACACGGTACTAAAGCCCGGGTGCTGTGTAACACAGCTTGGCGAGGAGTCTGTTTCTCGAAGAACCAAGTCGCTGGCAAGTGACTTCACGCAACCTTCGAGTTCTTGGCAACACTGACATTCCCTGCAATTTTGGAGTAGCTCAACACGGCAGTTCCCACACTTGCACCTGAAAAAAATAGCCACCAGCTCGTTAGTCTTTACTTTTGGTAGTAGTTTTAACAGTCAAAAGCAAAATTAAATGTTGTTTACATAATGGCGGCCAATATCACAAACTTACCAGTTGCTGTGTGCAACGACTCTTTCAAGTCGGTTTTGCAACTCCTGTTCTCGCTCTTCGATGCGCTTTTTTTCCCGCTTATATTCTTCAAGCCATTCGTCGTCGGCAAGTGGCTCCTCTGAGTACGGTAATCCCTCCGAATCGCTTCCACTTGCGTGCTTTGGGTTTGTCAATTGATCAAACTCGACCTCTTCTGCGTACGAGTCTGTAGAGATGCTACTCTCGCCATCTTCGGACAACAAATCATCGTCGCTCGTACGATCCATCAGTATTTTCAAGGATTTTTTCCTTGAATCGAAGTTCAGTGATGAAAATATTGATTTTCTGAGGTAAAACACAAAGAACACGCAAACACGAAGACACCTGACACGCAAACACGCGACTGAAAACATGAAATCTTCGCTTTCGACCCTTCCTGAAGTGACGTCATCGGGTACCAAGCCCCAAGCGCACGGCCAGCCTTGAAGGGCGCGGCTCAAGCGGGAACTTCAAACCGAATTTTCAGGGTGAAAACAGGTCGAAATGCCAAAAAAACAATTTGGGCAGTTATGTACGCTTCATAAACTTACTCAAACCAGAAAAACCCTGGAGGCCACATAGACACTTTAAAATGAAGTATTTCTGCACTTGAAATAGACCTGTGTTGTTACGCAAGATTCTTTTCATTTACACAGCAAAATGAACTTATGCACTGCATGCTTCTGTCAAATAGCCCAATGATTTTCAGCCAAAGGCTGCCAAGAAAAAAAGATTTTCTAATGATAACTCTTGAGGTATGCACTGGAATGCTGTTTTAGCATGTTATGGTGAAAATATTTGTCTTATAATTAAAAAGAACATCAAAGCTCTTTAGCTTCAAGAATAAGAGACTAAGAATTACAAGTACAAAATAAAACCAAAACGATGTTATTATAGAAAACGCACAATATAAATAATAAAAATTTACATGTACTGTAATCAAACATAATCATCACGAAGGGTGATATTAGCCTGCAAACAAGATTCTCTAGAATAGATGGGCAAAAAAGGTAGCCCCCTTGCATTTCCTAGACCCTATAACACCACTGAGGAGCCCATTCACAAATCGTCTGGATGGATAAGTCATCCGACGATTTATTCCTCTAATGTGAATTCTAGATGGACAACTCAAAAATTTCATATCTAGACGGACAAACAGACGATTTTAAACTTAAGGGGCCTGGCACTAACACTGGCTTGGTTACCTGGCTTGTGGAAAAATGGCTGCCATCAAGTACATGTGGAGTAGGCTTTCATTAAACGGAAGAAATCGTCAACTCAGCCAAGATTTAGTTTCATTTGAGAGACCTTTGACATCAAAGTACCTATTCCTGGACGAAAGTAATTCAGTAACACCAGTTTTAGCCGCATGGCCCCTGCTTGTGTTGCCAAAGGTGACAAGCAGACAAGAAACCAGCTGCTTCATGTTACGCAAGAGACATTTCGTTTTATCGCTTTCTTTTCTGAACATGAGCCGTAACTCTTTCTTCCCGCCATACTGATTTCCCACAAACCATCAGTCCCTTTGCCAGTTCCATTCCCCTTAGAAAGCACTGTGACCGGAGATGCAACCATTTGTTCGTCTGGTGTGAATTTAAGTCGGACTTTGCACAACTTGTCCATCAAGACGAACAAGTCGACTACAAAAAGGGTCTTTATGGACGGCCAAATCGACGGACATAAATCAGATGACTGTACGTCCAAAATCGGGTCTGTCCCATTTTCACACTAGACGACTTGTCCATCTAAGATGACTTGTCCGTCCAGAGGATTTGTCCGTCTCCTGGTGTGAAAATGGCCATTCTAGCCTGTCTTCAGTTGAGAGCAAGAGTAGTTCATGGGAGTGAATTTGAGTAAGCAAAGGTACAAACCGAGCTTGGTGATTATGCGAGCAATATTTTTTTAGTATTGTTTGCTTGCATCACACATAAATTACGTTGTTTAGTTTTTTAGACCTGCCATAAAACGTTTAAAAAACACCTTACAGACAAGCTAAACAAAGCTGACGCAGGCTGACCCAACACTATACCTTTTTGTGTGCTGATAGTGAATGTAGGTTAATACTTTATCATTTCAGATACGGGTAGAACTACAAAGAATTTTGGGGGAAGCAGGTTGCTGCAAAAACATGAAATATGTATTTCTCGATATAAGGAAGCCAAAGCTTTTGATGCTTCTCAAAAATTCCAGTATCGGGGGAGTGAAAACCATGCTGCAAACCCTGGAAGATGAATAATCTGCTGATGAAAACGGTAAACCTTAATAGTGATTTACTATTTTGACCTATTTATTTTATTCTGTTATGTACCATCACAAACAGATTATTATATACAGTCTTAAGAGAAACAAGTTATCTACTACCTTACTCACGTAGTGTCATAATAATAAAAGGAAGGCTTAACAATAAGGGATAAAGAAAAGCAACCTCTAATGGCAATGTTGTTTGTACTGCTTAATTATTAAGCAAATAAAAGACAAACCGCGGAACTTCTTAAATACAGACACTAAAGGGACAAAGCTTGTTTTCCACATTAGTGAGGTCCTTATATATTTTCACCATTGTTTTCAGAAATGGAAATCGTGGCATTATGGCTGCTCTGCCACATATTCTTGTGCAAGGAAGAGTTCAAAGCAACAACCAGGTCTTCATTTTTGGAAATTTGTGCCTGTAAGTTAATTTCGAGTTTCATCGCTACTGATTTATTAATATTATTATTATTATTATTACTATTATTATTGTCATTGTTATGAGAAAATTTTTTTTAGATAAGTTCAAAGAAGACTACAATAGTTGAAAAAGTAGGTGTTAAAAATATGTCGAGAAAAATTTTGTACATATAAAAAAGTACATTACAAGTGCACTCTATAATTTAAATTCCACGTTTTGTATATTCCTAAATCATAGAAAACTGTCAAAGAGAAAAAAAGAGTACAATATGGCTGCTCTGTCACACATTCTTGTGCAAAAAAAGAGTTCAAAAACAACAACCAGGTCTTCTTTTTCGGAAATTTGTGCCTGTAAGTTAATTGCTACTGATTTATTATTATTATTATTATTATCATTATTATTATTATTATTATAAATATCATCATTATTATTATTATTAGAATATTCAAATAAGCTAAAAGAGGACTACAATAGATAAGAAAGCAGATGTTAAAAATATGTGGAGAAAAATTTTATACATATAACAAAAAGCAAATCACAAGTCCACTCTATATTTTAAATTCTGAGTTTTTTATATTCCTTAATCATATAAAACTGTCAAAGAAAAAGACTACATTATTATTATTATCATCATAGTGGACCAGCTCAGCCACATAAAATACCCTATCCATTTCAAAACAGCAAGCACAGAATCACCTGACTTGTTGAAGTTAATCATGCCAAATAACTAAACAGGTAGTTTCAGATTGGTATGCATTATTTAATATGCATGCCCCTCTACTACAGGTGTTTCTGTGTTCGATTACTTTTGTTAAGACATTTTTGTAAGAATACAATCCAGCATCTGTGTTGGTGTGGAATCCACTCTGGGATACAATGCCGAGTTGCTTTTTATTGTCGCAGAATGATTCTGAGGAGGATCCTGAAAAAGAGGTGGTGGCAACAACAGCACTTCGCCTCATTTCAAACAGACGCAACATTTGATAATGTAGAATCACTAGCGCTGGCAGCAGAGGAAATGGTGGTCTGCCACTTCAAGCAAATGAATATTTTAACTGCAATTATCACATTAATTGCCAGTTATTATGTACTTAATGCTGACTACCCAAAGGGTCTTGGTAGTCAGTAAAAATATCTACTTGTTTTTCGAACATGTGTTGTTGCCCAAGTTGAAGCAAGGAAGCGCTAAACAACTACCAATAAGTGTTCAAACTGTCGTAGCAAAGCTGAATGGAATGGCATACATAATAAGGCATGTTGAAATGATTATCCAGGAATTTCTTCTGTTTAGCTGTGTCAAATGTGTTCACTTCAACACAGGTATTGCTTGCTTAGTATGCTGAATTTCTGTGTCATATCATTAACTCTTTTACCTGCAAGAAAGCGTGAATTCAAAACAGAAAATTTCTCAAATCAAAACGGTTTGACAAATGAACAGTAGCACAGGAAAGTACTGCTCAACAGCCGTTATTTGAATGTTCATACTTAAGGATTTCATCCACAGATTCAAAAGCTAGAGCCACAGTGCAGGTATTTGTGGTTTCACTCTCGAAATGAAAGAGCTGTTATTTTGTTTGATAAAAACATTGGATCATTTTTTTTCGTCTGTGTATAGAGTGAGCTCTCTTTGGAAACTAAAACCAGTAAAGATATTCCATAGTCTCGATATTGCTTATAAGTTACAGTTGAGTTTAAAAGGATATCATCGGGTGAACTTAAAAAACGGTTTAATATCATTTTGAAGGTAAATGTACTTTTCTTGTGAAGTCAGTTGATCAGTACATTTTAGAGTACTGGTAAGCCTAATAAAGATGTGCAGTTAACCAAAACTATTTGTCAATTTGATTTGTTTAAAGTTAAAAAATCAAGTTAAAAAATCAACTGATTATATTAAGGTTAAAATGACAATTTTGGTTAACCCATTTTTTTAAGTTAAATTAACAAAGAGTAACTAAAAATGAGTTGTCTCAGATGCATCCCAGGTGCCATTATAAATGGTCAGAAAGATGAAGTGCTTGAGGAAACTGTCTGTGGAATACAGTATGCTGAAGTGTCATTGAATGAAAAGAAGACAGGAAAGGGGACCTTTCTGTTGGATTTCTCAAACAACCATAGTACCTTCAATGAATCAGGAGAATATGAGACTGAATTCTATGTTCAAGGCAAAAGGGTGACCCGTGAAGCATAGTTTATAGCTTATAGTAAAAGAAAGGAAATGTTTAGATGAATTCAACACAAGTTTAAAGATGGTGTGGTTGTTTCAGAACATGGAAACAAAGGGAGGAAGACAGTCACGGCCAAAACAGCAGACTGTATTGCTTGGTTGCAGTTTTTTTTTTGTGGAATCAGTTGGTGACCGCCAACCAGACAAAGGTGGTATCACCTTCCATCATGCTTTAGCAGAAGTGATGGATAATATGTAAAAAAAAAGATGCTGTAGGAAAACACTCTTCTTAACCAGCCAACAGTGTCTCTTTCCCACTTCTACAACATTTGGGAAAAACACTTCAGCCATGTTGTCATTCCCAAGGCAATTCAGTTGCTGTTCCTTGGTAACTTTATGAGAGGGGTTCATTTTATTGATTATGAAATTTTGAGACTGTAAATGCCATGTTCCTGGCCATAAGAGGCTTTACGTAATTCATTTGAAAATACGAGTGGAAAGTAAAGCTTTTCAAAAATACAGAAAAACCATAAGTGTACATGACTTAGAACTGTGCAATACAATACAATACAATACAATACAGTACAATACCAATCAGTTTATTGATTCCAAAAAAAAAAAAAGATTTGAATGCTGGAACCAAATCTGCCTTGTTTCGGTAAAGTGACTCGGAATTTTGAGTTGTTTCTTTGAGTAAAGGCAACATTATTTCGCTGAATAATTCGAAGTTACTGTTACTCGTTTTGCTCTTTTGGGTGATTCTAGGCTGTAAGCAGTTTTGAGCCATTTTCAGTTCTTCTTACTCCTGATTGACTTTATACATTTAACGTGCCAGTGTTTGTGTAACAGTCATTTTCACTTGTAGTTTGCGTAACTCATTTTTCTTTAGCAGCTTAATTGCTTCACTGCAAGGCGTGCAGAGATTGGTCTCTTGCTTAAACTGCATCTTGAATTGGTTTGGTGAGCATGAACAAATTTACATCTGCATGCTTATTTTTTTAGTCCTTTTAACTTCCATCTGTCAGTATAAAAAAATTATATTACGGATTGGGGTCTTGCTTCGGGTAGAAGACACAGAATTTGAAAAACAATTAGTGTATTGTATTCTTTTTAGTACGGTAGGGTATTGTAGTTTCTCTCATATTTTGGTAGTGTATTGTATTCTTTTTTTTTGTCGGTAGTGTATTATACAAGGCTACAAAACTTCCAGAAACGTACATGGCAAACAGTGGATGGCGTGGACCAGAATACCACAAACACCCCAAGAGTGCGTAGAGTGAGCAAAGCCATGTCTTCTCTGACAACTGTGGGCACCCACCTTGTAGGCGCCATAATCCACAGTGGACAGTCAGCCAATGGGAAGGAGGTCTTTGGGTCATTTGATTTCTATCATTTTCCCCATGAATCTAACTTAACAATGACTTTTCTACTGGATGTACTTGTGCAGCGGGCAGAGACACACTTGTTACCAGCTGTTTTGTACCTGCAGATGGACAACTGTGTGCGGGAAAATAAAAACGGATATATGTTTCTCTCCTAGCACTTCATTTTGAGGAGAACATAATTAAGAAGGTTTGTGTGACTGTAATAGCAATACTTACTGTGTGCTACTAAGTTTTTGCTGGTTCTAGTTGGCGGGATTTTTCACAATCCGAAAAAAAAAGTTTCAGCGAAAAAAAATTTCCAGCAAAAATTTTCTCTGCAAAAATTTACTACACAGTCAAAATTGGATACAAACATCGCCCTCACTTTCGTTCAGAAACAAAACGAAATTAGAAACAAAACATTTAGAAATAAAACGATGAAATTGCAGTTGGTCAGGAGCTCCTGTGTTGGTACACTACAAGTAAATGTACTTGACACTTAAAAGCTTTAAAGAAAAGGATCGTGTGAAAGTTCTCCATTGGTTAACTGCATGTTGTTCACCTGTATTCGATTGTTTGTCCTCAAATAATGATGTTATAATTCCAAATAGAAGGCAACTTCCTGAAAATGACAAAAATTTATTCCCAGCAAGAAAAAACAGTTTCCCCCAATCGCAAAATTTAGTTCCCGCAAAACACAAACAATCACCAATCCCTGCAAAAATTTAGTGCTACGCGGTAATTCATACATGTATTAATTAATTGCCTTTATTGGTTTTACTGTTGTCGAAGTACGATAACTCCAAACACATCACAATCAAACAGCCAGATTTTGATTTTCTGTTTAAAACAAGGATTGCACGTTTCTAACATCCCTTTCAGCATCAGCCTTTCTGAAAATGTCCTTATAATTTGACATACCAATTAAAATTTAAGTTTAAAGTGCGAACAGTTTATATTTACAACTGATTTTATTGTAGATCAGAGTTAACTTTCTCCCTGTTGGCCATGCGCACGAGGATATCGATGCTTTCTTTGATGTCTTCTCCAAATTCTTGGAGATGCTAGATGTATATACCATTCAGGGTAAGAAACTAACATCAGGTTCTGATCGCCTTGTTATTCTCAGAAGACTAAAAAGTGATTTTCAGTAACAAAGACAAATTATGTGAGGATGGTTATATAATTATTAAATTCCAGAACAAGCCAAGCTTCAAGTGTCACTGTTGTCTCGTTTGTGAGAAACAGGCCTTAATACACCTTTTGCTGTTCATTAGCGCAAAACGTACATTCATTTGTGCCAAGCGATGCATCAATAACTTGTATTGTACTTTCTTGAACACCGCAAGCAACATCATTGGTGCGAAACGACTTTCAATAGCGATATTTAAATACGCGCGAGCATTCAACAGTATCAATAGACAATCAACTAAACGACGGGACAATCATTTGGGTGGAACGTTATTTCATGTGCGCGCAATGAAAATTCAATAGCACCAATTGACAAACGGTTGCATTTATTGACAATCATTCAACCAAAAATGAAACTTCATTAGTGTTATTAGCATAAACAAGGCAATCTATAGCGCGTTTGGACAATCGTGGCCATTCGAGATTATATTCTTTAGTGCGTTTTGACAATCATTTGAGCGGTTCAAAATACAATAACACAAAAGAAAAAATCAATACTACTTTTGTATTTTTCTATGTTCATGGATCAAAAAATAGCTAAAACAAAAAAGATTGCTCAAGATTCAGCATGAAATTGCAGTATAAAAGCAAGTTTTCGTCAGTTCAATTTCTCTGTCACTCCAGAAACAGCCAAAATGCCTCGTAGAAATCGCATCATCCTAGAGCAACGCGAAAGGATTATTCAAGCTTTTGAAAACACAAATGAAGATTATCTCATGGTGGCCGATACAATCGGTGTTAATCGTTCCACAGCCAGGAGTATAGTTGCCAGATATGTACGGGAAGGTAGAATTGCAGAGAGACCAAGGGGAGGACCAAATAATGTACGTGTCGATAACCAGATGAGGGACACTCTCAATGACATTGTAAATGAGAATTGTCAACTAACGCTGGCCCAGATAAACCAAGAATTACGGCAACGTCTTCCCGCCAAACCACAAATCCACGACCGTACTGTGGCAAGGACCTTAGACGGAATGCTTTTTCGTGTGAAACTAAGCAGACCACTCCCAGCAGAAAGAAACAGACCCGATGTCATCGAGAAACGATATGCTTATGCCAATTGATTTATGGGCCATGCCATAGTAAATCATTCTGTTTTTATAGATGAATGCGGATATAATATTTGGACTTCTCGAAGCCAAGGCAGAGCGAGAAGAGGAGAAAGGGCCTACAGGCAAGTCTGTGGTCAAGGAGGAAGAAACGTGACGGTTGCACTCCCTATTTCACCGACTAATGGCCTTGTCTTCCACTCTTCAATCATTGGAGGAATGAATGCGCAGAAATTTAACGACTTCCTGGCACAGACGCGTTTAAATCTTGACCCAGATGAAAACGTCATTTTCATTTACGATGGTGCCCCAGCCCATCACAATCCAGTCAATCCAGGTGCAAACACTGAGCTGAAAAAATTGCCGCCTTACAGTCCATTTCTAAACATCGTGGAACAAGCAATAAGCTCCTTGAAAGCAGCGGTAAAAGCAGATATAACTCGTCCCGCAATACAACAAGAAATGAATAATCGAGATGAAGCAAGAAATCGGGGCCTTGCTCTGGGCCATTACCGCACACAGCTGCTTTTGGAAGCTTTGAATCGAAATATTGGAACAATCACTCCAGCTAAAAGTGGGCAATGGTTCCGTTTTATGCAAACATATCTACCCCGTTGTATTAACAGAGAGTTTATCGAAGGCTGAAATTTAAATAGAAATGACAAGTAGTATTGATTTTTTCTTTTGTGTTATTGTATTTTGAGCCGCTCAAATGATTGTCAAAACGCACTAAAGAATATAATCTCGAATGGCTATGATTGTCCAAACGCGCTAAAGATTGCCTATGTTTATGCTAATAACACTAATGAAGTTTCATTTTTGGTTGAATGATTGTCAATAAATGCAACCGTTTGTCAATTGGTGCTATTGAATTTTCATTGCGCGCACATGAAATAACGTTCCACCCAAATGATTGTCCCGTCGTTTAGTTGATTGTCTATTGATACTGTTGAATGCTCGCGCGTATTTAAATATCGCTATTGAAAGTCGTTTCGCACCAATGATGTTGCTTGCGGTGTTCAAGAAAGTACAATACAAGTTATTGATGCATCGCTTGGCACAAATGAATGTACGTTTTGCGCTAATGAACAGCAAAAGGTGTATTGACAACTGAGCTCCATATAATTTTTTTTCTGTCCTTTTTTATAAATTATTGAGGACACTTGAACTTTGCATGAACCATCCCACCCCCAAGCAATATCTGCTTCGGAGGGTTTATGACATAAGGTCATGGAATGGAAGTCATGCCGTAGAGCTTCACACACACACACACACACATGGTCCCCATGGATTGAAATTGAGATATGTGGTTATACTCCTGATGTGTATTGAATCTCTAATTGAAACACCTTGTTGAACCTAACTTTAGAACATCTCTATGAGTTTCAACATAATTTATCTGAGGTACAAATCACTCATTTTAACAGTTACTTCTCTTACGCTTGTTGGGTCTTAAGGTTGATTTCCACTGTTGCGTAAATTTTACAGGCATGAGTTTAACTGGCTTTACGTGCGTAAATAAGTAAAGCCAGTTAAATTCACGCGCATACGCACGTAAAATTTACACAACAGTGGACATCAACCTTAAGGTGATAAATAATGTGCTGAGGTGGTTGTGGTCACCTCATAGGCAGCAGGTGCAAGTAATTATCAACTTCAGTATCTGAAAGCTTAATTTCTTGCCAAATGAAGTGAAACCAAAGTAAAATGAAATCAAAATTAATTTTTCACCCAGCCGACTGCTGCCATCACTAGCACGCATTGCTTGACTATCACATGTTCGTGCAATCATGGCTGACATGTGGAAAAAGCTAAATGCAAAAATTAGGACAAGGCGGACCATGATAGGCTCTCCTAAAGACCATCAGCGCCTTCCAAAGGGAGACGAGTTAACGGTTCAGCAAAGGTCAGTACAATTTTCGGGAAAGGCCCAAAAAATACATAAGAATTCGAACCTGGGAGTTTGTGTCCTCCGACAAAGCAGAAGAGATGACAATAGGAAATATCAACTGAGTGCTTGTAAGAGACATTTCATCCCTAATGTAGGAAAAAAATCTTGTTTGTGATATCCTAGATGGGAGACAGGGCCCCTCTTGTAAAACTGTTTCCCAACTACCCGATTTAAAGGCTGTGTACATGCACTTCAGTCCAGCCGATACAGAAGGCAGAGATACAGAGACCAGTACCAGTATTACGAGAAAGAGAAAGAATGCTCTAGATGCCCAGTCTTTGACACGTACAGATTTTCTTCCTCTGCCATCCAAAGCCAGTTCAAGCCCCAGTAAACTGATGTAGTCTAAACAACAATTGCCTGCATGCACATGAAGTACGTATTATCCTCGCAGTTTATCAATTTACGACATGATCAAGCTGGGCAAAATCAACACAGAAACCGCACTTAAAATTGTGAAGATTTTTAAATTCAACATGGAAGTATTGTCTTGGTCAGAAGTTCCAACCGCTGTGGAGTTTTACGAAGAGAAAGGGCCAATCAGAATTTGTTGGTACAACATGACCGGCATGTTTGACGCAGTCCCTACGTCCCTTCCAGTTTTTTCTGTCCACAATCATGGTTTTTGTGGCGGTTCGAATACATTTTCCCGAGAAAAACACCTGTGTTTATCTCGATCAAGTTGCTCTTGTCGTGTGAAAAGAGACAAAAATGAAAATTAACGCATTTATTGGCACCATTGCAGTGTGACTCAGAGGAAATGCACCAATCGTGAAGAAAATGACCCGATTGGATTCCATGCCAAGGTGGAAGTTTGTCTTTTTTTTTTACTTACGCCTTTCACGACCAATACACCATGAGGGACAACAATGTACTTTACCTTTCCTAGTCTTACGAACATTTGCATGTTACTTTCCAGTGTTGCAACCCCGTCTGGCTAGTTCTTTTTCGCTAGTTTTGGTTGGCCCAAGGCCATGAATTCATTGATGTAGTTTTTCTGCATGTTGACTAACTACCATTTAGTAGGTATTTTTCTATTGGCTGTACTTGTTGTTCTATACCTAGCTATAAGATCTAAGGGATTCTGTTTGTGGAAAGCATTTGTAATCACTGGTAAGTCAAATACAGTGAAAATCTTTTTACATCTTTTACATGGCTCGCTCTCGAGCTTGTGAGACTACAACATCAACCTGCGCAAATCACTGGGATGACCTCTTGTTGCTTTCGCCCAAAGTCTTGAGGCTGCATTTGCAGGCCCTCAACCTTCCAATCACGGGCAATCATGCTACTCTGCTTTCCTCCCTTTGTTGTGCACTTGATGGCCGTTCAGTCACGACGGCTGCTCCAATGTGGCGAATAAATAATAGACAATGCCATGGTGCCCTTAGTCAGCCTCAAGCAAATAGAGTGATTGGAGAAGTTTCAAATGCTAATGCTCCACCAGTCCAGGCATCCAGGGACAATCTTGCCGCCGGAGAAACCAAGGGGGAGTCTGTCTACACCAATGAGGGCACTCAGACTGATGCTGGTTCCTTACCTGATGACCTTCTTAAGGATCAGACCAGCAGCACAAAGCAATGCCTTCTCCGAGGTGCAAATGTCTGCAGAGCTCAATTCAAGCGGCCCTACTGCAACAATGCTTGCAACCACAGCACCTCCGCCATCCTTTGCTCGCCTACCGCTGCTCTCTCTTACAGGGCACCTGGTGTTGCCACTCCATTAGGGCTTAATGGTTCTTTCTTTGGACAAGAATTTAGATAACCGCATTCTTCGGGGTGAATACATTGACTTCTGTTTACTTCTCCCCAACTCGATCCACCAGGCCCAGGTCCCCGAAACTCAACTCTGGGTGGCAGATTCAACCCCAGGCCCCAGTTCCTGGAAAGCCGATTAGCGCTAATCGAGGGATAAATCTCGCTAATCCAGGATCAAGATTTATCCTACGGTTAGATTCTGTACCTGAAAACACGATTAACACTAACCAAGTGATAAACGAGGGGTTAAATTTAATCCACCTAGCAAGGTTGATTAACTCACTAATGGGGGGGGGGGGGAAGTTTTGATCAAAACGAACGAAATGGCGGATATTGTTAGTTTAGTTGAGTAAGGAAAAAGAAAGGAGGCAATTTATGCTAGATAAACTACTCTTAGCTACTTAAGGTGGCTCCATACAGTTTCTCATCAGTTTCAACAGACAAATATACATAACTTTTTTGATGATTTTCAGGACATTGATTTACATTTCCACTAGGGAAAAGCTTCAAAAGCGACTAGCCTAACCTTTATACTTTTCAAAAAAGTCACAATTTCTGGGCCTGGCCTGTTTGCATGGCAACCACCGATGTAGTTGTTTAGCTCATTTTTTAAGCTCACCCAGTTTCTTTATGTCATTTCTTGGTTTTTACAGGGTGAATTTTCGCTATTTTTGTTGTAAAGATGTTGTCGTTTGAGAATTCTTAGCTGGCAAAGCTGTGAGAAATTTTGTACATAAGTTTTGCCAGAATAGTAAATTTCCGTTTTCGACGATTAATGCAGAAGTGCATGTACAAAAATTACTCTTACTTTAATATGACTGAAAAACACAAAAATCCTACAAATGTTCCAATTTTAAAAAAATTTCACCGAGTGGAACACGCGCAATTAGGGTTTGAAAATGCCTCAAAACCCACCTTTTTTCTTCACGTTACCAAAATAAGAATTCTCCAAGTTATGGGGTTGCGCATGCTCATGATTCCTTTTGCGTGGACGAGCGTGGACAGCACGCCGGTAAGCTTTTCTAGAGCTTTTCTTTCAAAAGAACAACATTTTTCTGGACAACTGCTTTCCCGTTTTTGCTCAGTGCGCATGTGCTTTGTTACAAGTTGCTGACTAAATACGCGGCCACGGTCTGTTCGGTGTTTACAACAATGGTGGACCGTCTGGCGTACGTTTCTCTTTCGAAGGATGTCTTTGATATAAAAGCCTTGAAAAGTGCAATGGGAAGAGTGAATGCTCATGGAATAAGCAGTCTCACACAACACC
Source organism: Siderastrea radians (assembly GCA_964017195.1). Classification (NCBI taxonomy): domain Eukaryota; kingdom Metazoa; phylum Cnidaria; class Anthozoa; order Scleractinia; family Rhizangiidae; genus Siderastrea; species Siderastrea radians. The sequence goes on along the minus strand of OZ024887.1, from coordinate 31,397,781 downwards.
AGTCGAAGGCCTTGCTTAATTTTGTGTGGTAAAGATTCTTTTGTCTGTTTGCCAACTGGTCATGGCAAATCGCTAATTTACCAACTCTGTCCTGTTGTTGTTAAAGAACTTTCTTCCACTGGATTGAAACAGTTCCAGAGCGACCCATTAGTTGTCGTTGTCTCTCCGCTTAATTCTCTCACCGAAGATCAATTAGGTTCCTGTGAAAAGATGGGCTTGTAAGCATGTAAAATGGACTCAGAAAGCCTTGAAAAGCTGAAGGACTCGTGCGACTTTGAAATTTTATATGCAAGCCCCGAGTTATTCGCCATTCAAGAAGTCAGATCGCTACTTCAGCAGTACAGCGCTTGACTTGTTGGTATTGTTATAGATGAATCTCACTGTATCGTGCATTGGTAAGATTTTAAAATAGATTTGGAAGTTACTTTTTCTAATTTCTTTTTGCTCTCTACCTAATTGTTATGATTCTCTCTCTTGCACGTGTTTCTAGAGTAGAGCCTTATTTCTCAGAACTGACCTCTTCAAGGTCGATTTCTAGCGGTTTTAATGAAATCATTATGTTTTATTTCAGTTACTTTTGAAGCACGAACAGATATTTGATTAAAAGTTGGCTTTGCACAAAAAGATAGCATTGATTATTTACCTGATTGTTGGTGTTTACAGACTTTAAGTTTATCTCTTGCAAGAATATCCTTATAACAACAGTTCTAATTTTCAGGGGAACTGGCAACAAGAGAGAACAGCCCTTCAGGGAATCTTATGGCAGGATAGGTCACCTCAGAGTCTTTACCAAGGCACCATTTCTGTGCATGACTGCCACAGCGAGCCTGAAAGTAAGAAGCAAGATTAAATGAAGCTGCTGAACATGAGAAACGCAAAGTTAATCAGGCAATCACCAGACAAGAAAAATATTTCTTATCATGTTGAAAAAGCAAAAGAACTGGATGAAATGTTTCAGTGGATTTTGGATCTGTTTTCTTCCTCAGTCACAGAAATTCCTAAAACAATTATTTACTGTCGCTCATTGAAAGACTCTGGAGAGATCTACTCATTGTTTGATGAGGTAGCTACTAATTCTCAAGCAAAAGTTGTCACCATGTACCACAGTAAAACACCAGAGCAAATTAAACAAAAAGTACTGTCATCTCTCTTGGAAGAGAATGGGGACTGTCGTATTGTTATTGCAACAAGTGCTCTCGGGATGGGTGTGAATATACCCAATATTCGACAGATCATTCACTATGGTGCTCCGTCTGATTTAGAAAGTTGTGTACAAGAAGTTGGTCGTGGTAGTAGAAATGGACCGCCTTGCAAGGCAATACTCTATTATCGTCCATTCCATCTTGCTCATTGTGATGAACACATGAGAAATTATTTAACCCTTTAAAATGTCGTTTTTGGGGGCCACTTTTTAGGTGATCAGCTACTAGTGGCTTTTACAACCAAACAAAGCACAGGAAGTATGCAAAACTATATATGGTTTTTGAGAGGAAAAAATATATTCTGCTCGTTGATGGCAACTTTTTGATTGACAGGTGCCCCCTAGGGAGTCGTGACGTCATTTATGCTAATTTTTTTAGTACTCTACTGAGGAAAAAACTATTTCACTTTGCTACAGTCAAGACTTTTGTAGCTGGGAGCCTTTTTGGACTTGCAAAAGTAATAACAGCATGTAGTGATTAGGCTGACAGCACTTAAGATGTTACTTGTCAAACTGATTGATTGACAGTTGGGTTCAAAGTTGTCACGTTTTCCACCTTAACTTTCTCCATAATGTAGGACAGCCAAATTTCATAAGATTTTAAGGTACAAATCTGCCATGAAAAGTGTAAAAATATCCTCAACAGATTTGTGTCAAATTTCTAAAACATTGAAATGACAATTTGGTCAACTATTTGACGGCACTTTTGTTGAACTAGAAAGATGTCATGTCACGCAACACAGAAACACACTAATAGAAAACACAATTATCTTATAAAATTTCAATTTAATTGTTCCAAAAAGTGATTCTACATGCCAGAAATAAGTAATCTACAATAGATCAGCTTCAGCTTCAGCTTAAATTGTCAGAATACCCTGAATCCCACTTCTGAAAACTATTTTTGTGAAGCTGAACACAAAGAGAACTTCATGTCATTGTGGCATGGTGTGAATGAATCCAGGAACAGGCTCAGCAACAGACAATACCAAAGCAGCTAATCTGTAATAAATCAAAACCCAATAACTTTAGAATCTGCTTACAGTTACTTGGGTACAAGAAAATGTAAATGAAAGGGTTAACAAAATGACTTATTTTAGCAAATAAAATCTTTTCATATATAATAATAAAATAATGAAATGTAAAATACTATTACTACAATAATTATAAAGTTTCAACCTATTTCCCCCAAAAAATGTTGCAGAGGAATGCTAGAGAAAATTTATGGCAGTATTGGAGATAAACAGTTTCATTTTGATCCTCTGGTGCCCGCATAATAAGTTAGAAACAAGTAGAGGAAAAATAGTAAACAATGAAATGTGACACCACTCATTTCAATTATAACTTCTCGGACGCATGCAATGTTTATTATCCCAAAAAAGCGACATAAAAACATAGAAATAAAGAAGCATGTCTTCTAGGAGAATTAAAAACATCTACGTAATAATTATCGAGCAATTCTGTTGATATTTTTGCGGAAAACACAGCATAATTTCTATAACATACCTCGTATCAGCCGACTCAAGCAAGTCGATCGCAATCTATACCGATCGCTTCTCTTCCCAAGACAAAACTCCAAATTATAATCCCAAATCGACCATAAAAATGCAGTACAACATAAAATCACAAGTCTCCTCAAACACTGTCCATGAATCGGAGCCACTGAAGCGACAAAAATCCCATTCAAAGCCGCTCATTCCAAACTCGCGTCTTTGCAACCGGATACAATGGCGTCCCCACGCGGCGCCGGCGACGCGAACATGCAGCCAACCTCGCTTTCACTACCTAGTCAATCACCAATTATAAAAATCTTTATATTTTAGTTGCTATGTGAATCATCTATCAAAAATCGTGATTTTTGGACGGTTAAGCCAGAAATCTTCATGTAACGAGCACGCAAAGTCATCATTCGCCGGCGCACGATAAATTAAGGCGCAAATTGTTAAAGGGTTAAAAAACACAGACAAAAAGTGCACAAGGGATCTTCTGATAACTATTTTAAGGATAAACCTAACAATCCAAATGTAAAGCATGACTGTTGTGATGTTTGCCTAGCAGCCTGCAAATGCAGTTCATGCAACACTCTTGAAAAGCCATCTGACGTAAAACCAGCAAATGAGACTGTTGAAATAACAACTGTGGTTCGTTTTGAACTTGGCGAGCAGGTTATAGAGGCTATTGTAAGTTAGTGTGAATATGTATTTTCAGTATCTTTTATCATGGACAACTTTCCTGTTTTCAGCGAAGAAGTCGCAAGTGAAATTTTGATCATCTTTGATGGCATATTCAATGACATTGACGAGGCCAAGTTTCCTTCTAGTATGGACCAAAGTGTTATTGATGACATTTCTTTCCTTGATGTTGAGGAACAAGCATCTGGATGTAGTGATGGTGATGCCCATTATAGTGACTGATTTACAATGAATTAGTATAATTCAGCCTAAAAAGAAGCCCAAGTGGCTTTAGATGTACTGTACCCTGCGAGCAGGCTGTGATTGGTCCGAAAGCAACTGCAACCCTGATTCTTTTGTTTCAGTTGGTAAATTAGTGATTTGCCATGGCCGGTTGGCAAACAGACGAAAGAATCTTTACCACACAGAAAATTAAGCAAGGCTTTCGACTGGTGTTGTGTGAGATGGCTTATTCCATGAGTACTCACTTTTTCACGGCTTTATCAAAGACATCCTTCAAAAGACTGAACGTACTGTGGGCACGTATTTAGTCAGCAATTCCTAACAAAGCACATGCGCACTAAGCAATCAAGACAAAGAGGGCTTATTAACCCATTAACGTCCGTGCCGGCCTGAGCCGGCCTTGATTTTGCACGTGTTCGCTTTTGGCCCCAGCCTCCCCTAGAAAGGCTTTTTTGGTCCCCTTTTGTCCTAGTTGTCTTTGGGAATGTTCAACCAATCAGAATCCACCTACTGCGCATATATTTGAAGGCTTGAGGGGGTCCTAGAAGGGAAGACTTCTTGTCACTCTCCAAGAAGATCACATTTCACTCAAAATGGCTGCCGTGCTCTTCACGCGTGAATTTTCAAGATGGCAATACCTCACTCTCAGAAGGAAGGATTACCTTTTGAAAGTTAAAAATCGAAAGAAGAAGCTCTAAGGAACACTCGACAAGTTAAGCGATGGAATTTAGAGCTTTTAGAGCGAAGAAAACATCTTTCGAGGACGAACTGCCGTTTTGTCACAGCGAAGGACAATCTTCCATCGCAAGAGATTTTTCAAGCTACGGACTTTCTGGGAAATGCTCAAGCACTTCTACGAGTCTACGGTAGAGTAAATTACACATTTGATTGTAAGTTTTTACCGAGATAACTTCTTAATTGAAGGATTCTTTGTATTTCTTAAAGTTTTCGTAAAAGTTTTGAAAAACGTGCACAGTTCGCATCAGTAAATGCTCTTCAAAATAACCTGCACATCGAGCGAAATCGCTTGCGCGTAGCTTCCCTCGAAGAAAGAATTGAACGCATTTGGTTTTCAGAAACGAATAAAGGCGTGTATTAATAAATGTATTATTCAGAAAAGCTTACTGTCTCCTCTTCTGTGAATCTTCGTTCATGAAATTTCGAAAAATAGTAATCTGACCTAAACAGACACAAATCCTCTGCTGCGGTTTGATTTCACGCGTGAGACAAGATGTGTAATCTCTTGCGTAAATTTTCAAAATTTAGACTTTGAGATTGTATTTTTGGCTAATTCTTAATTGACAGCTGGTGTATTTTATTCGAAAGTGAGAAATTTTAACTATTCTAGATCAAGTGAGTGTTGTGTTTTCGAGCCTATAAATTGTCGCTTCGTACTGCACATGGGGTTGTTTATTACCAACTGCTAATTTAGCGACGCGCTCAAAAAACACGCGGACGTTAATGGGTTAACATAAATGTAAAATGAAAGTACTGATGGTAGTATTGCCATCCTTTTGGAATATCAGTATCATATTGTCACATCTTATAACGCAGATTCTCCATCTGAAAATACCATTATACCACCTAGACCTTAGATGGGCTAGATTCTACAAGTCTTGTGGCTCAACTCTTACAATAATATTGTTATAATAAAAAAATGAGAGTGAGCACGTTTAGTGCTAGACATATCTGTGCCTAATCTATACAAACTTAACCTTACAGCAAATTTTTCGAAATTCCAACTTTTTGCCCTAATATCCACATACATACTTTTCACACTGAATCCACATATGTTATCATTCCAATTCAATGTTGTTTACTTGACTAAACAGATGATCACTTTTTGTTAAGGCTCTCACTGAGATTTCATGTTGCTGGGTATGAAATCAGGAAGCAAGGAACCAAAAATGGGGTCCTCTTTCAGTTCTGGTTTCTAGGAAAGTACCCTGCAGGGTCATGTGCGTAGTTCTTAGGGGAAATCCCCACCTCCTGGCCCTTACTCAGATCCCATCATTTATTCTCACTTTGTTTATAAAAGAAGAAAAATAGGTGAAGGTCTCTATTAGGGCTAAAAGGGTTAAGTAGATTGTGCATAGGTTTGCAAACGACATTCTGCTAAATTACTTTTGTAAGACAAAAAGATCATGGCTGACTTGTTTTAATCCAGGAATAATTTAGGATTTTAGCCCTAATAGAGACCTGTACCTACTTTTTTTTCTTTTATAAACAAAGTGAGAACAAATGATGGGATCTGAGTAAGGGCCAGGAGATGAGGATTTCTCCAGTTGTTCAAAGGCTGATTAGCACTAACCTGGGGTTAAATTTTTATCTTGGTTTATTTTTCTATGGTTCAGTAATTTTCTTTATTTTTTAGAGCATCCAATCATCAAATAGTGGACAGAAAGCATTACACTTATGCTGCTTAAGCTTTTGAATCCACATTCAAATTCTGCACTAACCCTGGGTTATTTTAATCATGCCTTGAACAACCCAGCCCTGAATTAAGATCTGAGAGCATAATTTGATGTCTAGACGCTCAAACATGAGTGCTATTAACAGAAAATGTTTACCCTGGGTGAGCACCAATAAACAACTTTGCCAATCAAGAAACAAATTACTGATCAACAGATTATACTTGTCTTAGAGATATCGGTTTTGCCTGTGCCATTGGCATTTATGTCTGTTAATCCATCGATGTGTGGACTTTTTGTCAAGGGCATAAAAATGTTTTTCTGCAACTTTGGGAAAGCTTTGTATTCCCAGCCAACAGTATGCTTGAATGTTTTGCTTTTGTGATGAGCTTGTTCTAAAATGTTTGAGAAGACCCTGCTCCGATTCTTGTTGCAATGATGACCTTTTCCCGTTTCGATAGCAAGGTCACAACGTGTTCCAATTATTATTTTCTCCATTGATCCTTCTGACTTGGTAAATTCTTCTACACTTTTATCATTGATGTTTTGGACACCCATTGCCCGGATGTCTTCTTTAGCAATCTTGTTGTGTTTGCTCCAAGCGTAAGTCCCTTGATATTCTTGTGCCAGGTCCTTCTTGGAGGCCTGCAAATCTATTCCACTTGAATCTGTGGGCATCTCTAGGGGTGAGGAGACCTGACATTGAGGCCTGCACACGGAGACCAGCTAAGGCATACTTATTTGCCCCATTTAGACGGTAAAGAAAGGTGAGGAATTTCCAGACTCTAGTTAGTCTATCTCCATCCCCCTCCTTGACAACATCCTCGGCATCGCGTATCAGAAGACCAAGGCTTATATGAAGGCAGCCATAGTTAAAAATCCCATCTTCAGGTTTTTTGGTCTTGAATTTGTCTGTTGTTTCTTCTTCAACAAACAGGCTGTCTGTTCTGCTCGTGACGAGTACGGCACTTTCTATACTTGAATGTACGGTTGCATGCAGGGTCACGGCATTTTACTACCTCTTCTTCCTCCTGACCATGGCCCTTTAGGCTTTCTACACTGTCCATGATGTATGTGTCACGCATAGAGTATATTTGTTGATGAAACCACTGTCGCTTTTCAGTCACACCAGCTTCCTTGAAACCTTCAGGCAAGCAGTGCTCTTTAGGCTGGTCAGAAATATCATCCATGCCAAAGTATGTCATGGTTGCTGAGCAAATAAATGCATCTGTTTCTGTCTGGAAAAACTCTCTGAACTTTTCATAGTTCTCACCCAGTACATCTCCAAGAGCGTTGCTGTTTTCAGTTACAATAGCATTGGATGCAAAAGTACCCCAGTCCACAAGGGAGTTTCCCTTCCGAAGCATGTCAATGACAACCTGAGAGTGACAGGAAAAGAAAGGTTGAGGGATTGAAACATTTCGCTTTATCTATTTTTTATTTCACATTAAATGCTCTGGTTTTTATGATTTCCAAATACCTAAAATATCAGTTTCAGTTCACCACACACTTAGGATTAAGCTTTCGATACAAATAAACAAACATTACAGACTTTTGCTAGCAAATTGGGGAGACTGTCAGATTTTCTATCATTTACAAATTTAGTCAGCTCTCGTTTATAATTTTGTTTGAAGTTCAAGTAACATTTGCCTTATATGCAATCCTAATTGCATGCCAGTCTTCGTTCTTGGGCCACACACCCTGTAGCCTTTCCAATGTGTCTGCACCATCACTCCTAGCAAGCTGCACATTTCTTGCTCTCTCCTCTGTCAGCTGGTCACCACCAAAAAATATCGTGCTGAGGGGAACTTTCTCTGTTTCACCATTTTTGTTAACCTTTTTTGTCATTGGAACATATGTATCCTGCAGATGTTCGAGGATATCAACCATGTCCTCGTTGACATTTTCATTTTTAGGGAGGAATCTACGAATACAAGAATACATAAAGCAAGTAAATTTAACATGAAGTAATTATGGACTTTTTTCTTGTCGGTTCTGAACATCCAAGAAGTAGACATGATCGAGAAGATATAATTATGTAATAATCCTTTTTTTATAAATAAAAAAATTCAATGAACTTGGTTTGAGCAAGTACTCATATCACCCTCCACAAGGAAGGTCATCAGAAATCCAAGAAGAGAAAAACCCTTGCATGTAAATTCAAGAGAGACAAATAATACCAATATGCTTAAACTTTTTATCAACTTGTTAGTTATATTCCATTTCTATGCTAATTCCCCATCTTTCACTTGTATTAAGACTAAGTAAACAAAGTACACACAAGGAAGGGAAATAATGCAGGAAATCAAGGGGGCTTAGAGTAAGACTCTGAAGGAACAGATCTATCTGCTCTGTTTCTCGTGAAAAGGACTAAAATGTTAGGGATAAGCACCCAGGGCTCATACCCCTTTTGAAAAAAAATAACCTCTCATAGACTATCAAGGACACATTTTTTTCAGTTTTGAAGGATTTTTCAGTTTTAAAGGACTGAACTGGGTACAAAATCAAACCAATGTAATGGCCAATTAGAAGCTTACAGTAAGCAGTTGGCCCGGGGGGGCACTCCCTATAAAGGCCTATGCGGGGAGGCTCCGCCCAGGCTTCAGGTATATAAAAGGGTAGGGAATTCATGAGCTGAAGTATATGAAAGGCTAAGGCAATCTGTCATTTAGGTATTTAAAAGGGTCTTTCATTAAAATATTTCGAGTAGATAGTAATATTTTTTGGTCAACATCTCTCCCAGTAATAATGTTTTCTTCCCTAATATCACTCATTAACTGCATTCCAAGAGTTTAGTAAAGGGATGCAGTGTTCTTAATCAAATAGGTATATGATGGAAGGTACACGAGAGGGGTACCTTTTCTGTCAAAAATGGTATATAAGAGGGTAAGGGGCTGGACCTTGGGGTGGAGCCTCCCCGTATAAAACTTTGTTAAGTACCCCCTCCCCTCCGGGGCAGTGGGTCTCTCACAGAAGCAGAAACCTATGTCTTGTTTTAGTTTTCTACAACGAACAAAATTTTCCTCCACGGTTAGTGTGAGGTTTAAAAGTGAGCATATAATTTCAAGGACTTTTGGGCAGTTCCAAGGTGTGTTCAAACCATGCACTGCTCAAGTTTATTTTACATAATGAAATAAATATATTATAGTTGCAATATTGTTTCTACTTAAAAACAATCATGTAAAACTCACCTCTGGTACTGGTAACTTCATAACTTCACTGTACTGATGAGGTATGTGATATATGATACTTTTCTTCAAAAAGGCAAAGGACAGTATACACCTCACAATGACTCGTGACCACATTACCATGAAGTCCCTTTTCAGTTCTTGTGTGTCCTCGTTACTTGGAAAAAAAGAACTAACCGGCACCTCTTCAAGGGTAATTTCATGCATGTCAGGAAGGTGATTTCCACTGACTTGATCCTGAAATGCCACGCAATTAAACCAGTGGAAGGACTTGTTCTTGTTGTCTGTGGTCATGTGGCGGACACTGACGTGCAGATCACAATTGTCTCCAACAATCTGATAGCCGGTATTCACAGTTGCTATGGAACTATTTGGCTCACTGTTCATTTGTTCTACAGATGCTACAAGGCCATCCTGACTGATACCATTTGCCAAAACCTTGGAGCAGATGTTTTCAACAACTGTATTGGTGTCTGCATTGCATGCAAGATTTAGGCAAGTGGCATCCAATGTCATCAGTGATGAAGAAGAAGAAGCAGAAGTTGTAGGGGCTGTTAAGGGTTGGTCATTCTTTAACCTTCCAGTGTAAGCCTGAAAGTCAGCCATGGAGGGAGGTTTTGGCAAATATGCAACTTCCTGTAACTCTTTTGTCAGCATATCATTGCATCTCTTGACCTCATCATGAAATTCTTCGCTTTCTTTCCATGACAGAAGCTGTCTGTCATGGTCCTTTCCGAGTTCCTTTAATTTGGAAGAAACCGTTGTGGGATGGCAGGAAAGGCCCATTTTGCACAGCATGTCCAGTCCCTGAAGACAAGAAGGAATAATCATCATCATCATCATCATCATCGTCATTATCATCATCATAAACTACATTACCTTATGAATAAAACTCATTAACAAAGGCAAAATGTAAAGTTTCAGATTGTTATGCCCATCGCCAAATAAGAGAATCATTTACATACGTCTATCAATTCCTGCAATTTTTTTTGTATCAATTTAATATTTTCAAATTGTGCCATAACGGTGACAAAAAATAGGTCGTTATTACTTAACTACATTTTTAAGTATTTGATCAAATTGAAAGTATATAAACAGTAGGCATATTAGATATTATTAATAGTATTTGTTGCTGCACTCTGCTAGCAGGAGCCCTCCGACGAGCAAGAGTTTAGATAACTCTTTAGATGATGTTACTAGACTTTCACTTTGTTTTCTATTTGTCATTTAAAATAAGCGATCGCATTAGGTATTTGATTATTAAAGATGCAATCTGGACAAAAATAGTGTAAGGATTCTTTACTCATATGACACCATATCAAGGCAAAAGGCCAATCGAGTGATGCAGGTGCTACACTATTGAAAAATATCACAAACATACCAAGCCTCCTGCACCAGTATGGCGGAGTACCAAGCCTGTCCTATATGCAAGAGCCAACATCTCAGGACACCTTTCACGGAGGATGGTAGCTACAATGGTTGCCCCGACATTTTGGTCAACTGTGGACGTCCTTGAAGCTCTCTTATTGCTTGTTGAGCAGCATAAACTTTGAAGAATTCGGTTGAGGAGGGGAGTTTCTTTCTCAATTTCTTCAATCGACTTTTCCATCTTAAAAGCTACCACACCCTCTGCTTTTGTTTGACGCAAAATGCTATTCTTTCGCTTTTTGCACAGTTCTTCAAGTTCATTGTCCATTTCTTTTACCAACAGCTCCTTGACACTGTTGGACAGCTCTGGGGTATGCATCATTGTTTTGCACGTAGTACCAAACAGACCCAGGGATAAATATTTCACAACATTTGCGACTTCACCGTCCACATGTTTCCTTTGCTGCCCAGAAGGATAGGAAAGAACAACCTAAAAAGTATTTAAAAGAAGATTTATGTATCAGTCAATTCCAAGCGAGATCATCCCCCCCCCCCCCGGGCAACCCCCGGGCATTTGACCTCCTTTCTTGCCCAAATGGTGGGGAATTTGACACGAACAGAAGCCCGGACCGTCGGGCATTTGACCGTCGACAAAATGTTGGTCAGCGGTTAAGATTAAAAGTTATCTTGTGCTTCATATAACGCGTCATAACTCCACATGGTGGGATCAGCTATTCAGTATGCCATTGTACAAAGTCTGGTCTGTTAAAAAGGACGTCAGGAAATCTGTCGTTGCAGTTGATTTCTTGGATTTTGTATCAAAAGGTAAGCTTTGTCTTTCTGTTTTAAATACCTTAAACTTTTTAATGGCGGGATTCGTTGGCATCCGCCGAGATGAGCTGCCAGGAGTGATGGAAGAAATTCGCTTGTGTAAATAAAAGTCGGGTGTCGCTGGTTTTCGAAGGGCCTGACCAAAAGATCGAACATTTTCATTAATATCAAGTCGGGTGAAAATTTCTGATTGACAAAAGTTTAGATTGTTGTGTGATAAATAGTGTGGTGAAGTTGTAAACAACAGAAGCGACTTGAAATGCAAATCCGTGGACGAGGTCGCCGCGTAAAACTTCACGTAATTAAAGCTCTATGGTTGACACATCCTATAAATTTGCTTATAACACTCAGCGGGCTTTTGATTTGTATTAAATTAAAAAAATCGTTTTTGTGGATAACTCGCGTACGTTTCAAGTTTAGAAGATATTTTTTTTGGGAAATTGCGTATCAACTTGAAATTATTAATTTGGCTTGAATTTTGTTTTTGGAAAAATAACAAGACTCTAGTCAAAGACATTGAAACTATATTATGCTAGCGGGAGAGTGAAGTTTAAAGTAGTTGGTTATTTTTATAATCATCAAATATTGTCTTAAACCGGTTCCATTTCTTTATTGTACAATGAAAACTTTCTTAGTCTGACTTCAATTGAACTCATACGGCGCTTGTGTACCACAGGGAAGGAAAAGCTTGGGTTTTCGAAAGAACAAGAGGTACAAATCATCACAGAAGATGATGGGACGGAAGTTGAGGCTGACACTTTCGTTGAGTTTCCACCTGCCACAGTGTTTCTTTTCAAGTCTGCTTCTGTGGATTCTCTCCAACAGAGCGGCGAGGACACTGTAGGAAGCAAGACGACCCTCAAAGGTGTTGTATTGACATAATCAATTTTTACTATATACTATCTGATCTCATTTCTTTAAAAATACCTACCGTGCTTTAAGGAAGTACAGGACGTTATTTTTATTACCTTACGAATAGTTGATTTATTATGTTCATTACTTTTCTCTTTTTAGCGCCGAAAAACCTCAGTGAAGATGTCATTAACAAAAATTCTAAGATTTATGGCTTTAACAAGGAATCTGCAAAATTGTCAGACTGGCAAAACGCAGTCAATGCGGCAGCATTGGAGTTGGCAAAAAATGACCCCAATCTGTTGTACAACCGAGCAGAGCTCAAGTTAAAAGCAGAGGAAGAAGCAAGGAAGACCTTCGTTTTTAAGAAACGGTCTGGATCACGCAGCGTTCGAGTGAACAACAACACAGAACCAGCTGTTAAAAGAGCCAAACTGAGTGCAGATGATCGGAAAGAAAAAATTTCTGCTGTGTCAATCCAGATTGACTTGGTATCAAAGCAAATAACGACAAAGCAAAAGTTGTGCAGCAGGGCAACCTCAGTAAAGGATTACACCTTATGCTCAAAGCTTCAAGGTGAAATGAGGGCACTCTTCAAGGAAAAAGGGAGTCTGGAGTCCCAGCTAAAAGAGTTACAGAAAAAGAAATCAAAAAGCAAGTGGTATAAAAAGAAGAACTCCAAGCCAGAATCTCCTTTGCCTCCCCCCTCAAGTTCCACTGTACGGGATATAAGAATGATGTTCAAAGTTAGCAGGTAAGGCAATTTTTACTTTAATTCAATTGTCACTTTTCCTTCCGGTGATATGAAAATACCCCGTAAACAGTTTGCATTAAAGGTTTTCTCTATATTTAACCAAAACCTAAAAGAAGTGATGAAAAGTTAGAACAAATCAATTACTACCGTGAAATGCTAAACCCCATATTAGGTTCGAAGTAGAATGGAAAGAATATAATCCATACAACGTGCAGAAAACCTTTGGTGTCAAATTAAGTCCTAGCAACAAGAGAGGACGGCTTTTTCTAGATTTTTATGTCAAGTTGACGGTGTTATTTTCAACATTATCTGCAAATTCTTGTCTTTATAGTCTCCTGACGTTATTACTACATCTGCTTTAATCAGCTGGAGCGTAACCTGGATTAAGAAGTTGCCAATTCTTTTTCAAAAACTATTATTAATAATTCATCCTCATAAATGAAAATTACAGGTGGGGAGCTCGTAATACGTAAGCACAGTTTTACTACATTTCATTTTTGTTTCTAGCACTTCCACCAAAGTGACACATGATACCCCTGTACAAGCCAACCAGGCAAAGCAAAGTGATAGTACTGACTTGGTAGCTATAGTAAGCGAAGAAGAGGTATCTTTAGTAAGCAGAGAAGAGCGTGTCGAGAAAACAGGGGCACCTAAACCTCTGTTGGAAAGTGTGGAGGAAAAAAGGGCAGATATTCTAGCGGCAACCAAAGAAGAAGAATCCAGCAAGGCAAATGTACCCGTTGTAAATTCTGATGTCTGTTCTCTTGACGAGGGACAAAGTCATGATGACAAAGCGGATTTCACGGTTCCTATAGTTACCGAAAAAGAAAAGGCAACTGCGGAATTGTCAATTGAAGATTGTTCTCCAAATGATCCTTTTTTAGAGTAGGGAGTCCTCAGGCTAGTAGTAGGCTGGGGACAGAGTCTGGTAAAGTTGAGGAGCTTATAAAAACGTTGAGAAGAGAAGAAAACTGTTTCAGAGGGCACATTGCGAGTCAGTATCTTTGAAGGACTAAACTTAAATGAGTACATAATCGCAAAGGAAGAAAATTGTCATCAAAATCATCAAGTGTGTAAAAGTGGTTGTACTGAAATGGTTCTCGCCGTGCGCACCTTCATTGAGACAAAAGTTATTTCTTTACCGCTGCTGTGGAGAAAAAGTTTTCCTGCAATTCTATATGACTGTGAAAAAGCTCAAAGGCGATTGCTGCAAATGCCAGTGGCTTGCGTTAGACTTAGCAATGGTGTATTCGTAACTGAGAAGAACCACAGTGGTTACGACCAAGAAACTGCACTAATAAAGCAAATACCAGGGTCGTTAACAGGGAAGCTGCTTACAGGAGAAGATTCCTTGTGTAGGGAAGACGTTCAAGAACTCGTCAAATCAACAACCAATAGGTCCGAACTGCAAAAGTTAAAGCATGCAATTGTAGCCACGCACAATCTCTCCCAACGCCAGGCACACCGTTTGGGCATACGAAACTTGAAACAGCTCGTAGAGCGAGTACATGATGCTTCAATCACTGTAAAAAACATCAGAAGTAAGCACCGCCATTTTGGCAAAATTGAGCAGAAGTCACTCCTGATTTCAAATGGTATCGATCCACACCAGTATTTGTCGAGTGATTCGGACAGTTCGGAATGTGATTCTGAAAGTGATGATGATACCACACCAAATCCTGAAGTGCTTGAACAGCAAAAGCAAATGGAAGCAGGGTTAGGGGAATTGACACAATCGACATCCTCTTGTCTTGATGACGAATGCAGTCCACAACTCCAAGATACAACGTTAAGTAGCATGGAGACACAATCAATGCAGAATCCCAAAGATGATAATGCCACGCCAAATTCTGAAGTGCTCGTACAGCAAAACCAAATGGAATCAGGGTTAGGGGAATTGACACAATCGACTCCCTCTTGTCTTGTTGAGAAATGCAGTTCACTACCCCAAGATGAAACGTCAAGTAGCACGGAGACACAAGCAATTCAGGATCCCACAGAAAGGCACAAGAACATCCCTGCTCTGGACGTCAACTCTGTCCTCGTCCTTGACCTCCTTGAGGAAGTAGATTTTAACTGGTTCGCATTTGTTTCCTACCTTGAGCCAAAATTTTTTTCGGAGGGCTACACACAAGAAGTGTCCCACCAATTCTTGGTAGACTTTGCGAGTCAGTTGCCAAATCTTGGATTGGCAGACGAGGATTTGAGACTGGCCGAACAGTCTAGAGCAGTGTACCTCTCAGAAATGATCCAAAAAGAAATCAGGTCAGAGACAATAGAACAAGAAGACGAGGCAGATGAAGTCAGAGGAATGTGAGGATTAGCGATGTGGATGAAGACCACATACTACAAACACTGCACCGAATTAAGGACAAGTCAAGAAATAGGGCGAAAACTGAAATAGATTCGTCTGGTCTTTTTCAGAAAGAGTCGAGTGAAAGAACAGATGCAGTTCATAAGAGGCATCCACACATCGGGGAAGTTATTGAGAAATTTGTCAAGGAATCAGATGTTGGTGCTGACAAGTGGCGGAGAACAGGTGTTTACACGTTTTCAGGGGACACCAAGAAGGAAAAGCGGATCACATTTAGAAGACTGCAGGAAAAGCTTTGTGA
This sequence comes from Siderastrea radians, assembly GCA_964017195.1. NCBI lineage: Eukaryota > Metazoa > Cnidaria > Anthozoa > Scleractinia > Rhizangiidae > Siderastrea > Siderastrea radians. The sequence goes on along the minus strand of OZ024887.1, from coordinate 31,382,150 downwards.
CCATTATGATGAGAAGATCAGTTATGGCATGGTGGTACAGCTTTGCGTTCAACGGAACAAACGCAGGCTTTCAAGCAAGAGATATAGAGGAGTTGCCAATGTGAAGTACCAGAAGGCTAGGAAAGGATTTGCCTTAAAGTTCAATCCTGACATGAAGTGGAGTAGATCGCTTTACAAGTGCCTTGACAAACTTCAAAATGATGGACGGCACATTCTTCTTCTAAACCGCGACGACCAGGCTGGATTCCGTTTAGATTCAACTGAATGTTGGCTCTCAGACTTTGACAACACACACAGACTTTGTAGGCAAACAACAGTCACAACTTCAGACTACCAGTTACAACTTTTCGTCAACTTCAAATACCAGTGAAGTCTGCTGTGGAGTGGTTAAAGCATCTGGGTTACACGAAAAAACCCATCCCAACATGCTGCTGACGTGCAGATGTTAGAGAAAGTTACTGAACTTTTGCCAGTTTTTCACAAATCCGATGGAAGCCCTAAGGACATTGAGTGCATACGTGTGGATGGAGGAGCAGATGAGGGACCTTCTCATGCCGAGGTACAGTTCCTATGGACTGAGCGTCACTTTCTCAAACCAACAAAAGTTACACTGGTTACGACAAGATCAAGTGGGGATAGTTTCCTAAACAGAGTAGAACTACAAAATGGATGTTTGGCTAGAGGTCACAGCAACCTCTTCATTCCTTCAACTCTAGCCGGTGCACCTTACTCTGAACAGGGAAATTTGACGAGACGAAACATCGGGAAAATCTGGAGGCCACATTGAGCCAATATATTGATAGAGTGGATCAGACACCGTGTATGAGGACACACATCTCTCTGTTTAGAGGTGTATCCGAGCATGAAACCATACAGCGAAGACAACAACTTCTGATTTTTTTAAAGGGCAAGGAAAAGGAGAAACAGAAGAAAGAAAACCCGGAGTTATTCAATTACTTTAGCAAAATATGGTCTGTTCGCCAAAACCACGCTGACCATTTACTTCCTGGAAACTACATCTTCCTCCTGCACTGTTGTGGAGCAAGGAACTATCCCCATCCTCTCTGCTCAGGTAAAAAGGAAATAATCGTTTTACTTCTCAGACGTTTCTTGGTTCACGATTACTAACCCATTTCCTGGAATGATTCACTTAATTAAATTGTATACCCATTATTATTGTCACCTAGGTAACAATACAGAAGACTGCCCGCAAGAATCCATGACATCACGGAGATTATTCTGCATCTGTAGGCAACCTGAAGGAAATCAGTAGGTGTTATCATGTTTAATTGATTTAATACTGTAATTAAATAGATTTGTAAATATAAAACAAACCGCATTCTTTATATTTTAACTTGACAGAGCTATGATTTGCTGTGACCAGTGTGGGGAATGGTTCCATCCAAACTGTATTGGTGTAACAGACAACGAAGCTGCTAAAATGGAAAAGGATGACACAGCTTACATTTGCAACAAGTGTACACAGCAAGGTATTCTACTGTGAAATTCAAATAAATTATGAGAATATATTTTTTGTTGTTTTAGTTTTCACGTTGTTTTCTCTGTTTCTTTTAGCTCCTTTGGGTGACTCTGAAGCTCTGCCTAGGTGGTATCCAGATGGCCCCCTTGAAATTCTTTCCCTACCCTGTCATCGATGAGGAAAGACCTTGGGGTGGCGAGTGTGAAGGCTGTGGTGGGAAATGTACGGGCCACTACATCACAGATGTGGACAAATTGCTCCAACTCAACGAAAGTGCAAAAACTGTACGCGCTTTGCCACCATCAGTGCTAATAGAGGAAGCATTTAAGAAGCAGCAAGCTAATTCCAATTTTCAAGCACTTGCCAAAAAATGTTGCCTGGCAGAGGAGCAGGTCCAGTTATGGTGGGATCATCTCCACCAAAATGCACTGAACCGGGCAAGGGGGGCTGAAAAAGCAAAAGCAACTCGCTTAAGAAAAAAGCAGCAACAACAAAAATAACTGTTGTTTAAATCACAACCATCGATGTAAACTTGTTATAACATAAATCGTGAGAATAGTTAATGGAGGCAAAAGTTTACTGTTACGAGAGGATTTCCTGTATGAAAAACCTTTTCCTTAAGCCTTCAATAGTTGTCTTTCCTTTAAATAAAGTCAGAGCGTTCGTGTTCTATTCATCACAACCGTGGATGTAATATTGTTATAACAAATTGTGAGAATAGATAATGACAGCAAAAATTTATTGTTACGAGAGGATTTCCTGTCTGGAAACCCTTGCCCTCATTAGTTAAAAGTCTGAGCGTTCGTGCTTTATTCATTTTTTGCTAAGTCATGATGAACTTTGTACTTGCGGTGTATAAATAATTTCTTTGTTTGATATTCAAGTTTTGATATTCATAATTTCTTTGTCTGATATTTCTACTTTTTATATAGAAACGTTTGTAATACATTAAATCCTTTCAAGTAGAGAATCTCCCTGCTTGTCAATCAATTTATAGGAAACACTATTTAACTTTCATTCTTTAAGTTGTCTCGTTTCACGAGTGGGCGTATTTAATTAATATTTAAAAGTGACTTGTACTTTGTACCTAAAACATAACAAAAATTGCGTTAATGTGTGGGTTCAACGTATCTTTTCCAATAAAATTAGTATAATGAAGCTACTAAAGAGTGTTCATCTAGTGTACACAAGAAAACCCCTACTCACAATGACATTTCAGCCCCGACTAGTGGGGCATTTGACCGTGCAACTGGCTCGCATAGTGGGGATTTTGATCGGACATTTTGAAAAAAGTCAAATGCCCAGGGGGTTTGCCCGGGGGGGGGGGGGATGATCTCACTTGGAATTGACTGATACATTAAAATGTTATCAGTAGAAATAAATAGATAAATAAATGATAACTGTAACGGCATTGTACGCCCACTCCCCGGACATTTAATTTAAGTTTTGTTTAATCTTTTTTTATTACGTTTTGTGGCTGATAATTTACACGTGATTTTAGAGTAGTTATAGTTCCGCCCGAAACCGCATTTTAGTTAGTTGGCTTTGGTCCTGGTAGTAAACAGATCAGAAGTTTTCAGTGGAGTAAGTCGTAAGAACACTGAGGGTTTTGGAATAAGATCGGCAAAGCGGGACTGTTATGTAAGTAGGGGGAGCAGGGATGGCGCAGTGGTGAGAGCGCTCGCCTCCCACCAATGTGGCCCGGGTTCGATTCCCGGACTCGGCGTCATATGTGGGTTGAGTTTGTTGTTGGTTCTCGTCCTTGCTCCGAGAGGTTTTTCTCCGGGTACTCCGGTTTTCCTCTCTCCTCAAAAACCAACATTTCCAAATTCAAATTCGATCTGAACACAGTGGAAGAAGAGCCACCCAGTGGATCCACTGCTAATCCCTATTTATTTATTTATTTTATTTTAAGTAACTTTTTCCCTTTAAGTGATTTTATTCTTCTCTAAGTTCAGATATTCTTCTCCATAGTTTAGATCACAATTTTGTTAAGTTTCAACCACGTGGCATGGCATTTGATTGCTGTTTGAAGCCTGCCAATACGGTTTTCGTCGATATTAGTTAAGTTTTTCACTAGTTTGTGAGCTATATACCTCGTTTATGGTTTAAGCGTTTTAGTAGTGTAATAATTTGATTTTGTTGATTGAGTATGCTAGTTTTTTGGTTTAAATCTACGATTCTGCAATGGAATGTTTGGAATGTTAGTATATCTTTTACTAGATACTAGCTTAGGTTTTCTTTGTATTACTATTTCAGTTTACGATATGATCTTGGATTCTTGGCTTCTTGTAATAAATCGATCAAGTTAATTCAAGTGACTGTCCGTAAAGTATATCCCCGCGATTCATAGTGCGTTGAAACTCTAGCAAAGTTAGTTGTTAAAGCTTTGGGTGACGACCGCCACAGTAAAATAACAAGCACTAAGCAAGATAACAACGGTTGCCGAATTAAGCCAAATCTAAACTTCTGAAGATGTCAGATTCCGAAGAAGGGGCAGGCGTCTCGAAACCTTTGATTCAGGAGATCGAAGACGACAAAAATTACTCAGTCGAACAGTTTGAACTCGGCAAAAACGGTGAAGAAAGAGTTGAAAAGGAAGAAAACGTGCCTTTGGCAGATTTGCTCCCAGAAACCACCGAAACATCAGATTTCCTTGAGGGTGGACCGCAAAAGCGGCAAGTTAAATTAACGGAAAACGGAAAGGCTTATGAGATCGAAAAACTCCGCCAAAAACGTCAAAACTCCTACGCAGCCTTATCAAAGCAGATCAAGAAAATTCATCAATCATTGGATGATGACACTAATTTAGAAACTCTTGAAGCCGAGAGAGATTGTTTAGATAAGCTGAAGGATGCTTTAAACGAAGCTCAAGGGGCATTTGACGAGATGATTGATAACGACAAAGACAAACAAGATTCCTATCATTGGTTCGACATCCGTGATAGAGAATGCTTTGAAATTAGGGCCAAACTCGTAGAGAGAATTAACGCTTTAGAGCAGACGAAGTTCAAATCTCCCTCTGGTTCAGTAAAGTCGGGCCACTCTAGAAGGACTAAATCAAGTCTTAGCTCAAGCTCGAGCCGCTTGATTAGATTAGGAGCCGCCGCAAAGACCGCAAGATTAAAAGCAGAAATGACCTTTTTCGAGCGTGACAGCGAAATGCGATGCCTCCAGTTGATGAAAGATATCGCAATTGCCGAAGCGGAAGAACAGGCGATTAGAGAAGTTCTCAAAGAAGAGCGACAAGACGAAGTAAAACAGAAAACCACAATTAAATTGGAGCCTAACGTGCCATCGTTTGTTCCCAAGTTACCGCTTTATGAACCACAGGATACCCAAGTGAAAGAAAGCTTAGATAAAAAACCGGCGGTGGCAGTGAAAATAGACGAAAATGCAGCGACGTTTAGAGAGCTTTTGTCCCTTCAGGAAAAACACACAGAACTTAGCTCAATGTTGGTCAAGCAGAATCAATTAAATCACCTTCCCGTTAAAGAGCCCCCAGTATTCAGCGGCGACCCCTTTGATTATCCGGCCTTTACCACAGCTTTCGACTCCATAATCTCTGCAAATGTCCCGTCGAACAAAGACAGACTCTATTTTCTAGAAAAATACACCAAAGGAAAGGCCAATGATATTGTGAAAGGTTTCCTTTGCCTTAGTTCGGAGAGTGCGTACGATGAAGCCCGTAAGCTTTTGAATCAGCGGTTTGGTAATCCCGTGCATGTTGCCGAAGCGTACAAAACTCGAATGCGGAATTGGCCGCAAATTAATGATGGGGATAGTAGTGGACTACAGGACTTCTCGGATTTCCTTGTTCGTTGCAAAGAAGCCATAAAGACTGTAGGTTCACTAGCGGAGTTGAATTCTACGCAAACCCTCAGACAGATGAGCGCGAAACTACCCTCGTACTCCGCCATTAAATGGTGCAAACACGCCCACGAAACGCAAGCCCAGTCGGGTGACAGAGTAACCTTCTGCGAGTTTGTCAAGTTTGTTCAGAAGGAAGCCGACTTAGCAAACGACCCAATCTTCTCGCCTGATGCGTTAAGAAGAGAAAAGCGTAGACCTTCTGAGAGGGATCAGAGGAGCAATGGAAGAAAGAGCAGACCCACCGCAGTGAACAGCCTTGCAACCAATGCAACACCAAAAACAGCCTTGTCCAGTTGTCGTCGCCTAGCAGCCTCGTGTCTCCTTTGCGAGAAAAATCACGACCTTGAGAAGTGTCCAGAGCTCAAGCGCAAGAATCTAGACCAGCGTAGAGATTTCATCGCCTCAAATGGTCTCTGCTTTGGCTGTTTAAGGAAGGGTCACCCGGCAATGAGTTTCCAATCAAGGCTTTGCTGTGATGAATGCGGTAGGATGCACCCAACAGTACTGCACGGCCCCAAACCTCAACGAAGACAAACCAAAGAATCCAGAGGTAGCCAGAAAGCAGGGCCTGAACAATCGATGAAACCGATGATCGGAAAATCAATCGATCAATCGATAACAATCGATGCCAATTAATCGATTAATATCGATAATCGAAGAACAATCGATGCTCAGGTTTTTTGTGATTATCGATTTCATGGATTATCAATTTTTATTATCAATGCCAATCGATCAGTTAATTGACATCAATTGTCATCGATTGGTTACCATTTTTGATGCGTTATATTTTCACTCAATATTTTCAAACACGGCCTCGTTACGCATTTTAATGAGGAAAACTGCGATAAAACTTTATTTTTTTCACAATGGTGATTGATACATCGTGGAGAACATGGGCATACGATTTTATAACAATATCAATTCTCAATTGGCCATCAAATTGATGAATTGTGATGAAACTGAGATCAAAGAAGATTAAAGGTCACTCAGTGCTTTAAAATTGAATACCGTCCAATGCAATGCTGGCGTCATATTTTAAAAAAGTAAAAATTATCTTAAAACACTAACATAAGTTATGATTTGCCTTTCAAACTGTATACTTGAACTGTAACATAAAAATGGCAGTTTAAACGCCTTGAGAAAGAAGCTCCCCAAAAGAGTCTGGCGGCTAGAAGGCTCACTCATTAGTTAAACTAGCCATAGGTAGCACTAAACATGTTTATTGGATACTGCTCACCACAGAAGGAACGTACATTTACTTGCGCAAGCATTGAACAAGATAACAGCATCATCAATAATGCAAGAAACGAGGAAAACAAACAAATTATTTCTTCAAAAACCAGAGTTGCCTGAATTAAAATCAGTGCATAAATAACGTAAACATAAAGGGTGTTTTCCATGTACGCCCTGAGCAGGTCAATCAAAAACAGTACAAGCAATAACAGGTGGATCAACCTTTCTTTCTTTTCATCAAAATAATAGAGAATTTGTGTTGGCCGTACAACACGTTGGACACGACTAAACGACGAAGAAGTAGACGTAGAGTTGGCTCTTGCTTTTGCAGTGAAAGAGTCAGCAGAATCTGAGTCCGAACTGTGGCCTGTAGATCTCTCGTGACCGGTGGTAACTGTGTTTCGGACAGAGGCTGTACACGTTGTGTTGTTGGTTTTTTCCCTGGCA
>OZ024887.1:31172617-31370117 GCA_964017195.1 Siderastrea radians | reverse complement strand
CTGCGCCGCCAAAGAGGAAGCGAAAGATTTTTGACAAGGTCGAATTGGCTAGTTTGGACACAGTTTATCAAGCTTCAAACGGGCTGTCAACGAACAGAAGTATCATTGAGCGGATGGCCGAATCTATGGATATAACAACGACCCAGGTAATTATTCCGAGTTCTCATACTTGCACATCGTTACTTTATTTAAGCTTACCTTTCGGCTTTGATCGTTGTACGTTGTTTTCGTAGTCTAGTATCCATCCCGCTTTTACTTGATGGGCCTTTTCCCCCGTATGCCGTTTAAGCAACCAAACGGCTTGGAAAGATTTTTGAAATTTCAAAGTTACTTGGCATGCATCGCACCTTAAGCTGTTTTCAAAATTATCTAGGGATGAAATCGAGTATCCTAAAGCGTTAAGTTGTTCTTGAATAGCATTGATGGTCTGATGAGGTGCACTATATGTTGTTATAATCCTCAAAAGAAAAGTGACCAGAACGGGGAGTAATATCATGGTTGAATATCGCTGAAAACTCTGAAAATCGAAACAATCAGCTCAAACTGCACGCCATTGTGACCAAAGCTCACGTCACCCGATGATTCAAATCACAGATATCAGCTGTTCAGATTCGCACCTTAACTGAGCTGTCAAATTACCCGAGTAACCGTGGGAAAAATTCCTGCTTCTCGTCTTTTGTTTTCATATTGTCAGTATTGTATACACCAGTATACACGCGTAACGCATTGTGTAATGAAGTGTGAAAATGTAGACTGAAAAAAAAACGTAAATTAACCCATGAGTGATCAGAATAATATACTAAAACATTTAAATTTATTCTATAGGTAGAAAATTGGTTTCAAAACCATCGCCGAATGGCGAAGAATGACGCATACAAACCAGGAGAATTAAGCCTGAAGAAATAGAGTTAATCTGACTTTATTCATTGTTTACTTTATGTACCTTTGCAGATCTTTGTTAATAAATGATTTCCGAAGCGTGTTCACGTTTATTCTACTTTATTTAATTACAATTCAGTATAATTACATCACCCACCATTCAGAGCTGACGAGCTGAGCAGACTCATCCCTAGTCATCTCTCCATCGCCAGACTAAGAGACGGCTGGGGAAGAGTCAACATTCTCGCAGTCTCGAGAGTTATTTTGCAGTTCTTTCCTCCGTCTGGATATCTTTAACACTTAACACTACACTTAATTATTCTCAGAAATTTACACAGATAAATCAGATAATAATAATTTCATCTTGCACGGCGTGTGGACACAACTGGTGGACAGGACCTGTGGGAAAAATAGAAAATAGTGAAAATATAAAATTCCTGAAAATTCCTATCAACCAGATATCAAAAGGACAGCGAAAGGAACAGCTAAGCGATCCCACATCATAAGAACAATCCAGACGTTAAGGTTAATGTTTACGCATTACTGGATGACGGCAGCGACACTACATTCGTTACCAGTTCAACCCTTAAACAGTTAGGCGTGCAAGGTCCGAGGATGTCGCTCACCCTTAACACGATGCACGGAAGAACTGGGATCCCGGTGCAGAAAATCGAAGGCTTAGTAGCACAGAGCCTTGACGAGGCAGTATCTGTCGATCTTCCTAAGGCTTACTCACGAGAGTCTATACCTTCAAGAAGGAACCAGATACCCTCCCCCGAGATAGCTGGAAAATGGCCACATTTGCAAGGAATTAAGTGCGAAATACCCCCTATTAAAACTGACGTAGAAGTAGGAGTTCTAATAGGATGTAACTGTCCAAAGGCGCTGAAACCGCGAGAGGTGGTCCTTGGAAAAGAAGAAGATCCATACGCCGTAAGAACCTTACTCGGGTGGGGAATTATCGGTCCAACAAATGCAGCCAATCATTCATCAGTCGGAGGGGATGATGTTTTCACCTGCCACAGAATCGTTACTTGTGAAATTGGATACACAAGGCTCGACAACAGATTCGTCGTGAACGCGCAAACAAAGGAAGTGATTAACCCTTTTGCAGTAACAAAAATGTTTGAACTCGACTTCTCGGAGCGTGACCAGGGACAGCAAGCATATTCCCAAGAAGACCGCAAGTTCCTGGATATTGCGACGAACGGGATCCGCCTCCGCTCCGACGGTCATTATGAAATGTCTCTACCAGCAAAGGATGAGAATCTTGTTCTTCCGAACGACCGTGCGATGGCCTGGAATCGACTGAGGCCTCCAAAGAAGAAATTGGAATCGAACCAAACGTACCGTAGCCACTACGTTGAATTCATGAGTAAGGTGATTCAGAACGGTTACACAGAAAAGGTTCCACAGGGGACCCAGCCAAACGAAGGCAGCAAATCCGTGTGGTATATCCCACACCACGGGGTGTATCACCCAAAGAAGCCTAATAAGATCAGAGTGGTTTTTGACTGCTCAGCTCAGTTTGAGGGCGAGTCTCTAAACAAACACCTACTTCAGGGACCAGATCTCACGAACAACCCGATGGGAGTCCTGTGCAGACTTCGTAGAGAGCCGGTAGCGCTGATGTGGGATATTGAAGCCATGTTTCATCAGGTGAAGGTCCCAGAAGAATGCCGGGACTTGTTGCGCTTCCTATGGTGGGATGACGGAGATACATCCAAGGAGCCGCAAGAATATCGGATGACAGTACACCTGTTCGGTGCTGCGTCGTCACCAGGATGCTGCAACTTTGCCCTCAAAACCACAGCTGACGACAACGAAGATATCTTCAGCCCCGAGCCTGCTGAGTTCCTCCGTCGCAACTTCTACGTTGATGACGGGCTGAAGTCGGTGCAATCAGTTAAGGAGGCAGTCGCACTCGTTAAGAGCGTCAAGGAGATGTGCATGTGCGGCGGTTTCAATCTGCATAAGTTTACATCCAATAAGAAGGAAGTAATTCAGGAAATTCCTGTGATGGATAGAGCGGAAGATGTTAAGAACCTGGATTTCGACTGTGAGGCTCTACCAATGGAGCGTGTCTTAGGGGTGCAGTGGTGTATCGAGTCAGACACCTTTAAGTTTGTAATCTCGTTGAGGGACCGACCATGCACAAGACGTGGAATCCTATCTACCGTAAGTTCCATCTTTGACCCGCTCGGGTTCGTGGCTCCCGTGTTATTAGAGGGCAAGGCAATCCTGCAAGAGCTCTGTCGTCAAAACATCGGCTGGGACGACCCAGTCCCTGTAGAAATTCAGAAACGGTGGCTGAAGTGGAAGTCCGAGACAGAAGAGTTGAAGAGTGTTGAAATTACCCGATGCTACAAGCCTGAGAACTTTGGAAACGTCGTTAGTGCAGAACTTCATCACTTCTCTGACGCAAGCTTCAAAGGCTACGGACAATGCAGCTACCTCAGATTGATTAATCAAGACCACAAGATTCACTGCTCTTTCGTGATTGGCAAGGCAAGAGTCACGCCACTGAAGTCGGTGACGGTGCCAAGACTCGAACTCACCGCAGCCGTCGTATCGGTCAGAGTTAGCGAGCAGTTAAGAGAGTTAGACGTAAACATCACCAATGAAGTATTCTGGACCGACAGCAAGGTGGTGCTTGGCTACATTGCAAACGACGTCAAACGGTTCCACGTGTTTGTAGCCAATCGGGTCCAAGAAATTCAAGAGAAATTCTCCGTGAAACAGTGGAGGTACGTGGACACCAAGTCCAATCCAGCGGACGACGCTTCCAGGGGGTTGCGCCCAAGAGAACTCAGCAAGTCGAAGTGGATAACTGGACCAGATTTCCTCTGGCAGCCAGAAGATGAGTGGAAGACTACCTCCTCAGCAGAAGCTGTCGTCAGGCCTTCAGAAGAAGATCCAGAGGTCAAGAAAGTTGTTTCCCTGGCAACTGGAGTTTCACAATCATGGCCCGCTCTAGAAGAACGACTAAAGTACTTCTCAGATTGGCAGTGCGTGCGAAAGGGTGTTGCCCTGTGTCGTCGTTATGTACAAAAGTTGAAATCAAGAGTGGCCAAGAAGTGTAGAGCAAGCCGGGCCTGTGTCAGTTCAGGAGCTGAGTGAGGCTGAAGTTGTTATACTGAGGTCTGTACAACGAGAATCGCTACCCGACATTTCTCCATCCAGTCACCTCAGCAAGCTCGACGCCTTCGTAGACTCAGCCGGCGTCACCAGAGTAGGGGGAGGTCTTAAACTATCAAGTCTTCCGGATGGGTCCAAACACCCAGCTTTGTTACCGAAGACAAGTCACGTGACTGATCTCATCATCAGGCATTACCATCATAAACTGCAGCACCAGGGCAGAGGAATCACAGCAAATGAAATTCGAGCAAGTGGATATTGGATCGTAGGAGCCTCAACAGCAGTAGCAAGCGCAATATTCAAGTGCATCAAGTGTCGTAAGCTGCGAGGTGCTGTGCAGAATCAACATATGGCTGAGTTACCTGACGATCGAGTGGAACCCGCACCTCCGTTCTCTAACTGCGCTATCGATTACTTTGGCCCCCTTGTAATTAAGGAAGGCCGTAAGGAGCTAAAGCGATACGGAGTGCTCTTTACGTGTATGGCATCCAGAGCTATACATCTTGAAGTGGCAGCCACACTGGAGACCGACTCGTTCATCAATGCTCTGCGCAGATTCATATGCCGAAGAGGTCCCATCCGTCAGTTACGAAGTGATCAAGGGACAAATTTCGTAGGCGCTAGAAGAGAGCTGAAAGAAGCGTTAGACGAGCTCAACCACACTAAGATCAGAAGCAAACTACAGCGCCATGGCTGTAACTGGTTCGTTTTCAAGTTAAATGTTCCCTCGGCCAGTCATATGGGAACGCCAGATTCGTTCAGTCCGTAATGTGCTGGCGGCCCTACTACAGAGTAATGGCTCGCAGCTGAATGAAGAGTCTTTAAGAACGCTGCTGTGCGAAGCAGAGGCAATTGTTAACAGCCGCCCTCTCACGGTCGACTCGCTTAATGACCCACTATCGCTGAACCTGTTGACTCTGAATCACCTGCTGACAATGAAAACAAAGGTTGTCCTTCCACCTCTGGGCGTGTTCCAGTCGGCTGATAAGTACTGCAGGAAAAGATGGAGGCGCGTGCAACATCTTGCCAATGAATTCTGGGTCAGGTGGAAAAAGGAATATTTGCTGAGTTTGCAGCAACGGCAACGGTGGACGAAACCGAGGAGAAACATGTGCGTTGGTGACGTTGTGATCATCAAGGACGAGGATGAGCCCCGCAACAAGTGGCAGCTTGCACGAGTAACTCAGACCTTTCAGAGTGCCGATGGCCATGTGCGTAAAGTGAAAGTTGCAGTTGCTGATTGTGAGTTGGACAACAGCGGCAAGAAAGTAAAGCCTAACAAGTTCCTGGAACGTCCCATCCAGAAACTAGTCCTGTTGCAGGAGACGGAGACCTGAGGTTCATCCCCACCGAGGAGCCTTATACTAATGCAGCTATGAACTTTGAACTTTTATTTGTTTGTGAAATGATCATTTCAGGGGAGCCATGTAACGGCATTGTACGCCCACTCCCCGGACATTTAATTTAAGTTTTGTTTAATCTTTTTTGATTACGTTTTGTGGCTGATAATTTACACGTGATTTTAGAGTAGTTATAGTTCCGCCCGAAACCGCATTTTAGTTAGTTGGCTTTGGTCCTGGTAGTAAACAGATCAGAAGTTTTCAGTGGAGTAAGTCGTAAGAACACTGAAGGTTTTGGACTAAGATCGGCAAAGCGGGACTGTTATGTAAGTAACTTTTTCCTTTAAGTGATTTTATTCTTCTCTAAGTTCAGATATTCTTCTCCATAGTTTAGATCACAATTTTGTTAAGTTTCAACCACGTGGCATGGCATTTGATTGCTGTTTGAAGCCTGCCAATACGGTTTTCGTCGATATTAGTTAAGTTTTTCACTAGTTTGTGAGCTATATACCTCGTTTATGGTTTAAGCGTTTTAGTAGTGTAATAATTTGATTTTGTTGATTGAGTATGCTAGTTTTTTGGTCTAAACCTACGATTCTGCAATGGAATGTTTGGAATGTTAGTATATCTTTTACTAGATTTTAGCTTAGGTTTTCTTTGTATTACTATTTCAGTTTACGATATGATCTTGGATTCTTGGCTTCTTGTAATAAATCGATCAAGTTAATTCAAGTGACTGTCCGTAAAGTATATCCCCGCGATTCATAGTGCGTCGAAACTCTAGCAAAGTTAGTTGTTGAAGCTTTGGGTGACGACCGCTACAATAACAATGAATTCCATAATTAAAATAATAATACCAAACTATGGCACTATAACTGCAATTCATGCGAGTCTATTATTGCATGCAAAGTCTATTTTTAAAACTACTATTTACACGTGGAGAGCCTTCGCATCAAAGGTCAAAACCGTAAAATCTCGAGAATTCTAACTTGCAAATGTGGAACAAAATCCTTTAAAAATGTAAATATTTTCTAACTTGCACTGGTACTTTATCGGATGAACTTTTCATAGCGTCTACTTTCGTGGACGATTGCTCTAGCAGCTTGAGTTGCAGCGGTTCTACTACTTCCATCGGTTGAGAGGAGTTGCTGCATTCCATGGTGTCCGGTAAAGGTTGAAAGAAATTCGACAAATCTTCCTCCTCTTCATTATAGTTTGACAAAAAAAGCGATAATCGACCTGAGCGAGTTTTCTTGTGTGCTTGGGCGAGGGGCTTGACTTTGAGAGTCGCTTTACGCTTACCATCTTGCTACAAGACGATGAATATTTCGCGCAAAACTCCCTGATTTGTTGCATCACCACATTGTACCTTTTTTCCAACGATTCCATTTGGCGGCCACAGGGTCTACAGACATGACTTGACTGAACAGTAACGTTGATACTTTCTTCCAAGATGCTCTCTAACTTAACGCGAAGACCAGGGTGATTTTCCACATTAAATGTGCATCGTTCCCCAACTAGCGACATACCGCATAACGAGCACACCAAATCTTTTCTTGCAGCACGAGTTTTGGACGTCACCATTTTCACGGGCGTCTTTGGAGAGCAAAAAATACCAGAAAATTCCATTATAGAATCGTCTGGATTACCATGCAAAGAACTTTGCGGGAAAGTAGTGTGTCATTAAATTACATGGAAGCGAGGCCGAGCAAGGCTCGGTTACATTTGAATTTAGCGCATGCTCAACAGGGAAAGTCGCGGCGGCTGGCAGAGGTCCCTTCCTCTTCCCAACTTATCTAGGAAGATCGAAGGGCCTCTGCTTGCAGGGTATTCCAAGAGATAAGTCTTGCTTTCTTTATGCACAAAATAGTTTCGATGATTGAGAGATTATCAAGAGGCGGTGAACTCACGGAATTTCAGATATAGCCCACATTTCACCTCGAATCAGCATCACTTTGCACTGAACCTTGATTTCCACTTTGTTTTTTTTTGAGGAAAGGTTTGAAGTTTTGTTTTTACACAACCAGAAAAAAGGCAAATCGTACCACGGTAAAATATAGACAATAGACTACAACAGGTATCTCCCGCTCTTGCGTTTTCCCTGTTTTATGCTGGTAACTTGTTTAACCAATTTGATTTGAGATTGCCCAAGGAACAGTTAAACGAGGAATAACTCTGCTTTTAGGAACTCCTTTTTATCCCTGGATTAGTTATTCTAGAGATAAGGAATTTAGTTGTGGATTAACTGCTAATCAGGGGATAGTTTAATCGGCTTTGCAGGAACCGGGGCCAGGCTCCCTTGGTTCACTGATCACAATGGTATGGAAACGGAAGCCTGTTATCGACAGTTTCCAGAACTGGATCAATACCTTCACTGCCTAGAAGGGGGAGCTGATAAAATATAAGAAATCATAAGCCTTGCAGTATCAAAATTCAAGGGCGTTGTATGGTAATCTTATGATAAGCAGTTCCGTCACCATGCAGCCCATGACGTTACCTTGTACTGCGACAAGACTGACCTAGAACTGTGGGTGGTTACCCTCTCGGGTTTAGCTAAGCCCCACTTCCCGCAATGCTCCAGTCTGCACCACCTTCAGGGGGATTGCCCAGTTGCTGATCCTTCTCATTGCAGAGTTATGTCCTACTGCTATGACTTTAACTGGGCTTCTGGATGCCTACACCAGTCAAACTGACATTACCCCCACATCTGCAGCCGGTGCTTCTCTTCCACTCACACCTTCTGCACCTGCCTGCAACGCTCAACCAGTGGTGGTACCAGGAACGCAGGCAACAGTGACCACAGCAAGAAGTGAAGGTCCCTTGTTGTCTACTCCTATTGATGTGGATCGCTTGCAATTGGAACTGTCTGATCATCCTGACCGTGATTATGTTGATTCCTTAATTCACATGCTAAGGTTTGTTGCTCGTATTGGGTATACCGGCCCTCGTAAACCCCGCATATCATGTAATTTAATTTCTTCCTCTTAGCATTCTCGTATAGTATCTGATGATTTCGCAAAGGAAGTTAAGTTGGGCAGGGTAGCTGGCCCCTTCCTCTCTGTGCCCCTCCCAGACCACTAATGTCACACTGTAGGCATAGTCCCCAAGAAGCATTCCTCGGAATGGTGCACTAATTACCATCTTTCCTACCCAGAAGGGGACACCATTGATGACCATATACCTTAAGATATTCCCTTCATGATGTAAGAGTGGATGATGCTATTCACATCCTCAGACCCCGGGTCCAGGCTCTTTCATGGCTAAGACAGACTGCCCTGTCCCTATACACCCGGATGATTGGAACTTTTTGGGTATTTATTGGCAGTCTAAGTTTTATGTTGACATCTGCAGGCTGCCCCATTCCTCCTTTACTTATTATCTGATGCCCTGGAAAGGATCCTTAAAAATAAGTATGGTATCAAGCATGTCATCCATATTTTGGATGATGTTTTCTCAATGGAGCCCTCCAAGTTGCAGTTCCTAAGTAGCTTCAGCACTTTGGTTCGCACTTTCATGTCCGTCAGGGACCCCTTGCTTCTAAGACTCTAGGTCCCTTCCAAGTCCTGGAATTTATCGGTATTCCTCTGGACAGTGTTCGCATGAAGGCTTGCCTCCCTGACGACAAACTTACTAGGATTAAGGATTTGCTCAACTCCCTCCAATTCTGCCGATCTGCATGGCTGGTAGAACTTCAATCCCTTATCGGCATTTTATAGTTTGCATGTAAGGCAGTTGTTTCCGGTAGAACCTTCCTTCAAACGATTATCAACCTACCTCGGGCGTACCCAGTCATCTCCACCATGTGTGCCTTACCAGGGAGTTTTGTTAAGGACATTGCCATGTGGAAAGCTTTAATCCCTCCAAGGAATGGGGGTTCCTTTTTCTTAGACTCAGCCCTTACCCCTGCGCATGCCCTGGAATAGCTGTGGCGATTTCTTTTCAGGGAAATGGTTTCAGAAGGGATAGCCACCTCATCTTCAAAAAAGCAACGAGCAGGGTATCAGTATAGAGTGGTAGGAACTATTCCCAATCGTTGTTGCCTGTGACATATGGCATCCCCACTGTCATTTATTTTGCTTTGTTTCTAGCTAGGTCTGTTTGTCATGGTACCATTAAGCTTAATCTTGCGGCCGTGCACATTCTCCACATTTGTTGTGGGCACGGCGATCCATTACAGGGTAAACTGTTATTGCCAAAGGTCTCAGGGGTATCCTTTGCTGCCAGAAACAATTTCACATCCTACGCCAACCTCACACACACAGTGTTTCGCTGGCTATTCATCCTGATCTACAAGGTTAGTTGGGCCCTAAGGATTTCGCTTTGTAGCTGCTTTTACTTGAACATTTATGGATTCCTTCGTTGCAGTGAATTTACCTATCAAGGGGTAAATCTTTTTCGTTCGCAGTTTGACCTGTCAAAGCAAATAAGAGAGACTTCTTTAGGCGGGGTCATTCTCCCTTAATTGCTCATTTGGGGGCTCTCTTATGTGCTGTCAGGGCCATGCGGGAGTATTTCTTAACTGTTTGGCCCCTGCCTAGGCCTCTATTTGTTTTCCAGTCCGCTCAGCTCCTGACCCAGTCCTTGGTTACAAGTGCCCTTTTTACAAAACTTAGCCGTTTTCTTTTATTTATTACCTTTTTAGGTGCAGAACCACCTATTCCTTAAGAGGAGAAATCTAACACGAAATGCTAAGAAGATGGATTGCCTGGCAGCCATATACGTAACAGACATTGTAAAATTTAGCAATTTTAGGGTAACTTTTAAAAAGGAAAACTGTAGATGAAACTTGACTTGAATCGATTGCTTACAGTGTGTATACAATTTTCGATATTTGTGAGTAAATAAGTACGAACCCCTCGGCAGTTTCTCACATAATGCACTTAATTCGACTTACATTTTGTTCACTTGTGGCAGGTTCTTAAAGAAAACCACAGAGAGAAGTATTTTAAAGCTCAGTCGAGGCAATTCCGAACTGTACTCCACAATGGTGGTGATGTTAAGGCCCAGGAGAGATTTCACCTGTAACTGGCCAAAACGTCTGACCATTGGAGTTACGTCACGGGAGAGATAAGAAGTGTATCAAGCAAATTTCTTCCTAAAAACACGTTATCACCGTAATAAAATGAAATACATCATAACAATACAGCCAAAACGCAGGACAGAACACCAAGGCAACACAAGTTTAAACACTAACAACCTGTCGGTTAGAAGTTTTATAGGACATGATATCGATGACAACACAACGGCAAAGGCATAAGCAAAATCGCTTGTAGCAAATAGTGTTCATGTATCATGCCACTGTAGTCTATTCGGAAAGGACAGTCGCAAACTTGGGACCACGGCATATCGTAAAGAAAACCACCCATGCCTCAAGTGCTGAAATGCTGAAAAGCGCATGAACCTAAAACAAAAACAACCAATTAAATCTTGGAATGAAATCACCATCTTCCATGGTCTATTTCATTTTAGGCTGCTGGGTTAACAGAAGCCATGGATGACAAAATAGCCCAGAATATAAGAGAGTTCACTCTTCTAGGGGTCAAGAAAAAAAGGGGAGATGTAGAGGCATCTTAACAACTTCGTACAAAATGAAATGTACAAAGGCCGCAAACCCCCTTCAAGTTATCCCCGGCTGATTTTTATCCCAGAAACAAGGACTTGCAAAGGCAAAGCTTGCCATTCAGCTTTCTAACTTTGACCAAGACAACGTCCAAGGCTTAATAGCAAAATGGAAGATCAATACACCTAATGACTTGTCTTTCTTCAGAAAATGAGAAGCAGTGACGAAACAAACGTCAGAAAGAGAGTTGCCTAAAGAAAGTTACCCGAGTATTGGCAAGGACAGGGAAGAAGAATAAGAATAATAAGAAGAAGAACCCAAACCCACTTCACCCATAAAGGAAGAGCACCCTCTTCTATTCTGCTACCAAACACAGCACCAAAGAAAACTTCTTTTGAAGTATGGCAACATGTGTCTCATGGACGCCGTGTATAATACGATGCAATGTGCTCTCCACTTTTTTCCTTTGTGCCCGAACCAACATGTCAGATCAGATGGTTGAGACAATTTAATTGTCACACAATACTCCACAAAAGAGACCATAAGCAAGGCACTCCAAATATGCCACCAGAGGAATCTGTCCTGGGAGCATTCGGGCAATTTAAAACGTTCTCAAAGGTAGATTAACTGTTACCTTGATAAATGTTTAAGGTGCTGAACACAACTTCCCTTACTCTACACAGCCACCTCTGTGCTTTCAATAACCCCACATCCAGATCTCTTGTTACCATTCGAAGGCTATCCCAAGTTGTTTGTGCTGGAAATAGAGTGGTTTCACTATATCCGTGAAGCAATATCTAACAATGAGAAAAGAAAACACTGTTTTCTTGGAATGGAGTAAGTATGTAATGACGCGTAGTAGTTTAGAATCTATCTCACAAGTCAAGTAAAATTACTCTAATTAAGGCGTCCATTGTGCGAAGGATCTGTTGCTGTATAAAATGCTGATCTTGCGGACCTACCGCCAACCGGAAGTCTCAAGAACTAGATCATGCTTACTGCGCATGTCATCACGTTTTCGGGCTCAAGTCGCAGACGCCAGAACGCGAGTTTTGAAGTTCAAGGGAGAACGTGGAGCAGTGCGAACGTATAATGTGAGTTATCTGATATTTTTCTTGATTGTTAGCTTCGAGTAAAACCATATTTAAGAAGAAAATTATTTTAACACTTTTAATTTGGTTTTCAGAGTGAACTGAGATTTAATTCTTCGCACTTGACGAGTCAAACATGCAAGCTGATAAACAGAGTGCAACAAATCTTCCCGCCAATTCTTTGTAAGTGAACTCATTTCCCAAATAGCTGTAAAATTCATTTCTGTTTTGTTAACTACTGTTAACTATCGACTACAAAATTTAAAAGCACTTCCACAGTCGTCTGTTTGGCTCGGTTAGAAAGTTATAACGATGCTAAAACATCCAGCTTTTTCATGTTTCAATGCATGCCAGTTTCGTGTCTTGTTCCAGTTTCGAGGTGTTGTTTATTAACTCGGTTCCCTCGCTTAAACTGACGAGCCGACTTAATTATTTGGACTTTGCCTTAAATGCTAGTCCCGTATTCGTAATTGCCTTTAAGCAAGATATTGGAAAAAGGTTTAAAATAATTTTTGAGCTATGTAAACAAAAGCACATTGATATAGACTTGGTTGGTCTTTCTAAATAGATTCCTCGACATGAACAAACGTGCTTAGTTTTTTATTCTCTTGACAAGATGTTATTGCAGTTGCTTTGGTGTCTTCGGCTGGAAATTTCAATTTTACCTTGTGTGTAATTAATTTTCTCTGAATGTAAATGAGAATTTGGGCGTAAATAATTTACATGTGGAATGTTGCTGTTAGTAATAACAAATTGTATTCATACACAGCACATTTATATCAGTGTTCGGTGATCTGCGTAAGTGGCATCTGCACACTTTCCTGGGAGCGAAATAATTTTATTTAACCGTTTTAAAAAATTAGATTGATTATACTGTAGCAAATATTGTTTTTAAACAACACCCATGAGAAAAAGGAGCAGAGGAGGGTAATTCAATTTTCCAAAGCATAATCAAATCTTGCTTCAGGTCACAGTTAAATAGGGATCTCATTTCAATAATAGATGTCTGAAAAAGGTATGGAAATTATATTTTGGTTAAATATAGGATAGATATTTTGAGAAGCAAATGGTACCTTGCCCACACAACCCACTAAGAGGTAAAACAACCTCAGCACCTGGGAGATTGTGTAACCTTTGCATTTTGTTTTTAGAATCAAAGGACCAATGGAATGGTCAACAACACATGATGTGCTGCTCTGTCGCCAAATGCTAGCTGTAAATCCCTTCTCTGCAAAGCGTAAAACTACCCAACGTGCCAAAATGTGGGAAACAGTTGCCAACAACCTAGAAGACATCGACACACCTAAATTCAAGGTCACTGTTCGATCTGTTCGTGACAGATATTCACTACTGGCTAAAAAATACAGAAAGCAAATGCAGAGTGAAAAGAAGGCCAGTGGAATTTCACCAGAAATCAGTGAGTTGGATGTTCTTCTGGAAGAACTAATTGCGCTGGAAGATCTCTCTGAGGGTGAGAAGGAGAATGAAAATGAGGAGAAAAACAAGAAAGCTGATCAAGACCGTGCTAAGGCAGTTGACATCAGAAAGAAAGCCATGAAGAAACTATCTGATACTCAGATGCGGAAGTCCCAGGAAGGAGATGAGAGCTCTGGTGCAAAGAAAAAATTCAGACGATCATCTGGTGATACTGTGGCCTATCTGAAAGAAAGAAATGATGCAGAGTTTGAGCTAAGGAAAGAGGAGCTCGAGTTCAAAAAGAAGCAGCATGAAGATGATATGAAGAAACAAGAAGCAGCTGCAAAAAGGCAGGATGATATGATCAACCTGATGGCACAGCAAAACCAGATGATGATGAATCTCATGAGCAATGTTATTAAGAAGTAAACTGTTACCATTGCTGAATCCAGTACTGTTGTTGTTTTTAAGCATATTGCTGATTACTTTATTTCGAAAAACAAAAAATTTTAACAGTTATCACTTACAAGTATAGAGTAGCATAAATGCATAAAGTACAAAGATGGTTCATTAATACATTTATTTTTGAATGGTTTTCTTGAAAACATGTTGTAGTTGACAAAAAACATCTTTAATTGTTGTGAACATTAAAGATACTCAGTTGTTGTTTAGGAAAAGTACTCATTAATTGTTGGGGGCTCCAGACCAAAAAAATCACATGTCTGGTTACCATACATGCAAGTTATTGCATTTCGCATTAATGCACATACTACGTACATTTTTCCCACTGTACTGAGACCTATTTTCAAGTTGCTTTTAAAATCCAAAGCCTTAAAAGATTTAATTACATCTCCAAATATCCACTCAACAGAAGTTCTAACTCGACTCATGGCCAGATTATAAGCTTCCATTGCTGGGGTTAATCTTGCATCTCTGAAAGGTGCTTGTAAATTTACCCTCAAGGGGTATGCTGGATCCCCATACAAGCACATGACCTCACCAGTAGGGGAAATGGCGTGATTTTGCAAATCATCCAGGAGCCCAGAATCTCGAAGCATGCCGGCATCATGCCGTTTTCCCTCTGAAAACAGAAGTGGGAAATATATTAGTGGATGAAATGGGGGATTCCAAAAAGGAGTATCATTTGGAGTGGGCTTGGGGATGAGTGGGGGGGGGGGTTAGCCCAAAGGGAAAATGGTGATTATCTGGTGTACTCATTACACTTGCCTTTATCATGGGACCTAACCTTAAATTTACTCACTGGTTTTTGATAA
This sequence comes from Siderastrea radians, assembly GCA_964017195.1. Lineage (NCBI taxonomy): Eukaryota > Metazoa > Cnidaria > Anthozoa > Scleractinia > Rhizangiidae > Siderastrea > Siderastrea radians. The sequence continues at coordinate 31,355,419 of OZ024887.1, read as the reverse complement.
GTATGCACCATCATCATCACCATCTTTTAGCTAAGTGCCTTGTAAAGAGCAGGTAGCCAGCAAGCAAAGCATTAAGTAGGGTTCAAAAAAGAGAAAGTAACAATATTGGGGAAACAAACCATTACATAAATGAATTCCCTTCTTACCTACGGGACCATACAAATTGGCTATCAAGCCATTCGGTATGGTGACTGATTGAAACTTGAGAGCATGGACTCTCTTGTGTCCATTGTAAACTGTGCTCTGGTGTTCGTTCGGTCTGCATATGGGGCGAACCGTCCCGTCCACAAACCCAAAACAGTTCTCAAGTGGAGCTCCTTTTCTCACAATGGCGTTGGCGTACGTCTGCAGTGCAGCAGGATTTAGTAGCAGGTTATTCCACTGAGTTACTCTATGACCATGGGTTTGGTAGATGTAATCTATAACTTGATTAGTCACCATACTGAGGACAGGAACTGGCCGGCCAAAGCGATAAATCATATCACTGAAGCGGCAAGGGAAACTCATTCGCTTTAAAACCATGCATAAACCCTCGATACCTTCAGCAACTGATCTCTGGGGACATGTGAAAGTCTCTGGCAAGCCAAGAGCTTCGGCCAAGAGAGGAATATCGTGCTTCTCCACTCTGAACTCGGATTTGCACTCGGCTTCTTCCATGTTTTCCAAATCAAAGCAGTCATAAACATCATAGGAAAATTCCGGATTTCTGGACTTGTTTTCTTCTAGGAGCAGTAACAGCTCTTCGTCCGTAATTACGCCTTGGTTATGGCTAATTAAAGCCAAGTCTCTTGCATCTTTTAGCGAAGACATGACAACACGCCAAAGACGTTCGTGTCACAAGAACACAGACTGCTTAACCTTCCTATTTCGCGCCAAAAACGCAGGCCTCGATCCAGTCCTACGCAACCTTCCCGCCGTTCGTGTTGTCAAGAACGTCTGGTGCTTAAGCTCTCTAATGTTGCAACAGACATGAACTGGAATCCCTCATTGGCCATTCACATCATACTGCCAAAGTGGTGTGGCCTGGCAGGACTTTCCTTCCTCACATGATCGACCTCTTGTGCTGCTTCCGCAAGAGGGATCACCCAATTCGCCTCAATAAGGAGTTTCACTTGGACTTGTGCTGGTGGCACCAGTTCTTGTCGCAGTGGCACGGGGTTAGCTTTTGGCTCTTTCCAGGCCTGTCCCCGGAAGCTGGCATGGAAGTCTCTTCAGATGCGGCCAGATCATTGGGCTATGGCGCGTTCCTAAAGGACTGTTGGTTTGCATGGCCATTGGCACCTTCTCAGCAGCAGCAGTCTATCGCATATAAGGAACTGTTTCCAGTAGTAATTGCTGCTCATGTCTGGGGCCACCACTGGTGCCATAAGCACGTGCTCTTCCACTCAGACAATGATGCCGTTGTCCACATATTGAATTCCAGGATGTCAAAAGTCCCTGGCCTCATGCGGTTGCTTCGCAGTTTGCTATTCGCAGCGGCTTGCCATTGCTTCTCATTTTCTGCCCAACATGTGCCCGGCATTACCAATCAGATTGCTGATGCTCTTTCTCGCTTTCGTTGGCAGGAATTCAGGTGGCTGGCCCTACATGCGCAGCTTCATCCTACGCCAATCCCTCCCGACCTGCTGACAGACTTGACCTCTCCGCCTTAGAACAGCAGTGCTTCTCCTTCCTGACCCATGGCTTGGCACCATTGACTCGGCGCTACTATGCATCAACCCAAACAAAGTTCATCTCCTTTTGCAGTCAGCTGGGCAAGTTGCACCCATCAGGGTCTCCATGCCCAACAGATGAATGGTCACTTTGCCTTCTTGTTACCTTTCTGCCGAGGACTCTGCAGCACTTCTCCATAAAAGTCTATCTTTCGGGTATTAGAGCTCTTCATATTGACTAAGGATTCCCGGATCCGCTTACTGATTGTCTCCGATTGCAGAGGGTGGTTCGTGGCATCAAGCGCTGCCAGGGCACCCCTTCTTCCACACGGCTGCCTATTACGGACGACTTAATGTCGGTTATCTGGGGGTCCTTGAATCTCCGCCTCCCTGATCATCAGATGTTCTGGTCTGCTTGTTCCCTGGGATACTTCGGCTTTCTCCGTGCGTCGGAGTTTACGGTGCCTAACCTCTCAACCTTTTCTGCCTCCCTTCACTTGAGCGTTCACGACATCGCAGTGGATTCTTCGTCTGCACCATCGTCTATGCGCGTACGGATCAAAGGTTCCAAGACTGATCCTTTCAGGAAGGGCTGCTTTGTCCACATTGGACTTAGTGGGCATCCTCTCTGCACAGTACAGGCCATGATGTCTTCTTACCTTGCTTCCAGGGCTGATGCTCCTGGCCCCTTGTTTCTGTTTACAAATGGTCAGCCTCTTACTCGTACAAACTTGACGGATTGGCTCAGGCAGATTATGGCTTCTGCCCAGATACCAGGCAATTTCTCTTCTCACAGCTTCCGCATCGGAGCTGCCACCATCGCCGCTCGTAATGGGGTGCCGGATCATCTAAAACAAACAATGGGCCGCTGGTCTAGCAATGCTTATCAGCTCTACATCAGGACTCCCGCTGACTTGTTAGCGGCACTCTCTCTAATGCGCGGCTCCTTCCAGGGATTGCCATCGCTGCGGCCCGGGGTATCTTGTGGGGCAGCCACTAGCCCTTCGCCAGCATCGTTCAGCCCATCCCGGCTCGCAGACCTGCCAGGTATGTTAGTTGCTCTCCTTTTTGCTCTATTGCGGGTCCCTCCGTTCTCCAAGCACTTGGAAACGGATTCTCTGGGTGGTTCCCGCTTCCAGGGTTGCCATGGATATCTCCTCTCTGTTGCTTGCAGTTGGCCCCCAACTAACCTTTAAGGCACCAGCTTTCAAGCTCATCATTAGCAACGAGTTTAAATGTGGCTAAATACTTACGTAGTTGAATTCATTTAGGCAAAGTTAAACTTGAGCGGAGCTGGCCAGTGGTCTCTGCTGTTGCAGCACGTGGCTCACGGGGCGGCCCTCGGGGCTTTGCAGGGCCTCTTTTTTGTTCGTGGCTATTGTTGCCTTTGCATTCTTACATTGCTTGCTTCGCAAATTGTTGCTTGCTGATCGTCCTCTCGCTCCCTCCCCACCCTCCCTGTGGAGTGGCGGGCAGTATCGTAGGCATTTTCCTGTGTCAGGTAGGTATTACCACAGGTAAGTATCTCCACTGAGTTTACTCAGTGTGACGGTGTCGGTTAGTGGCTGCTCTTGGGGTGGTTCCCGCTTCCAGGGTTGCCATGGATACCTCCTCTCTGCTGCTTGCAGTTGGCCCCCCACTAACCTTTAAGGCACCAGCTCCCAAGCTCATCATTGGCGATGAGTTTAATCAGGTACACATAGAAACTAATATACATAGCTTGTAAATACACTCTAAGCATGCAGGTTTGCAGAACAGTATATCGGTTAGCTTGTATAATGATCAAGACACAGAAGTTAATACTTAATTTTATTAATTAATGGCTGATGTCAATTTCAGATGATAGGAATGATGCAAAACAAGTGGCAGAATGTGCGATGTCTTCTGTTGTTAAGGTACTTGTATTCTTTTCATGTATTGTTAACCATAAAAAGGTGGAAATTTGAAAGCTCAAAATCTTTCCGAAGTTTCCTTGTTTTGCAGACCCACGATGGAGAAAAGCTGACAGTGGGCCAGTGGATAGCAGTGGCCTACAATGAAAACTTCTATGTGGGGCAGGTCACCAATATAAGTAATGACGGGATCAAAATTAAATTTCTGACAAAGAAGGAGGATGGTTTCTACAAGTGACCACAACTCAAAGACACTGACTTGGTCAGCACCAAATATATCTTCTACAGTACCGGTCAAATGTAAGTTGACAGTCCCTCGCATCTCGAGAATCAAGTCTCAAGTCGAGTTTCGAGAACTTCGTGGTTTTACGATGGTGCGCAGAAAATGCTTCAGTTCATGCCAGAGTAGTTCGATTGGATTAAGATTAGGGGACTCTGGAGGCGTCTTCCACCAGTTTATTCCGTTTTCAGTCATAAAACTGCTAGCAAGGTGGCTGGTGTGTTTGGGGTCATTATCTTGCTGAAATCTATGACTGTCTGGGAACTCTTCTTGAATAAATGGTAGGAGCCCATTGCTCAGAATTTCAGCTATGTAGAACCTCTCATCCATGATGCCCTCAAACACGATCAGTTTCGTTGGTCCCCTCTTCGAAATGTCGGCCCAAACATGCACTTTAATGGGGTGCTTTGGTTTTCCTTTCAATTTCGGTGGTTCCCACTTTCGGCGAAAGCAGAGTTTACTGTGATTCTCTAACAGAACGGAGCATTCGTCTGTGAAGATGACGTCATCAAACTGTTCGTTCTCTCGCAGGCACTTCTTGCTGAATTCCAGGCGTTTTACTCTGTTTGGCTCTCCGATTAATTGACAGTATTTCGTCCCGGTCTGAACCCAGCCAAGTTTCCATCGCAGGCACACAACTTTTTCACATGAGAACTGCAATCCGAAGCCCTGATGGATTTTTTTTGCTAGCTCGGGAGAAGTCATCTTGTCTTTTTTTTTCCATTTCAGAGTCGACGAAGTTCAGCAGCTTGATGGTTACTCCTTCCGATGGTCGGCCTGTCTCATTTCGGGGCATTCTCGAGCGTCTGCCTCTCTTGGTACCGTTTTAGGAACCTGGTACCGTTTTAGGAACCTGATGACGCTCCAGCAGCTGATCTTTAGATCGTCTTCAGAAAGGACTTGTACTATTTCAGAAGGGCCTTTCCCGTTTGACCGAAGTGTAAGTATTCTAGTTTTTTGCTTGTGTGTTAGAATGGCTACGCACACGCAATCACTGCAACAGTGTAGTTCAGGCAAAACACGATGTTAAAACTGAAAACCAATGCTAAGGCGACCACCACAACAAAAAATTTGGACAAAAATGAAATTACCATTCTCCAATGAAAATCCTGGCATTTTGATCCAATTAATTATATTATTATACATTGTAGTCACTATCTGTCTTCTCATTGGCTAAGAGCCTACAGTTAATTCTGGAAGTCAGCACAACCTACAGACTATTCACTAATCTGTAGGTTGCGCTCGCAATGCAAGATTTTCAAGAGCAATGTGGAGTTTGCAGGCTTTGTGAATGGCATCTTGCATTGTTGTACAAAGCGAAGAAAAACATGGCTGGCCGGTTCGCATCTGCAACCGAGAAGGATATTGAAAGATTGCTAGACGAAAAGGACTCACAAAACACAAAATGATCTACAAAAGTCGCCAAAGAACTGTTCAGCAAGTACCTGAAAGAAAAAATTCAGGAGCCAGTCAATAAAAAGATTTAGGACAAGTGTTGAAATCATTTTATGTGGAAGCGCGAAAAAAAAGGATCGTCTTACTCAATGGGAAGCCTAAAAACATTGAAATTTGGACTCAACAGGCATTTTAAGGCCGTACGAGTTGACAAAATGAATGAAGAGGAGTTCAGTGAAGCTAACAAGGTTTTCGCCACTAAATGTGTGGAGCTGAAGAAAGATGGACAAGCAAAAGTACAACACAAGCCACCGATAGACGATGCTGACTTGAAGTTTACGAAAGCGGTGTTTTCAGTACCAATCATCCGAAGAGTCTTAAACAAAGTTTTTTGAAATCATGTTGTTTTTGCCGTCGTGGCCGCCAAAATCTGCGTCACCTAAAAAGTATGACTTTGTCGTCAAAATAGATTCCACAGGAGCAAATTTGTGTTGAAAGAAAACAACTGAACAGTTCTGCATTTTCAATTTCCATTTTTCAGAAAGGACAAATGACCTCATTATACATGCATTCTGTTGCACCTGCATAAAATAATCCTCTCAGCTGGTATTTAACCGGCTGGAACATTACCATCATTTCTGTGAGGGCCTACAAAAGGTTATCTAGTTGGCGTTACTGTAAAAGGACTAAGGTTATCGTTTATGTTAAAATGTAAATGCATACAGTGAACATTTTCCAAATGGTCATTTTGATGTCAGTCACATTATTATAACTGTTAAGCTTTGTTTAAATGCCACTTACTTCCCAGTGTGGCATATTTTCTAATAGCTATTTGTTCCTGTTGCTGTTTGTTAACTCTCAAGGGCCCAATAGTGACTTTTTAACGATTTTACCCTGGCTAATGCCAGACAAGCCCAGACTATTTTACCGATCAAAAGGAAAACCCTCTGGCATTAAAGAGTTAAAGTTACTGTTTATGATGAACATGGACGCATTCAGTGCTTGCACATTAACTTTTATGTATAATAGATGATCATCAACCTTTCATGTTAATCAGCAGGTCAGTTTTGTTATTTGATATTTGTTTAATCAGTTGAATTGAACATTGATTTCACATAAGAGTTATATCATATAGTGATATTTTATTGTCTTCTACAAGAACAGAGAATAGAAAGTTTTGTCCATTTTCTCCTTATTGCATGTGTTCTTCTTTTGACAACAATACAACGATGAATCATTTGAGATAAGGAATGCTAATAAAGTTGTTGTTTTTTGTCAACGCTTTTGCTATTGATCTATCAGTATTCTATTTACACCAGTTACCATTGCATGTGACCTGTAATGAATGAAAGAAACTTGGCCAAGGTTTCTATGGTGAGAAAGAACAGGCATAAGGGAGGGAGCCAGGGCAGGAAAAAAAGAACATTGCCAAGGGCGTGGGGGAGGGGGCAAAGCAATATGCTGAAGGATGGCCAAAGAGTGAATTTACTAGAGTGGAGAACTGATTATATGTAAATGAATACATTACTTATATAAACACCAGTGAGACCACTAAAAATTATTATTTCATATCTCTCCCCCTCCACTCCCAAACACACACACACACACACACACACACACACATACCCCCCAAACAAAGATTTTCCTGGTCAGTTCTTTCATGGGACTGGGCGCACCACAGAACTTTCTTCTTGACATCATAGATTTTTTTAGTTCAAAATATTCAACACATCCTCATACATGTGGAGCTACATTAATTTCTCTATCTCATTCACAAGAGTCAAAAAAAGATTCCATGCCTCGTTAGCGTTTTCTGGCATTCTATGACCTTCTTCTGTCATGATTAGCTCAGCAAGTGCAATAAATTCGGGTGATGAATCCATCGGAAGATCATCACAACATATGTCTCTAGCAACATCTAACTCGTCAATATCAACATTGCGCTTGCAATCTACGGCTCCTGTCATTTCAGGATGATGGTACAAGAGACAAGGTCGACCATGGGGAGAACTGTTGTTTCTTGTTGAGGGTCGAATCCGATGCAGGTTCCACAGTCGAGCTACTCTTTGGAGTTCATCATGAATAAGTGCCATGTAACAAAACAGTAGACATTGCACATGCACAGCATTGGCATCACAGTATAGCCCCCTGTCCCTCAAATCTTTAAAATGAGTAACCCACCAATCAGCAGCACCTCTTCGCAGTTGCCCCCACCATGCCTCTATTCTCTGATTTGCAACTGATCTTCCGTAAAGAAAGCTTTTCTCCCCTGACCAACTGTCTCCTGCATCATATCGTAGATAACACTGAATAGCAGCAATTCTTACGTTTTCCGTTCTCATGTCTCCACGAATTACACAGGCGGTACCCCCAACATTTTCCGCGCAGTCAATAAAATATCTTGCTACAACACCGGGATGATTATTTGTACCCCCAACTTTAAGCCACATGATCTGTCTCGAATATCCGTCAATACAACCGTGTATACAAAACCCATAAGGTTTCAGTTTGTCATATCCCTCAAGGTGCCAAATAAAATTTGGGCCCTTAGCATGATATTGTCGCCTTTGGAGTCTATGTCTTGAGCGCCTTTGCACCCCTTCAGGGTCCATTATTCTTAACGCGTTCCGAACAAACTCCTTGCTAACAGACAATTTATGGTCAACCACTAACCTCTGCCATATAGTTCTATAGCCAACAATGCTTCCACTTTCTTTAAGCTCCTCTTCTATGGCGTCTGCTATCTCATCAAGGCTGCTGAAGCGTTGTCGTCCGAGATTTTTTTTGGCTAAGATTCTCTTAAGCTGTCGTAGACTCAGGGGTATTCCATTATTTAAAAAGAGGCAATCAATGATTTACTTGTAATTGAAGCCCATATGGAAGTATTCCTCAATTAAATGATTACGAAGATCATTTTCCGCCATGTCGATTTACTTGAGTGATCGGTGACTTAGGATAGCGGTTACTCCAACATGTGCCGGTGTCTCCAATTCTCAGTCTTTTGTAAGAGCACATCATGAGAGATGTTCACTTGTCATCCCACTCAGAAGTCAAGAAGCAGTACACTTTTTCTTTTTTTTTCTTTTTTAGACCTTTTCTGACCAAACATTATCTTTAATTGAATTTTCTGATTGTATTCAGTTGCACATTTCTGTTCACAGGGTCGGACAATGTGTTCTGTATTTCTATTCAGGCACATTGTTCAGTGGAACATAACAAACTCTGTTCCATGTGACAATGCATTTATCATTGTTTTTAACAATGTATAATAAAACAATTATTAGATTCGGTTTTTGTGATATCTGGAATAATCAAGGTCTCGGTATGTACCTTGACCTTGATTATTCCGGATATCACAAAAACCTCATCCAATAATTGTTTAGATGCAAACACAAACGCGCGTGAGTCATTCATATGCTAAAATGAAAAACAATTGAACTCCATTTATCCAAGAAAAACTTTGGATTCTTGATCCGCTTGAAATCAGTTGACGCTGCCATTCCTAGACAGAAAACAAAAAAGCAACAATTGAAAAGATTCGCTTGAGAATCGAAACTGCAGTCTTGTTGAAGAATGAACAAAATACTAGACAAAGACGGCAACGTGTTACCTGGCCCATCCAATTCAGGCCAAGCGGATGACCGCGAAAATGAAATTAATGCCGTAAACGAGGAAGAGCTGTTGTACAGTGAAGACGAGCTGGAGAGCGGCCAACGGTCGCCGGCAACCCGCAAACGCCCCTCAGAGACGTACAGCCCTAAAGTCACCAGCAAAAGAACAAGATATGACGACAGCACCATAGCCTTGAAGAGGAAAATCGAAAAATCTGAAGATTCTATCCAGAAGCTAAAGGCGCACACTGAAAAGAAGACATGTCCAAAATCATTACGATACAACGTCCGAGCAAACATCGTGCCGGACGAAGACTTTAAGCGGGACATAAACCACATCAGAAAGGACGCTGAACAAAAGCTGGTTGGTGCATTAACCCGTTTCCACTACAGGACAATAGAACGCACCAAGAACAAACTAATAAAAACAGAGCAGAAATGAACCAGGCCAAAGCAAGGAAAACTGACAATCAGAAACTCGTAAAAAACCGGCCACGTCCGGCCAAAGATAACAAGCCTAAGGCACGAAGTGAGAATGTAATTAAGTTAGCAAACACGCTAATGCAGAGGATCGAGAAATTTGATGTAATGATGAAAAAGATTGAAGAAACCCAGAATAAAGAAAATGAATCTTATCCCTGTCTTGTTTCTGACGAAACGGCAAAGGGGAGGGAAACACAAAAGCGCAAAGATAAAAACAAGAAACATAATGACAGAAGAAAAATAAAGAAGAGAGATAAAATCAAAAAATCCGCAAAAAACAAACTGAAATACATTAAAAATCTCTCAGATTACGAAATGTCAACTGACCAGATAAATCTATTATCGAAGGGTTTAAAATTTATTCCTACGCCAACCATGGGAGAAACTCGCATTAAGCGACAACTCCTACAAGACTTCAAAGAATTTGAAAGGCGAATGCGCCTAAAATACATTTTTCATGGCCAAGATAAAGAACCGCATCCCTTCTACGTTAAATCACACTGGGAACCACCAGTACAACCGTCAGTCGCTCTAGAAAATTACCTAGAGGGAGTCAAAACAGAGCTCGCAGAAATTAAATGATCAAAGCCAAAACAAAACCTGCCACAGAAAGAACGTCAAGCTATCAGAGAGCTTAAAACAAATTCTGAAATAAACATAAAAAAGGCAGACAAAGGATCAACAACGGTCTTAATGAACAAAAAAGATAAGATTGAAGAGGCCAGGGTACAACTAGACGATAAGAATAATTACCTGCCCTTAGAAACATCTATGGTTCGAGAGACATTCAACAGAGTTCAAGAACTCATAAACGAGCTCCACCGCCATAACTACATTGACGACATGACAAAGAAATGGCTCTGTCAAACGCCAGACCCACCGCGCATACCAGTTTTTTACACACTTACTAAGATTCACAAACCTACACCTGTAGATAGACCCATAATATCAGGTTGTGATGGTCCAACAGAACGAATATCATCATTTGTAGACTACATCCTCCAGCCAATAGCAAAATCACAAAAATCGTATCTCAAGGATACAAAAGACTTCATCAATTTCGTAGAAAAGACGAAAGTCCCACAAAACGCAATTATGGTATCACTAGACGTTACCAGTCTGTACACCAACATCCCTCAAGAAGAAGGTATAGAAACTGTATGCAAGGCATACGAAACATTCTACCAATGAGAAACTCCGATACCAACCAATGCGCTCAGGAAAATGCTAAGACTTATACTTAAGGAGAACTCCTTCCAATTTTGTGGAAGTGACTACCTTCAGACTCACGGCACTGCGATGGGCACTAAAATGGCAGTTGCTTTTGCCAATATCTTTATGTCCGCAGTTGAAACCGAAATCATCAACAAGAGCAAAATGAAACCACTAGAGTGGAAAAGATATATCGATGATATATTTTCTTTGTGGGATTCAACAAAAGAAGAGATTGATCTCTTTATCTCAGAAGCCAACAGGCAACATACTACCATTAAATTCACGGCTGACATATCAGAGAGAGATACAAACTTCCTAGACACTACAGTATTTAAAGGCGAAAGATTCTACGAAGAGACAATTCTAGACATTCGCACGCATTTTAAACCTACTGAAACTTTTCAGTACACGCATTTCTCTTCTTGCCACGCCCCCGGTGTGGCAAAGGGCTTCATCAAAGGGGAAGCCCTCAGACTACTTAGAACTCTTCAAAAGCACTTTTTGAAGAAAACATTAATAATTTCAAGTCGCGATTAAGCGATAGAGGCTATCCAAAAAACGTAGTTGAAAAGACACTAATAGAAGTCAAATTCGAAGAGAGAAAATACGCGCTACAGGAAAAACAGAAGGTGCGAAAAAACATACTGCCTTTCGTCACGCAATACAACCCATCAGTGCCAAATCTCAAAAAGGTTTTAACGAGCAAGTGGCATATCATTGAGAAACAACCCCTGCTTCGAGAGGTTTTTCGGGAACCACCCATTATCTCTTACAAAAGAGGCAGATCTCTAAAAGATATACTCGTTAGAGCAAAACTATAAAGGTCAAACTAATTATATACAACATCATGAAACACGCAGGAGTCGTGTCAGGCCTGTCACCTTTTAACATCATAGAGCCACATATAAAAGGACTCTACTTTCTAACGTCTTCATACCGCATTAGACCGCTATCAGCATCTAATCATGTCTGTCAGACAGCTGTGTAAAAAAAGAAACAGGCAAACGTCCCTCCAAAGCTCTCTTTTATTTTCCCCAAGAACAAAAAACTGGAATCACGCCAACCCATATGATAATCAACCAAGATATCGTTTTCGTCGAAGGAAAGATGGTTACTGTTAACTGGGGAGGAGAAAAAGTCCCAGCAGAGATCATTGCTTTAGAATTTGTCCTTGGGTACAAAACAACAACTGCATTTTAACATTACTTACCTATTCTTTACACTTTTTCTATAGATGACGAGAAAGTGCTACACCTGAAAGACCTCGAGTGGTCTTGCCACACACGACAGAAGAGCTGCTGGAGGACGAAGACAGTTCTGAACCGCCGAGGAAAAAAGTGGCACGAAAGAAGGTAAGAGTTTCATTCAATTGCTGGATTGTTACTTCTATTGATTTCACAAACGATTAGGACAAATTCAGTGTTTGCATGGATAGATTAGAATTTTTACTTAGATTGACGCAAGAATTGGCTGCTTTATGACTTAATTGAATTTGAGTTTGGGCGAGCGACCTCTGACCCTCTGAAAATCAGGCTACAATCAACCTCATTTTTACCAACATAAATACAGAACTTAAAGGCCCAGGTTTTTGGAAAATGAACTGTTCACCCTTAAAAGATGAAATTTATTTAACTGATTTGAATCGATAAGTCTCAGAATGGAAAGTGGAGGGTAAAAAGCTTTTACCTGATCAGGGTCCCAAAGGGGTCTAGGGCTCCAGGGCTTCGGCCTAAAAAATGCAGATACGTTTCAGTTAGGTACATCGGGGAAACAGTGTAATCTATTTTCAACATCATGGACTTCACCGACAAAGAAAATATTCCAGGTCGACATGTAACAGCATGACTCATGACATGTCAAGCGTGAGGGGATTTTGCTGTAGAGTGCCTCAGTTTTTTGCAGAAATGAGGACAAATAAGGACACAAGGTACAAACATATTGTAGACCTGATTACATACTAGTCATCTAGACAGGATTGATATTTGCTGTAGATTTTGAACAATTTGCTGTGTCGTGATAAGAACTCGACCGACATAGTAACATTAGCGTGGCAACTTCAAATACCTCAAAGCCAGGATATGAGTTCTTTGCGGCTGAAAATTGGTGTAAAATTTTCAACCTAATATCTGTGAAGCATATATGTATCACTGTGGAACTTGAGATTGCCTAAATTAAGTGTTTTTTGGCTGAAATATTTGTTTGAGTATTGATTTGTGTGCCATGCCGAACCTCAAAACTGTCAAGTTAGAAAGGTCAAATTTTACTGAAACACTCTCTGAATTTCGCATTCCAAGAAATTTATTTGATGTGTTGCCGTAAGTTTAAAACCATATTTTGGAAGCTTGGAGATTGCTTTTTAATGTGGAATGTCTTTTGCTGTTTGAAACTGGGTATCATGTGTGATTTTAGGCCTTCGAATTTCCACAAAATTCTACTCGTGTGAAATCCTCAAAATTTTGTTAATATTTAAAAATCTACACAATAGTCTAGTGGCAATCAATTCAAGGTCTTTATCTTCAAGTTGTGTATATTAATGGGAACGTTTAATTGGGCTGAGTATTTGCAATGCCTACCAACGTATTTTTTCTTGCAGATGGCTGAAGGAGGACTGCACAACATCTTTCTTAGTAGTACACAAGAGGAACGTTTGAACATGTCTGATGACATGGACACGCTAACTCCTGAAATGCTGGGAAAGATAGAATGCTGACAGAGGCGACAAAAAAAGAAACAACAATGAAAACATGAATGGCAAGCGCATGAACAAGAGGAGCGTGAATAAGAGAAGTGTCACCGACGTGAGCGGGAACAGAACCAGCACAACACAAGACATCACCATAGACGAGCAGACAAGCAGTCTGAAAGGGCCAGACACCGAAGCTCACGGCGGTCAGGGGACAAGCATCACCGGAGAAGGCAGCGAAGGAGGCCTCCCAGAACATACCAGGAAAAAAAGAAAAGAGGTATAACCTTCACTTTGTTTTGAAACACTGAATAGACAACTAAGACTTAGTATTGATTTTCAGACAAGTGCTACAACTATGGCTGTCCTGGCCACTGTTAATGGTAGTGCCGGGCCCCCAGAACCAGGAGACCACGGAACACCATCGTTTTCCATTTCCATGGAAATATTTCAAATTCAAAGTTAAACTGTGTTGCCTTTTTGAAATAGTTGTCTATTCCGTATGTCATACAAAAGCATACTTACTGAAGAGCCCTGGCAACAATAAGTCCAGAGATAAAAACTCGCTGGCAACTGCCACTTTTCACTTTTTTCTTGTGGAAATTAAGAACTTTTTTCCCGTTGTTGCTGTTTACATATGCTGTGCAAGATTGTTCTAACTTTGAATTCTGTGGACGTAATCTTAAATGTGGGTATTCATTTGAAAGATAGTGAACACTGGTTTTGGGTTGTTTTAATTTGTAGTTGTTTCATTCATTTTCTTGTAAAAATTCAAAATTTGTGTCATTTTTACTTTTGAAAATGTGACAAAAGCAGTACATAGTTCGTGTCTTGGGGCAGGGGTATGCCAAACGAAGCATTTCATAGACAAATGTTTTGGAATCCCGCACGCTCACATTCGTGAACAGGCTAATACCATTCATAAAGAGTGGGGGGGGGGGGCGGGGGCCAGGAAACCATTTATGTATAACCTTTATTTTAATTCTTTCCTTTATAGCGAACCTCCACTGTCATATTATTTTACAATGAAATGTTGGAAACACAGTGTAACTCCAATTCTTGTTTTAGTAACTGGAAAGAAAGTTTTCGTGTGGAGAAAATTGGAAACGAATATCACCTATTTTCGCTTTGAAATTTTCCCCACACCGCTATTTTGAATTGTCATGATGTCAAACAGTTGCCGCTATGAACAGGATTCATTCTGTGAAGACGACAACTGCCAGACACATACGATGCAAGGAGATTAGATTGTCTGCCAAATTGGAGAAATGTGCCTTAAAACTGCTGCAAGTTATGACATTTACTAAATTAGACAGAATTTTAGAGACTTTGTATGGAAAATTCACGTGTGCGTAGAATGGATAAAATTCACTCAATGATTATGCCAATTCAAAACCAAATAGTCTTCATCTCGGGCAACCTGCATGCCAACTTTCAGTCTCCTAGCTTAAGGCAAACAAAAACGATCGCACTTTGAAAATCGCAAAAATTTGAGAATGTATGGGAATTCACCACATTAATGACATGCGCACTAGATTGCCTGCCAAATGGTTGTACACTGCCAAATGGTTGTACACTCGTTGAACTTAGCAAGGGCAATTCATATGTGCCACCTGAGGTTTGCAAGTTACCACGTTGCTAAGTAATGACAACGTCAAATTTAAAGGATTTGTATGAAAAATTTGACAGATGTGCAGTAGATAGCAATTTGAGCCACAGCCAATTTCTATACATCACAACAAACAGCACTGCAAAAGACGTTTAACTCGAAAGTTACATGTCATGCCTAATCACGTGACTTCTACAGCATTTTGCATTAACACCCGGAAGTAAAGAAACACATTTCCAAAATCACTCTTAATGCCGGACATTTTGATACCACTTCCATTCAAATGCAAGAAGTTTAAAAACTCTCGAAATTTTCAATTTTCAGAAGTTTTCAAACATTTGTGTAACCGACTTTTGCAGAGTGAAACTAGGGACGCCTATGACAAGGTTCAGTCTGAAATGGACTCATTTATAGGTGAAACGAAGGAGAGGGCGTACTTGAAGTCATGAACGGCGTGGTGGCATGACAGGCATGGTTCATTTTTAGGGCCTTTGCACCAAGCACATCAAATCAAATGAATCAAGCTGGGGTGGTTCATGCAGAGTGGGTTCACCAAGACCAACATAATATGTCTTTGCTGGAAGCATGCCAAGCGGATGTTAGAGACTAGGGACGCTAGATGTCGAATTGGAAGCACTTGAACAAGGCTCTGCTACTGGCAGCACCGGAACGTCCTATGCTGACCATCAAGAAAAAAAGAAAGATAAAGGACAGGTGAAAAGGGCTAAAAAGCTTGGCCCAGACATGTTTCTTGCAATTGATCAGGGAAGCGGATTCAAAATAGGCCCAAAATCAAAACATCAACAATGCAAAACTGCTTCACGTTAGTCTATAAGTATCCCATACTACAACTTCATCCTTGACATGCAACATCGCCGTCATGGCATTGTCATGTCCACCATCCACTGGCCATTGCTAATTCTATGCATCTTGAATTCAATATTTTACCAAGTATCGTCGGTGTGTCCACTTCGTTTTCATCAAGTTTGACACACCTTACGAATCCATCCACTTTCTCGGCAACAAGTCTAATACATCCTGACCTTGCATCTACACCAATCTTTACCTGTTTATGTGCCACCAAACATGGCCAGTAGCTCGTGAGCCTTCCAGCCTTCTTCCCTAACTCCTACAGCACTTTCTCCTTAGTGGCACTCAGCGATGTCTCCATATCCTTACGAGCTTGTTCCCCCCCCAAGTAAAAGCTCAAAAATGTTATGGGTGTGGTACTACTTTCAGAGATAGATTTTGTTCACTGTCACTCAATATTTCCGTGTGACATTTCAGTTGGACGGGCGGGTGATACGTAGAAACAAGCACACTGGGCAGCTTGTCTATAGCAGTGACTATGGTAACACATTACCATCCAACCACCTAACTCTAGGTAATAGACTTACTGTTTACAGATCAATCATTGAAACTTATTTTAATCATTGTTCACTTGTATGGGACAGCATTGGCGACACTCTCCAAAAAACTTCAGACCTTACAAAATCGAGCTGCTCGCAGTATTACAGGATTCATTGGCGTACACAGTGCGCTCAACTCGAATTCTTGAATTATTAGGTTGGTTGCCGCTGGCTGAAATACGTATGCAACATAAGGCTATTATGATGAACAAAATCATTCATGGTTTTGACCCACCATACATGACAGACATCTTTAGAGAA
The DNA here is from genome assembly GCA_964017195.1 of Siderastrea radians. NCBI lineage: Eukaryota > Metazoa > Cnidaria > Anthozoa > Scleractinia > Rhizangiidae > Siderastrea > Siderastrea radians. The sequence goes on along the minus strand of OZ024887.1, from coordinate 31,338,929 downwards.
CAGTTGGCCCAAAAGTCTAGAACCTCCGATGGTCTAAATTAAATTTAGAAATCCCGGCAGCTTGTTGCTGTTTAAAAACAGCTTCGCATTTACTGGGGCCTCATTTTCGATTGTACTACCAGATGTCTTGAAGCAATAACCATCTGTTAGTGCTTTCAAAAAGAAAATAAAGACCTATAGCTTTGCATCAACAACAACAATTATGTAAACTGTGTTTTGCAAAAATCCAGTTCCTCCAATCCAGGACTTCAGTTTAAAAGATGATTTGATATCTTGTTACCCTTCTGACAAAGCCACCAAAGATGTTCTTTATCATTTATTACAGTCAAACACTGGCCCTCGTGTTTTTGAGGTCTCCTCAGTGTCCTTTTGTGTGAATGGTGTAGCAACAGCATCCGATTTAGCTGGATTTTGCCACGTAAAGAATGTCAATTCAACATTCCTCTTTTCATCTACAGACTGTGGCCGCTTTGCAAGCAAGACAAAAGCTTCACAACATAAAAAGATATGCATGCATGTTTACGTCTTGCTGTGCATTCTGCAGTCTTCTGAGTCATCATCTTTAAATCTGCTTACAAACCATTCTACTGGCAATTCTATCTTACCTTCTGGTTCATCTGATCATGGTGCAGTGCTTGATGAACACCCAACATTACTGCCACAGCATCACAATGTGCCAATCACAATGTGCCAACTGTTGAAACACCTGACCTGCCTGTCACGGCCTCTTCCTTTGATCAATTTTGTACTTCCTCCAACACAGTCACTGATTCTACTAATCCTAATGTTCATGAAGCTTCAAAAGATGTGGAGTAAACAGGGTGGCAGTCAACTATCAAGCTCAAGATGCAACAGTCATTACCTTACTGCATTCTGAGGAAACGTTTGCAAAGAATTCTGCTGCCAGATAGCAAGACCATTTTAAATGGATTTGGTGTGGATGGCTGGCCATCGGTGTATACACCAGAGGAAGTTATGTGTAGCTCGTGCGGAGCATGTCTGTCAGCTGCACGCCCTCATCCTGGCCAGAAAATCGGAGATAGTGGCTTTTTAATTACCAATGCAGTTCTATTTGAAAAGGTTACCATCTTGGTAAGCAGTGTTTAAAGTGCAATTAATTAGGCAATAGTTCAGGTTCTCCCATATGATTTAGGTAAGATCTGTAATTTAGTAAGGCGCTATAGTGTTTGTTTACAATACTATTTTTATTTTTGATTTTGACTTCTTTATTACGCTACCTAGAGTCCTACACTGTACAATCAAGATCATCCGAAATTGTTTTCTGGTACCCATCTTTTTCTTGAACCAATAGTAATAAATCATCAAGGAGAAAAGTAGTGATCTGATGTTTGCTGTCTTTGTCATCTTGCAAACTATTCTCCGCAGTCTCGCCAATAATTAGATATAAATAAAAATTATAATAATCATAAAAAGATATAAATAAATATTATGCTAAATTTGGAAAGAAATTGCTATACACTCTTTGTAACGCATTTTTTTAAATTATGGTTACTTAATTATCTCTGAACAATGCGTGGTTACCCACATTTTTCTTTTTAGATTCCAATAACCCTTGCTGGTTTAACAACAGAAAGGGGATGTTTTGACAGTTTATGATACACCGGAGTCTGGAATCCAAGGCACATAGATTGTAAAATCGAACCACAGTTTGCTTGAAATAAAGTGCCTGCTGTTGCTCTCGTATGTACTTGTGCAATCAGTACAGGAGATCAAGTGGTGTTCTGTTAACAACTCAGAAGTAATACTGCAACATACGGTGACAGGGCATTCTCGATCTGTGCCCCAAAACTGTGGAATTCCCTTCCAGCCACCATCAAAGGCGCACAAAGTCTTAGTAGCTTTACAGTCAAAATACTCAGCGCATTCCGCTCATTATTTTATAATAGGAATGATTTTCATTAATCAGGAACGACTTGCATATTGGAATCAAATTCTATTTTAAATTGAAGATTGAAATGTTCCAATGGTAGACTCATTCAAAGTAACCAACGTTGATTGGATTGTTACTTACATAAGCCAAAAGTTCACACACAAAATATGAAACCGTTGGCGGCTGTTGGTTTTATTCGGTTTGACATTACAGGGAATTTGTCTCAATTTTCAGGAACATCTGTTGCGCATTTACAGCACACTTTTTTTTTAAGAAATTACTCTTTACAGTTTTACAATAACAGACTGCTTTTTTACGTGGAAAATTACCTGCAATTAATATTTTGTTGAGCGAACACAAATCAGGCCAGACACTTCAAGCCGCCAACAGTCTGCTACTTGCACGTGAACATTCTCCAGATGTCAATAATAAACCAATCAGCATTCCTTATCTGGAACAAGGCTACCGTTGGAACATTACAATATTCAATTTGAAAGTGGAATCTTGATTCCAATAATGCAACCCGTCCCCGATTAATGAAAGTCATTCCCAAATAACAAGTGGAGTATTTCGACTGTAAGTCCCAACTAAAACCTTTCTTTTTCAGCCATGTTCTTTTTCATTTTTATGTTTATGACTAACTTTATAGTAGTTTTCACTAGTTGTACTGGATTATTGTTTCGTTTTTTATATCTGTATGTAATACAGCATATTTCGAACAAATGTTCATCATCAGAGAGGTAAACTTTGATATGCCTATCTATATATTAACAGAACAAATGTCAGAAAAAATCAAATGCACCAAGCGGGATTCGAACCCACGACACCCCGGTCTCATTGAAGGTGTTCTAACCACTGAGCTACCGAGGCAACCACAGTGGAGTGAGTCGAATATTTGCTACAAAGGAAACATTGATTACCAGACATTTGCTGTTTTTCTTGCTCGGGGCATTTGATTTTTTTTCCGACATTTGTTCTGTTAATATATAGATAGGCATATCAGAGTTTACCTCTCTGACGATGGACATTTTTTATATTTATTTATGATTACTTGTAAGAGCATCGGGACTTCGTTAAATGCTCCTAGCACTCATATATTATTATTATTATTATTATTATTATTATTATTATTGTTATCATTATTAACTCTCATCATGACAGGGTAAGCCTTTAATTTAGCATGTACACTTAATCTAAGCCTGATGTAATCATAATTTTTCAATGATTGCGTGTGCATTGTATCATTTCAGCGCATTTTCAGGAATTGAGTCAAAATTGTTAATTCTTTTATTATGCCCATTACCTCTACATCAATCTGCCATTGAACTTCCATAGCCAGTGGAAGTGTCATCGGTGGAAGGAACATCCCAGTCTTGGACCAACAGCGCCAGTTTCTGGTCGGGTCACCTATCAGATCGTGGAAGAGCATACAACAAGAAGGAAGCAGAAGATAATAGACAGCCTCGGTTACTCCTGCAATGTTAAAGTGCATATGAAGCCAAATTTGTTTTTACAGTTTAAAATTTACCGTTTGAAATATATGATTTCAAAGTTTGAGATGTCTAGGATAAATATTGGCGATTTTACGAGCACTTAAAGTTGGGCTGTTTTGCCTCGAAAAATGGCATTCAAATCGCACGGCCAAAATACGTGACAACAGCCTGTGACGTCAATTTGGGAACACAAACTAGCAATCCAATATGGCGGAAAGAGAGAAAGAGGAGGCAAGAGGAGGGAGATACGCGCCCCTAACAGTCGAAGTTGTAAAAAATACGAGGAAAAAGGGATTTCGAGTGCATTAGTTTCCATCTGATCCGGTTGTGAGGGTAAAGTGGGTCAAATTTGTTCGAAAACACCGCCCGACTTTAAAGATCCTAGTGACTTCCAAGCGCACTGCGCTCTGCTCAGCGCACTTCGAGGACGATTGCTACGAGTACAAATCATCAGTGATGGATACAATTGAGCAGGGTGGGAGAGTAAATATCCGAGATTATATAAAGAGGACCGCTGTGCCCAGGAGAGATACTGTTGTTCCTGCAGCTCCAGAAGAAGTTCCCAGTGATCGAACGAAAGGACAAGTAAGCCAAATGTTTGTGATATTAAGACTTTCATGTTTGATCAGTTACGTAGCACATGTATTCAACGGTATAAACTGATATTGTTTGGTAGGCTAAGCCCACCCTACTGTTGATACATAGAAAACCACAGGCATACATCATTCATTGTGTTAGTAAAGTCGTGTTAAGGATGGTGCTCGTATGGGATTCCGTTGCTATCTAATGACAGATTACGGTATGTGCTTTTCTAACAAAAGCCTTGACATCAACATGCAAATTCTCCTGTTGTTCAGTTATCACTAAAATCCTTTTTTTCCTTGTTCTCAGAGTGATCTGACTGACATTAACTCATCTCCTATTTAATTTCTTGAAACCACCTGAACAAACAGTATATGTACAATAATCGTTGTTTTCTGATTCATGTGCAGAGCAAGAGGTATTGCAGCAGAGCAATACTGTTTTTGTTGAGAGAACAACTACTGGCACCAGAACAGCTCAAAAACCTCGGAACTGTCCAAATGCAAAAACCAGGTCATACCAGGACAAGCTGCCCAGCAACATAAATACTGTCATTATGACAAGCATGTTTTATTAATTTAGTTTGGTATTTTATTATGTGCACACCACTTCCATAATACACAAGCCAAGCCAGTGGTTTGCCACTGTTGTTTCAGTGTTAACTGTCATTTTTAAAAATTGTTTTAAATAATACTTTTGGATACCTTTTCGATATTTTTGGCATGTAATATACATTTTACAGTTACGGTTTGAGTAGTTGTTTGCAGTGGTCTCAATTAACACAAATGACACATTGACTTGTGTAGTGGGTGAGACTATATGCCAAAAAGTCAAAAAGTCCAGTCTCTAACAAGGGTGTGTGTGTGGAAGGAATGGCCCAGCGAAAATGTTCAGTACTTGACTGGTTTGAGAGAGTCTCTTTATCCTCTAAATCACAAGTTAAATAATGGTAACAAATAAATGATCTGTTTAATTCGAACAGAACTGATGGGTTTCATTCAGCAGCATCATCATTCCTTCCCCTCAAGTTTCAATATCAGGGTTATCAATTAAAAACTGAATGCCGTGAAAAACATACATGTAATCTCAATACATTTGCACGAAAGAGCAGCATATCTGGATATATTCTATGGGTCGTATGTAGCAGGTAATGGTGACTGGACTAAGTGCAGTACAGTTCAGTAGGTCATCAGACAAGTAAATTGGCCAAATGAGTAGTCAGGATTGATTTGAAATAACGAGCAGGATTACGCCCGATTGCTCTCCCATTCTCAAATCCTTGATTTAGCAAACCTCCTCATAACCCCCCTGGGGGGGGGGGGGGCACTTGACCCATGTTTTGCTATAGGGCTGCTACTGAGGGTTTGAAACCCCGACCTTGTTTAAGACAAGAAAACTCCAAAATACCTACCCTGTTTAAGACAGCACCCTTCATTTTATTTCCTTGTATAGGACAAATGACACAAAATTCAACCTGTTCAGGACAGACAGAAAAAATTATATACCCTGTTTAGAACAGAGAGGCCAAAAGCCATACCCTGTCAAGGGGCACATCCCTGAATAAGTCACGGACAGAAAAAATTATGTACCCTGCTTAGGACAAAGAGGCCAAAAGCCAAACCCTGTCAAGTGGCACATCCCTGTATAAGTCAGCCCCCCCCCTCCCCCTCACCCTTCCCGGCTTATATCTCAGACCAAAGGTCATTTCCCTTTAATTTGTTCCACTGCAATTTTAACCTGATATTAAAAATTCCCATTTTCGTTTCGCTTTCCCTTGAAGGTTCCAGAAATTGGGATTCCGCGGGGCAATGATGTTGTGCAAATAGCAAAAGCATGATTAGAATGTCTATGTGAACCTCTTTTTAATCAAAACGTTAGGATATATTTTATCCGTTTTACAAACAGTTGAGAAACTGCCCATCTCACTGAACCTGATTGGAATGACTGATGCATATATTGCTAACCCCTTATTGGGTACCTATGTGGTTGCACTCCAGCTACCTAGCAACAGGTGCACAGTAAAGGGAACGATGCACAAGCAAGCATTTTGTTATAGATAAGAGTACTAAGAATTATTATATCCTCTTGCTTGTCTGTGGAGAGCCATAAAAGTCAGTGGATGGTCCATCGATAAGCGACAGCCCGGATGAATCTGCAAGAAAAGAAACTATGAGTCCCAAATAACAATAGTTTCCATTGAATTCAGGCTGTGACTAAGTGTCAGTAAATTGAAGAAAACCTGTAGCTATATGACATTCTACTTATCATAACAAAATTGATAAATGCAATGCGTCGACCAAAAAAAAAGAATCAAAGTCGAGATAACAGATATAGCCCACGTGGACAAGCACAGCTTGTAAACAAGAATATTTGCCCACGGGCGAGATAAATAAACAAATAAATGTCGTCACTGTATGTCAATAGTTCATGGAGTGTATACATGAGAAAGATATAAACAGACCAAAACTTTCGGTTGTATACTTCATTGACCAAATGAGAGGAAGATTAAGTGACTAATCAGCAGCCGTCTTGTTCGTGACTGCATTGTAGAAGCAAAAAATAATTCGAGGTAACGCGACGAGAGCGACCGCACAATTCAATGCAAATATCATATAGGTCGAACGAGTCCGGGTTTCGCTGCCTGTCGATATAGCGAGAGCCAGGTTCCAATAGCAAGGACTTGTATACATTTAAAAAAATACTCCGCAATTATACGTAACATGCGTTTACCGTATCTTGCCTCTAACTGTAACACTGCTCGCGTGAGTCCTTCCAGTTGGGCTTCTCAATTCCTTTGCCATCTTCAACTTCGGCTAGTGGTTCATCCTGATCTGATGTGGTCGTAAATTACTTCAACATCTTGATTTCCCTCCTCTGCGATATCCTTTTCGTCGTGGCTACTCGATGTTTCAGACATTTATTACCTATTTCTGAATCACTGGGCATGGTTTTCTCCTAAAAATCCTCCTTCGTGACATAGAATCAGTAAGCGTAAACAAAACCTCTGTCCCCCAAATTATGTCACAACCAAGGTATTTTGCAACAATCCTCTGACCATTTTTCGGGGCAAAATGGCCCAACTTTCAGCGCTTGTAAAATCGTCAATTTTTGTCCCAGCCATCTCAAATTTTGGAATCGGGCATTTTAAACGATATATTTTACAACTATGTAAAAACAAATTTGGCTTCATATGCACTTTAAAGAGAGAGAGGGAAGTCTTCCTGAGTGGCCTACTGGCAGTGTACAGTTCGGCTGAAGAGAAACTACTGCAGAGTGACTGTGAAAGAAACCAGTGGGGAGTTTGTTGCTTGGCAACAGAGCTACAGCCATCTGGCAGATGTGGGCACTTTGTTAGCGACACAAGTCATGACAAGCGTGAAGAGTAAAGCTACAGAAGACCTGTTTAAGCCTGCACCAGGAATTGTCGAAGAGGTAATTAAGTGATGATGCTGTACAATTAATCCATCCACGTTTATAATTTTCTGGCCCATATCTGATTCAGATTTCTGATTTCTACCCAAGACTATAAACATTTTAGAAATAAAGCTAGTGATAACAAATATCTGACTCAAGTTATTTTTCCTTCATTAGTTCATGCTTTTTCTGCTCCTCTTTATGCGGGTTCTGCTCGAAGACCACTCAAGCACCATGCCCAGCCTTGTCTAAACCAGTGCAACTCACAAGAGCATCGGGGACTGTGTCCAAAGGATCCCATAGACCTGGATTTTGATTTGGATGAGCAAAATATTCCAACTGATTTCCTTTCATGCCTAGCTAGAGGCTCGATTTTGCTGCACCTGGCAGGAGACTCCATTTCCATAGTAATGACATGCTTTGTGGTCACGGGTTAATAGAGTATTACTAATTAATTTTCACACATTTCGTTGCGCACTGTGTGTGTACACTAATCCAAACATGTCAGTTCCTCAGTGATCATTGGCAACTTCACACGAATAAGGGAAAACAGACTTACTTAGTTAATACCTAGCAAAGATAAATTGGATCCTACCATTTTTGGTAAAGACTTGATTTTGCGCCAGATGTGAATTTGAAAACCTTTAACAACACTGGTTCACTTTTTCTGGGTGGCATTTGCGATGCTTTTTTGCTTGCGATCATCATGATATTTCACGTTTACTCAAGATTGCTGGTGTAATGTTGGCCTTAAAAACCCAACGGAAGCGGAATTTCTACGATTGGATGCTTTCGGGTCTCTAGAGAATGAAATAAACAGGCACGGCTTGCAAGTGACTGACCCAAAACCAGTGACGAATCAACTCTGCGATGCAAAGGATCATAGCCAAGGTCAAAAATCGACGTGAAATCGGACAAAACCTTGAACTCTCAGGAATCGTCGGGAGAAATGAAACAAGTGAACAGCCTGCCAAGATCCCCAGAAAAGGCGCCAAAATTTGCGCCAAAATGCTCTACTCCAATATTTGAGAATCCTGCACTGACCTATCGTCATTCCTTGACAGTTCTACGCAATCTGACTTGTCTTGTTCCGAAATTTTGCTGAATATAAGTGCTAGGCACAAGCCTACAAGATAAGGAAAATCAGACAAAAGGTCGAAGCTGTGATGAGTTGCATGGAGGCAGCATACTTGGAGCAAGGGGGCAACTAGGCGACGTCATTGTTTGCAGCTGCTTGTTTAAGCGTAAAATAAACTTTGCTGGAAAAGAAATCATTTTGCACGCTGTCAGTGAAGTTGCATTTAAGCTTGGGGTTAGAAAAGCTTTTGATGAACTCATCTCTGATGAGTTGTGGATGTCAGTACATGTAGCCCTTGCACCAGTGATGAAAGTATTCCTGGTTACCATACTGATCACAATGAGATAACCCTGTCATAGTTTTACTGGTCACACCACACTAAAACAAAAAATCTTTGCTCGCTAAACATTGAGCACAAGTGGTTTCATGTTCAAATTTATTGACACTAAGAAAATTGCTGACAGTGGTTTTGTCTCATTTCCAGTAACCAACAGAAACACTACTGGAGGGTGGTTTTCTCCAGTGTAGGTAGTGTGTTATTATTCAAATTTCAAAAAGTACAGCTGAATTTTTTTCCAATTGGTTACATGACATCTAACAATAAAACTGCTTCCTGCCAAAAGCATTGGAGCGGGCAGCATTGCAAAATCTATGACATCAGAGGGTGACAGTGCACTGTTACCCAGGAATGTTGACCGACAACTGACCTCTTCCGATGTCTTGGTTATATAACAAAGCGCTTAATGGCTGTTTCATCGGGAAGCTTATTTTTGTTTACCCAGGACTAGTAAAAAAGTGTTTATTGTGGCTTTCCATGCCAATGACATTTCCCTTTCCCATTAAGCTTTAAATACTGAATTGATGGTGCTTGTGTGTAAAATATAGACAGTTACAGTTAGTATACACCTGAATGTAGCATCACGTTACTGGCTGATACAGTGCAGTGTGAAATGGGATAGGACAGAAACTATATATTTCAGGACACTGGTATTTATGTGCATGAGTTGAAATGTGTCTAATTTATAGCCTTCAAGCTGCTAATTTTCTCAAATGTTTCAGAACTCACTTTGGCATCAGCTGAGGCAGTGCGGCTAGTTTGACTGGGGAAACCATCCACACAAGAAGTCAGACTGGACAAAGATCTTGAACCTCTTGCAAAGGAGTATGGATTGAAACTTCTCCAAAACAAAAATGAGAACACACGTGAAAGAAATTTCCACTTTAATCATTAAAAAGTCACCACTGATTTAAGGAAGAATGTTATGTTAATGTGAAAATGAAATCTGTCATTCAGTGTTGATTTCGTTTGGTTTTGAATTTTTTTGAAACAAAATATGCCAAAATGCATGTTTCCCAGAAAATTCCGTTACCGTTTTTTAAAATGAGATTATAGTTAATATTATTAATGTGATTAATAATCAAAGGAGGTCACTCTAAAATTTTCAGGGGACCTAGCAACGTGGCCATGCATTTAAGCAAAACTGCCTCAAGGGGAGATTTGAAGTGAAGAAGTTATTTGTAATTCAATGTTCATTTTGTTTGGTTTATAGGGCTTCTTTTGAAACAAAATATGTAAGAAAATGCATTTCTCAGCTGGAAGGTTCTATTAACCGCTTTTGAAAGTGGGTTATAGTGTTAATATTGATTTGATTGAAGTTAAGGAGGAAAATCACCAAAACTACCTGAAGCAACCTGACAATGCATTTTAGTGGCATCAAATTGAACAGTAAAAAGGTTTGTAACTTTGGTTCTTTATAAAATGGCATATGCTCCTAGAGGTTTATCGTTACATCCTTAGACGTGGACCTCAGACATTCTCACAAAGGAATATTTCTCAGGGATTTCTTTCTGCCCTGCAGAAACATTTGTGAAAGCACAGGTTAAGAAATTCCCCGCCACAAATCAATGACCTGAGACCTTTTGAAGACACCATGACAAAACTCATCCAGAACATCAAATTTAAGGACACGAAATGCAGTTTCCAAAGCAAACTAAGCAGCGACATCAGGAACAAAATCAAGAAACCTAACACACTGCTAATTCCAGCAGATAAAACCGCAAACTTCTACGCAATGAACCCTACCTCTCACAACAAATTGATCAAGGAAAATGTAACCAAAACCTAAAAAAAGGCAAACGACGAACTTGTCGAAAAATTAGACTCACAGTCTGCCAGAATAGCCGAACAACTTAAATTAGACGACCGCATTGAGAAGTTAGCTAAGAAGGAAGCATTTATTACTTTAAAAGATCATAAACCCACATTTCAAGACCATCCAACGTGCTGCCTGATCAACCCATCGAAGTCCGAAATCGGTATAATTAGCAAGCAAATCCTGGATGAAATTAACAGCTCCATCATCAACAGCACGCAAATCAACCAGTGGAAAAACACCTCCAGCGTCCTAAAATGGTTCAACAGTTTGGAAAAGAAAGAGACACTCTCACTCATATGTTTCGACGTATGTGAGTTCTACCCCTCAATAAATGAGAAGCTGCTCTCAAAAGCGCTGGACTTTGCTAATAAGTACCGACGCATCACAAAACATGAGCGTGACATCATCCTGCATGCAAAACGATCACTGTTATTCAGCGATAATTGCCCATGGGAAAAGAAATCTGCAGACAACCAATTTGATGTCACCATGGGATCTTTCGATGGAGCTGAGGGAGTTGGTTGGTTGCTACCTTTTGTCCCTCCTCACCAAAAAATATGGACAAAACATAGGCTTATACCGAGATGACGGATTAGCAGCCTTCAACAGGAAACCACAGGAAATTGAGAAGATCAAAAAAGAACTATGCAAAATCTTCTGTGACAACGACTTGAAGATCACAGTTGAAGCTAACACAACTATTGTCAATTTCCTAGACGTCACGCTTGACCTAAAAAGTGGGAAATGCTATCCCTACACAAAGGAAGGAAACATCCCACTATATGTACACAAAAATTCCAACCATCCACCATCTATCCTGAAGAACATCCCAAAATTCATCAACAGAAGGCTCTCTGAAATATCGTCGGATAAAGAATGCTTCGATAACGCCAAACACGTCTCTCAAGAAGCGCTCAACAAAAGCGGTTAACACCACAACCTCTTATACGATGAATCCCCCAGCCAGACACCACACCCACGGAAACACAGACAAAGAAACATCATATGGTACAACCCGCCATACAGCAATAACGTGGAAACAAACGTAGGAAAATGCTTCCTTTCCCTTATTGAACAGCACTTCCCCAAATCTAATCCACTACACAAGATTTTCAATCAGAACACACTTAAATTAAGTTACAGCTGCATGAATAACATCACGACAATTATATCCAACCACAATAAGGCCGAAATCAGCAAACCCACACACAATGATGAAGAGAACAAAAATTGTAACTGCCGTAAACCAAACACGTGCCCCATGGACGGAAGCTGCAACGTCCAAAACATCGTATACCGAGCTGAAGTTACTACACCAACCACAAGAGAAACATACATCGGGCTTTGCGACACCACATTTAGATTAAGATATAGAAACCATATATGCTTATTTCGAAACGAACGGTACAGGAACGCTACCGAGCTCAGTAAGCACGTATGGAACCTGAAAGACCAGAACATTAAGTTCGACATCAAATGACGTAAAGTAAAACAAGCTCGCTCTTACTCGAACGTTACTAAGAAATGTAATTTGTGTTTGTGGGAGAAATATTTCATAATTTGTAAACCTGAAATGTCAACACTCAATAACAGAAACGAGCTAACATCGTGCTGTAGACATTCTAGGAAATTCCTGCTGAAAAATGTCATAACTTAATTAGCGATAAAATCCCGCTTGATGCGCCACGCGCCACACCAAGAATGTATTGTTCTGTATTTTTGAAATATCTCTGATTGTAACCGTTTTTTCTGGCAGTTGACTGATGATTGTTTCGGAAGAAGCACGAAACTCTGATTACCAATTAAATGTCTTGGACCAAATAATCCCGCTCCTCATTTCTATATATATATATATATATATATATATAATTATATATATATATATATATTTACATATATATATAGTTATACGTATACAGCTATTTCAATTAACATTGTCGGATCAAAGCTAAAAGCTTAAAGACAAGACCGAAAGGTAACACAGGTAATCGGTTTAAAATTCATCGTGAGACGTGACAACATGGAAGACATGGAAGAAAACACGGTAGACGTTTGCCTGCGTGTGTTGAAGGCAGAAAAGAAAACCTCGCACGATTCGTATCGCATTCGAAACGTTCCTGTGAGTAACAGTATAGCTAGACTAAAAGCATACTTATTGGAGAGATGCAAGGAGGAAATCAAGCCAGCAAATGATTGTAATTTTAGCTTCGGCTACATCGGAGAAGGAAATAAGAAGTACCGTATTTACCCGTGTATAGGCCGCACTTTTTTCAAGGAAAAAAACGGTCGAAATTTGGGGTGCGGCTTATACGCGGGTACAAGAGTTTTAGGCTCATTAATATGCAAAACTTCCCGACACACACAGAGTAAACAAAGTTCCTGAATGCTTAACAGTTTGATTGAATGTATCGTATGAGGTCAAGTTTATCCATGTCTTCGAAGAATTTTGCCTCTCTCCGCTGCAATGAGTGTATCTAGTTTCCGAATATGTTTGTTATTGAATGAAGTCCGAAGAAGTTTGCATGTCAAGCCGCGAAGACCTTTCGATGCCGTTCACCTGAAACTGCGTTTGTTTATTTGCCGAACTACACGAAAAATACACAGAACCCGTCATTAAAAGGAAAAGTCATAAATGAAACTGATATAAAATATCACAGTTTCGAAGTTTAATGCACATTGTCATGTCTTCAGCGATAAATAAGAGGTGATTTATTTTTACCCTACGCACGTTAATTTGCATACGTCAAAAGCGAAATTGGAAACCTTTTAATACACAATGCGTAACCCAACGATGCTTTTGATACAACTCTCACTCTTGACAGACGTTTTGCCTTCCTGTTTCCTGTTTCGAAACTTTGTGAAAATCGTGTTCTTCACTATTTTTCTTTTCAAACTACGCGCCATGTGAATTAGCATTTAACTCACGGACTCCACGTGCATACATCTTTAATTGTGTTGCTATTCAAGATTTTACCCGGTTGAAAAAATCGTACAGCAGTGAAATAAAATAATTAACTCAGTATCTGAATACAACTCACTGTTTTTTCTTGTTGTTGTTGTTGCACAGGTCAATGGGACTCATGACAGTGAAGAAGAACCACCAGACTTGCCATTTTTTTCAGGGAGGTCGAAAAAGTGTGGAGACAAACTATCAAATACAAGCCGCGATCGTGAGCCTGAGCAATCCACAAGTAGCGCTGAGAGTAAGGTACATAAATAACATAAAAGTAGCCCATGTTAGTAATGTTGTGCATGTAAACATGTTTTATTGAAATTCACGTTCTTGTGCCCTTTTGTTTTTGTAGAATATTAAAGCAGTTAAAAGACTTGAAGGAGTTACAAGATGACGGCGTACTCTCCCAAGACGAATTGCTGAGCCAAAAAGAAAAGCTATTAACAGAGCTGAACGAACTCTGATTTATTGTAACTGGAAAATGTCAAATGAATGTGTTTCATTAAAAATATTCCGCGTGCTGAATATAGTTTCTGACTTCTTCGTCTGTAACTTGAAGGAATGCCTCTACAACCATCAATTCAGGATCACAGCAAAATTGCCACGCTGCATCATTTTCTCTGATCCAATTTTTAGCTTGCACGAAAAGCTCTTCTAATGGCATAAAATCGGGGCTATATGGTGGCAAGAAGATAATCATAGCTCCAGTCGCGTGAATAGCGTCCATAGCTGCCTGCGAGTGGTGAATCACCGCATTATCTATAAGAATCACAAAAACAAACATTCATGAACGCAAACGGAAACATATAAGAGTCAGAGAACTAATAGGCCTCTTCGTTTTGGATTTTAATTTAAACAACACTTTGAAACGTTCCTTACCTAATATTACCACCGATCGCGGATTCAATCCATTAAATGGAAGCAAATTAGGACAAAGGTTATTCGTCACAAAATCCAGAAACGTCGCGGCATTAACATTTCCCTCGTAAATACCAAGGTCTATGATCCCCTCAGTACAAAGGACGGGAATGGCAGTAATACGTGGACCCCAGTTCTGAAAGAACTTTTTTACCATTGCTCTTTTTCCAATGAGGCTGCGTCCAGAGGCTCGGGAAATTCTTTTATCCTATAATCATGACACAACAATCAATTTTGGATTTGGAATTCTAGAACAAATTTTAACTGAACAAACCAAATAAGAAATGAACACTCACGAATCCGCTTTCATCTATAAACACAAACATTTCAGAATTCAACCTGCAAATATTTGCTCGGAAGACAACTCTTGCTTCTTCAGACCTTTGAAGTGCAATTTTGTTGAGCTATGAAGAGAACAGAGAAAACCAATTCAAAAGCACTTAAATACAAACAAACCTTTTTTCGACTAAAACGATTTCGTCTCAGATAGTAGAAAATGCTTGCCAATGCCAACTCCGATCTCATTTGGGAATAAACATCATGAGCCACTTCTGAAAGCGTCTTTTCAGGGTGTTCTAGCACTGCTTCAAAAATCAAAAATGCCACGTGCGGGTGCATGGCCACACTGTTTATGGGTCTTCCAATTGTGTTCGCTTTGACTGTACCGTAATTTAACACTTTCGACACATAACGCTCGATAGTTCTTGGGCACATTTGCAAAACCGCTGCCACTTCATCCACTTCATATCCCAAGATTTCCTTCATCCAAATGGCTCGCCATCGTAGGTCCTCACTGAACGGGCGAGGCATGGCTGGTTTTGATGGGTTTATTTATAAAAAATCCCACATAACCTTGCGGTCCTGGCTTTTAGCTTTGAGCTTTGATCCGACAACGTTAATTGAAATAGCTGTATAACGTTTTAACTGATATAACGCATGACCGGACCGCATATTTCTTTACAATTCTGGAGAAGAGTTCAACAAGTCATGTTAATGATTTTTATCCGTTTTTGGTTTTTTAAAGCTTGTAAAAGAATTCGAGCATGTCCAGGAGGAAACAGGGGTAGTAGACCCAGGGCCATCCACAAGTCAGGGCACAAAGGACTCTGCATATTGTTCAAGTTCATTGGAACTGATTGTGGAGGGAGAAGCTTGCTCCACTGATGACCTTGGCGTACAGTCCCCGACTAAAATCAACAAGGGCACTCAGTTGAGTTACAGACATCCTAGCTATTGTAGTAAACGTACAACATCTTGTTTTAAATTCAATGAAATAGGTAAGGAATTGACATTTCTCTTTGTATAAAAATTGATTTCTCATAGGCACTCAAGTCTGTCCGAAAAGCAAAACATTTCCTGATTGTCAAATACAGTGCAACATTGCGAATTTCATCCCGTTAAGATTAGTTCCAACTTCAAGTGAAAGCTTCCAAGATGAAATAAAGAAACACCAACAGAAAACTTGCCCGAAGAGGAGCCATTTGAAGATGCCGATGTCGATGATGAGGACTATAACCCCTATCAAGATTCGGAGGACGAGGAGGAATCGCTTGATGGTGAAGTTAAAAGGTGGATAATTGATATACTACATACTTACCCAACTTTTACCATTGCTTCTTCAAGTTGAAAAGAAAAATTAACTTCTGTTTTACATTATCCACACAGGCTCTCGCTAGAAAGTAAGGCTGTGAAAAGCTACGAGGAGAGAAAGTTCATCCTCTCGGAATGGCGCCTGGTGAGCTTGTTTGCATCCTGTCCTGTATGCGCAAACCCTACTGATGCCGAAACAGTTGAAGTGTTGGGAACCTTGGTTAAAGTAAGTCACAGGTGCACAGATGAGTCTTGTACGTTCTCTCAGATGTGGTTTAGTCAGCCGTTTGTTGGGTGCAAAATGGTGGTTTGAAACCTTTTGCTGAACGCTTTTATTCTATTATCAGGTAACTGTTTCATGATCTCTTCTATTCATGTAATAGAACTAAAAAAAGGCTGGCCAACTAGTCGAAAACCGCTGTCTCTCTTGATCGACCTCGAGAAACCTTTTGTACAGCATGCCAAGTTTTTGCGATTATTTGCACTTCATTGGCATATATGCGAAGAACTATGACAACTGACTCTGTTTAAAGATTGGCACACTTGAACCCGCCACACAAACACTGCAATTGAAAACCTGCGACGTTAGGAAAAACAAAATGTTTTGCTAAGAGTTATCGCCTGTTCATGCCCATTTTTTATTGTCACAGGATCATGTCTCTCAGAAGGTTTAAAATCATGAATGTGGCATGCATATCAGAGAGCACATTCTACCGCCACGTGTCTTCGTATGTCAGCCCTGTTATCATCAAACAGTGGAAGGATCATCAGGAGCCACCTCTCAGCAAACAGGAGGAAACACCAGGAACGGCAAATTAGTTTGATATCTGGCATGTCTTGAAAGGGTAAGAATGCATAATAATTATTACGCACACATTAGAAACACTGTATGCATATCATTGTCGAGGTTTTACAAACACAATTGCTACACAAAACAAAACGTTCATAGCCACTTAGGAGGTTGGTAATAATAATAGTAATGATGATGATTATAATAATAATTATAATAATAACAAATAATAATAATATTCTCAAAGATAATAACAATGTCTCTATTTATCCTGATAAAATACCGATCAGCTGAACACAGAGGAACAGCTGGTATAAACCGGTGATCAGCAATATAACTTGTCATCTTCTATGATTGTTTGCAACAATGGTCTCTTACAGGGTTGTGCAAAAAAATTGACAAGCTTGCTAAGAGAAAATGAGGAATGTGAAGATGTGGGCAAGTGGCGCCAATCGATTTCCAATTACATGTACTGGTGCACAGCGTCTACTCTGGATGGTGATGGGCAACTGATCCAAGAAAAGTGGAAGATTCTACCCTTCCACATACAAAATATCCATGCAAACGGTAGCAGCCAGCTCTATCCTGTGTGGACATGGCGAGCTAGACGGGGATTCCAGGAATCGTCTTTGGCTGGAACCAGGTACCAACACATACTTGTTCTAGGTACTTACATCGAACTGAAGGAAAATTTATTGTATACATGGTCCGTGGGGAAACAGGCACTTGCAATGCTATAACAGCAGGCAAAGACTCTTCCTTCTTAGTTTATTTTGAGACAATGTGAACCCAGTAGGCTTCCAGAAAGCAGCATATAACGATTTACGTTATTTTTTCCCAGGGTCCACTGCCGCTGTGAAACTGGAGAAACTTTTACTAAAACCCCAGCGACTAAAGGACATCTGTCAACTGTCCCCGAAGTACCAAACACTGGAGGCCAAACAGCCTAGACATTCAATTTGTTCCTAAGCACACCGCCTTCTCTTACTGGGGAATGTATAAAAGGTATGTTGAATTCCACTACACTTTACCCTTCCTCATTTAATCTCCAAAGTTTTATATACATTTTACAGAATTGACTGATCTTGACTCAAATTTCAGATTGTGCTTGTCTGCATTACACTACAACGAAAATGCAGACAGGCTGTAAGCAGTAACAGTCGATGGAAGGCCTAGGTATTCCCTGCAGTTTCCGAAGGTGAAGCAAGGAGGGCACACTGTGTGAGAAATAAAAACAAAACCAACCTACGGTAGGTTCATAGAATACATTACGAAGTCATTGTTTGAAACAGTCTTCAACCCTTGCTTCAATTAACTGGTGTTTTTTGTTGATCGATAGGAAAATTTATTTCTCGTTTGTTGCCCTGCATGTCTGTATGTATGTCAAACATGTTCTAAAGGGCCCCTCCTTTATACCCTTACTCACTAGGTTATTGCTCTGAAGCAATTGATCAACTGTTTTCAAGCTACGACAGCAATCCAAGGGCCTTAAAAGAGTACAAAGGAAATTTACAAGTTAACATTCTACCGTCCCTTACTGCCTCTTTCCAAAGGCCAGAAGAAGATGAAGCCATACAGAACTTTGTCAGCCGATATGCCTGCTCAAGTCTAGTTAACTAGATTTGGTATTAGGTGTAGGAGCGATGGGTACCCCCCTGCCCCACCAGCCCCAATAGTCATAATTTTCATATTCATATATTATTCACACTTCCAGTGTGGGCTCTGTTCTAATGAGATCCCTGAATTTGGCACTGGGCTTCAGGTAGATTTGCCTACCAGAACAGTACATGCACAATATACAAAAAGGAATTGCCTTAAACATTAATTATAATTGTTATTTTGAAGCAGAACATAATGTTGTATTAGTATTTGGTAAATCCTTATAGAGCGAATTAAGTTTAGTTTTTATAGCAGAATAACAGATGAGTCAAGTTGTCTAGTTATCAACAACTTTGTTTACATGAATTTTTGCTTGCTGCTTTTGTTTTTCAGAATGACTCAGAAAATCTTACATTAAACTAGTAACAGAACAGTAGGAGATTTGCAAAAGTTAGAAAAGATGGAAACCTCAACTAATTAACTGCTTAAAATAACTTTACGTTGAGCATTATCAAAAATATAACATTCCCTCTGGAAATTGTCCATGACTCCTCAAGCTTACAGTTTGTTTCCTTAGTACCCCCAAAGTAGCCTGTTCCAGGTGTCCAGGTAGTGGAGCAAGAGTGAAAAATAAAGCGAGCGAAAGAGCGGGAAAAAACGAGGGAAGACAGTCTCCCCTCATTTTTCCCCACTCTTTCGCTCGCACTCCACTCTCTGAACGCCTGGAACAGACTTCCCCAAAGGGAGTAACAGTAAATTTGTAACATAAAATGCACTGGAATCCATTTGTAGTAAGAAAGAACAGGGTCTCCAGTGTCCTCCCTGCTCCCAAATGGCCCCCCCTCCAATGAGTGTTGAAGCCTCTATTGAGCCAGAAGATCAGGTGGATGGACAAAGGATAAATGCTAGAGCTCTTTCAAAGTACATTTTCAAAAAAAAAAAAGAAAAATTATCATTCCAGAGAATTTAGTGCTTAGCATATTAGCATATTGCAGGGCTCGCTATTCATCTGCGTCATTTAACCTTGACAAGACACAAGGTCAAACAAAGTCTTGGCGAGTTGGCAAATGTCTGGAGCAAAAATGGCTTTTTTATCTTTTCCATAGTTGAAATTTTGTAAAATGTGACATAGAGATTAAAATTATTACGCTTTACTTTGCACTTGTTGTTAGTTAAATCTGTAAGGCCAATTTTGCTATAACATAAAATCTGCAACAGCATAGAAGCTGCCTTTAATACTTTTGCATTCTCTTCTTTTGCCTGTACTACATGTACTGTACTAAGTAAGAAGAAAATTTTTAAAGTTTTCACCAAAGTAAATTTTAAAAAAATTGTACTTTAAGCCGTGGACATCAACACTCAAAGACTTAACTGTCCTGTGCCGTGTTTACACTAGGCTGAAACATGATTAGTCTGATCATGAATGAAACATGTTTCGCTGCGACAAGTGCTCACATCGGATAGTTCATTGCGCGAATCATGATCGTGGTCGAAACATGTTTATTCTGATAAGTACTGAAACAACCTTACAATGTAGTTTCGATCTTGACCAGACGAAACACGTTAAAATGGCGGACATGCAGAGAGGAGGCCAGTGCCCAAAAGAAAAACTGGGCCTACTGTGACCAAACGTTTAGGCCCACTGTTTAGTTGAAATATGGCCCGATGAAGCGATGCAACAGGTAGAAAGCAGAATTTTTTGGAGAATGTTGCGGCAAAACTTAAGGACCATGGATACAAGCGCACAGTATCGTAATGCAAACCAAAATTCACAGACAATAAATTCTTCTTGTAACAAAGCTGGTGCAAATGCTGTTTCCTTGCTAAATGCTGGATCCGTTGAAGGGTTTGAAAATTGAAACTAAACCAAAGATTGAATGGAAGTGTTATAGCAATTTCAAGCTCCATTTTTTGGTTAAAGTGTACATGATTTATGCGAGTACTGTAAAACTGCATAAATTACATATAAATTTCACACCAGGCATGAAACTGTTTGAAACGGACACCTAACATGAACAATGCATTAACAAACATGTTGAGGTGAAACATGTTTACTCTAAACATGTTTCGGGTTTAATGTGAACACGGCACTGGATAGTTGTATGACACCAGCATGTACACTGTACCACATTTCATATGATTAACCTATGGTGCCATATGTTGCCACCTAAGAATAAACGTAAACTTTTACCTTTTTTATGTAATTTGAAGTACTACTTTCACATAGTAGAAATTACTTTACAAAATGGGCATGGTGGTAAAAATGTCAGTTCTAAGGCATTGTTACTTGGTAGTAATTATTGCTTTGTTTGTGCTTTTGTTTCTTTGAAGAGTAAGCGTGGCCAAACGTCTTGCCCAGGTTGCCATGTGTCCTATAATAATAGGTACAAACCAGACAGGTGCAGCAGCTGCAGCTATTTACTTGGGGGAACCTATCAGGTGAAACCAAAAAAGTAAAGTTGAATGCACCCCAGTGCGTCAAGTTGTTCACACAAGAGGGCTATATGTATTACTCTGCCAAAACTCATTCCAAGGATAGCAGATGCATTGCCATTGTGGATGGAGAAAAAAAACTTGAAACAGTGCCTATCTACTAGATGCAAGGATGCCAGAGCTGCTTATGTTAACGGTGGCAAAGCAGAGAAATTTTCTTGTAGCCACATTGATCATTGCAAATCTGCCTTAAGTCAAATGTCAGTTTATCATCTGTCTAATGAACTCATTAATAATTATCCCTGCCTCCAATTCTGTCGGTTATTGGCATGTAAAGAAGGTGGATTCTTCATTTGTCTGCTCTTGGTCAGATTGTGGTTAATATGCAAGCAAAACTAAAGGCTCTAAGCATAGAAAGATATGCGTGCTATTCATGTTTTGCTATGCATTTTTCATTCTGAACGAGAATCAGGTATCTTTTCAACTCTCCTTGATTACTCAATCGATGCTCCTTTGCCTACAGCATGCAGTGCTACTGCCTCCAGTGAATGTGACAACCATACTCAGTCTACATGTACATCTACCTTAGCCTGCAGCACATCATTACATCAACACACTAAAGCTGTCACTTCCTCTGAAAATGATGACTTGCAGACACCCAGTTTCAGCTCTTCTTCTCCAGCTTCCATAGATAGAGTGTCCCCAATTAGCTGTCACAAGCTAAATACCCACCCTGACACTCTTTAATAAAGTTATTCATTCATACATCAGTTTTTGAGTGTGCGGAGTCTGAGGGACGGCTGTCAACAATGAAATTACACATACTGCACTCCATTCCCTACACGTTACCCGAGCAAATTTTGGGATGGATGAATGGCCAACAATATATGCACCTACTGAAGAAGATTGTAGACTGTGGCTCATCTCTCTCACATCTGCAACCTCATCCTGACCAAAAGAAAGGCAATAATGGTATTTTAATTACCAATGCTGTTCCCTTAGAAGCTGTTTCAATACAGGTGAAGCAGTGTTCAGAATGCACTGCAAGGCACCAGGTTTTTCCTTTCGAGTTAGGTAAGAGGTGTTAAAGCTAAGTGGCATGTGTGTTAGTTGCACAGAAATCATTGTTAACTTTTATAGGATTGGTCTTTCTACAGGCTTTTATTGTTGCCCGATTGCAATCAGAATCACTGGATTTTTATACTTCATATGCATATATCTAAATATATAAGACCAACCTTCAGTCGATCAGATGCCGTTCCAGGCTTTAGCGGCGATTCATTGCTTAATTGCTACAGCTCTGTTTCGTATGGTCTAAGGGTGACCACACTCATCAGGCAATTACAGTTGTCTTGTGAATGGCCTCGCAAACAATGATCTCCCGAGTCTTCGATCTGAAGGATCACTTAAGCGATCCCGAAGAATTGAAAAATAATTTAAACTTTGTAATTGTAATCGTCAATTAACTTCAACTCCAGTCTTGACTTTGAATTTAAAATTCTCAGTCAGGACTAGAGTTGAAGTTAATTGAAGGGCTCAGGGCATAACCGTCTTATGTTGAATTTTAGCCGGTTTTAATTTGGTGCTCTAAACTGCTTCAGTTCATTCATGGGACCTTTAAAAAACTTTAAAGGCAGTGTTCTTGGAATGAACTGAAGGCTCCATGCAAAAATTGACATTGTTTAGAGGAAAACAATAAACTACCTAAAGTCTGACATAAGACAGTTATGCTTTTAGCCCTAACTGCTTCAATTTGTGCGTGGGACCTTCAAAAAACTTTATAGGCAGTGTTCTTGAAATGAACTGAAGGCCCCATGCAAAAATTGACGTTGTTTAGAGGAAAACAAGTTCAACATGAGATGGCTATGCTCTCAGCCCTTCAAATTTAATTATTTTTGATTTTAACAGGTCTGTTTAACATCAGTGACAAACTTTTGGTGTCAGTCGATACTTTGCTTAAGTGGCGAGATCAATTCAAACGAGGAGTGCCTCCAACAGTGGCAATAGAAAGTAAATTAGCTGCTTTGTTAAAGAAGTCTTCAAAGGTTTGTTTGCTAAAGATAAAGAAAAATTTAAAAAAATAGTTCAAAAATATGGTGTTTAAAATTCATCCTTAAAACTGTATCCAATGTTGTTCTGGGGGTATTTTGTCTATTGAATTGCCATCCAAAAATCATACAGTTTCCAATAATTATAAATCTATAGGCAACCTGTTGGCAGCTCTTTGCAATAATACATATTGCAAGTGAGGTTTCGGGTTGGCAGCCAGGTGCCCATTTTTAATAATGTACAAATTGGATTTTCACTTAATTTTCTTTAAGCTTGAAACTTCAATGAGCAATAATATTTTAATAATGCCAGGACAACCTTTTGTTTTCTCTTTCTTTATTCTAGCCAAGTGTGGGTGTTTTTAATTGGAATTTATTTTGTCTGTGATCCAGAAGAGTTTCATCTTCAACCAGATTCACTATCATTGTCTCTACGTAGTTATTTACACTTAAATAATTTGTAATATATTTATATATATAAATATGTTTCTTTAAATGCAGGAAATTTCAGCTGCAACTGTTGAATATGTGACAGACTTGCTTTACAATGGCTTTTACTGTTTTGAGGCATTCACTGAAAGGAATTTGGACGTTACAATCTGTGGTATTTGTGGTGTGGTTGGAGAGGTTTACCTCGGTGATGGTAACGAAAAAAATTGCTGCAGCTGCAAGGAGGTTAGTTGTTGCAGCGGCAAGGAGGTTGGCAGTTGCCATTTTTATTTTTAGCTTTTTTACCATGCAACTTCTTGAACCGAGCCACTTGGAACTAAATTAACCAATCACAAGGTTAATTGAGAACAATGGATAGTGACCTTATTTAACAACGAACCAATGACGTCCTAAAAGCAAACAAAAGTACATTTAAAACAAAATTTTAACAGTCAACAATGTTGCAAACAGTTGCAGACCTCTTAGGAAACTTGCCTTGTTTTTGATTGGTTAGTTTCGATCCCCAATTTTCAGAGAGAACATGCCGTAATAACAGCATTAAGCGTTAAACACGTCAGTTTGTCTAGACAAACCGTCAGGTTTGTCACATGAACCAATTAACGTTTAGACTGTGAAAATGACAAGCTTTGACAGCTCCACCTTTGTGTTTCTGCGCGTGCAACACAGGTTTAGAAAACATTGCATTAAGCTTTATTTCGCGATTTTCCCCTTAAACGCATCATAATTTAGTTCTACATGGAATGCTATTTTCACCACAACCATGAAGGCCACACAAGTCTGGAGTCAAATATCCGCTAGAGGAATGCCATGCTATAACTCAACCTAGTGGTGGTCTCTGTGGGAGTGTTTGAAGGTCGTTTTTGAGGAGTGGCACCACGTTTCGTTGTCATTTTGGAGTAACTTAAAGTTCTTCCTTAAATTCTCTCATTCTTTCCCTTCAGTGACGTTTGCAGTGCTGACTGTCGATCAATCTGTTGAGCACGGTGTTGAGCTGTGTTGACAACAGAATCAGGATGACCATGATTCTTGAAGAAATGACACATTTCCTCTGATTTGTAGGCAAAATCAGAGTCATCACTACATAAACGCCGAAGTCTAAGAAATTGAGACAACGGGATGGAGTTTTTGACATGGGAAGGATGAGAGGATGAATGCCACAAATAACTGGGAATCTGTAGGTTTGTAGTGCACTCTGGTTGATAGGCAGTTGCCATTGATTGAAACTTTGATGTTGAGAAAAGTGATTGAAATTTCGCAAATTTCCCAGGTATATTTCAGTGCAGGGTGAAAGGAGTTGACAGAAGTTATAAAATGATCAAGTTCGTCTCTGCTCAACTAAGAAGTGAAAATACAGTCATCGATGTAGCGGCCGTAAAGTTCAGGTCTGGTGCCATTAAATTGGTTGAAAATTTGATTTTCGATGTAACCTATGAAAAGATTGGCGTAGCTAGGTCTCATTTTTGGTATTTGTATGGTTTGAGAGAATGCCTGACTTTGAAATCTTCCTTGCTGCAGCAGTTATGACAGGTAGTACTTGAGTTGTACATGCAATGCTAGAACAATAAATGGAACCACCGAGCTGGCATTTCGCTTCATCGAAGCCCTGCGAGCGGACCTGCAATGGAAAAAAGGACAATGTTCGTACTCACACACAGTGCGAATATCAACCCGAGAAGCATTTTGATCACTTCACGGACGAGTTTTTCCAGAGGGCTGTTCATGTCGCAAGATCCCAGAGGTCGATCATTCCATTGCCCATTCCCACTATATGGAAAAAAGAACCGGAAAAAAACATTATCTGCGCGAACAAGACGAAAGGTACCTAATCTTATAACGCAGTTGAAGTGATAGTTTGTTTCTTTTTCAACGCATCCACCAGTGTGCAAAACTGATTTTCTTTTAATGTATATTAAAATTATTATCGTCGTGGAAAACCCTTTCAGTTCTGCCGTCTGCTAGCACAAAGGTCTTCGGCGAATGCAGTCCTGACCGCCGTGATTCAGCCGATATTTTTTGTACTGCTTATCTTTTTTTTTTTTAATTCCGCGTGTGTTAATTTCAGAGCAGTAATCGCTTAGAAGCATGGACATTTACCTTATAACATACCATCCTGAATGTGGAGAAACTTTTCTCTCTTTATTCCCCGTCAGTGAACAGTCGATTGACATTATTGTTCGGGCAGTAGCAAAACTTAGGTTAGGTAATTACAACCTAAGAATTGAAAATGGAAGACATTCCGCCCCTAAACTCCTTGAGCATCTGACAATTTGTCAATGCTGCAGCTTAAATGAAGTTGAAAACGAAGTACACTTCCTCTTATCTTGCAATAGATATGATGCAATTAGAAAATCTTTAATGTACAATATCATTAGTAAAATTCCGATTTCGATTCTTAAATGCTCATGACAAAATTGTATTTCTCTTAAATAGCACTGACACTTCCACTTGTAAAAAATTAATAGGTTCCTTCATTTACGAGGCATTTGCATTAAGAAATGCATCAATAGATACAGGAATTCTTTTAACTGCCATAGCAATCTTAGTAAATGAACTACTAAGAAAAATGATTAAAAATCAAGTTATTATTTTTACGCAGCGAATAAGGCAAGTGAAAGCTTCGTTTCCTCAGCGGTCTGCATGTTGTTGTTGAGCAGCGGAAAATTTTCCTTGTGGCTTTTAATTTTGATTACAAATATTTAGATTCCGGTCACACAAGGCCTCCAGTTCTTAAAAAAAGGTTTTGATTTATTTCACTTCTTTCTGCTCAGAAAAAGAATTCTATAAAAACTGTTTAAGATATTTAGCAGCGCCAAGCACTTGTGTTTCAATGTGTTAAACTGTACTATGATAGACACGTTAAGCTGCCTGCCAGATAACTACAACAATTACGGTTTTTCAGTTAAGTTTCCCAGACTATGCCAAGAATGGCCAAAAATCTCAATGCTTTCTTATAATGTATAATGAGCATAAACTACGGCAGACAAAGTATAGCTTCTTTTATTTTCTCCCACACCAACAATAACATCGATCGACCCATGGCTGAGAATTCGCGAGCACCAAAGTCTAACGTTTTTATAGGTGTTTTGTCCAAATTTCCACAGCTTAAAAGATCAATTCTTTGAATAGCCATATATTTTGCTACAGGTTTATTCAGTGGATAAAAGTTACACAACCTACCTTGGAATGGACAACTTTATCTGCTGGATAGCGGCTGAACAGCTGGCTGGATAGTGCTATCCAAGCTTTGAACAACCGAGATGAAGCAAGCGATAAATTTTATCCGCTGGGTAACGACTTATCAGTTGAAAAAGCATATTTCGCTTATGCTTTGCACTCCTGCCAAATAACTCAAATAATATGGCGAGAAAAAAACTTTAAACAGTTTGTTGACAAGATTATTAGTTGAAACCTCACATCAGTTCTTACATCGTATGGTAAGAAAAATTCTTCATTTGCCGAATGAAACGAATCCTCAGATGCTTCGGAAGCTGAAGACTTTTCTGAATTGGAGGAATACTCTTCGGAGGTTTCACAGTCAACGATAGGCATCTTCAGTCAAAACACATGGAGACGCGACTGAGGTGAGCCTCTGACGTCACGATCTATTAAATTGCGCAATCACCGAGGAACATGTTTTCAGTAATGGTGGACACATTTTACGCAACTTTGGAGCTAAAAAATATTAGGATGGAAGGTTTGTTGTTCAGTTTTCTGGGGAAATATGAACAAAACGCGATATTCTGCGACAGAATTTGGCCGAAATAAACCTATGAATTTTCGTCCCAGTGGCACTTTAAATTTACAGACGAGCTAGCAGTTTTGCACTCCTCGCATCAGATGGAACATTGAGTGCCTTTTGTTTAATAAAAGCGCTATCTAGAGTACAAAATGTGTATGCCATTCTCTTTTCTTAAAGGGAGAGCTGAGGTTTCATTAAAAAAATTGTGAGATAAATAGAGATTTTTAGAAAATTTTAGGATATTTAGGGATTTTAGAAAATTTTTTGGACATTTAAGAGATTTTTGGAGGGATTTTTAGGTGAAAAACTGGGAATTTCCGGGTAGATTTCTATAGCTTTTTTTGGGATATTTGTCTCTATTTCGGCCTACACCGAACTGCCCAAGATGTGGTTATTTTCTGGGTGGAACTTTCCTTGGAGCTCGCAAAAAGTGCAAGTCAGCCAGTCCAGCCTTTGTTGAAGTGTGCCAGGGTGTGTTTTCCTTCCAAACTACTGGACGTGACGATCACTGTTTTGTCACAAGTCACAGCGATATGTGGCTATGTATGCGCGAGAAGTGTAAGATTTTTTGGTCTGTGCACATAAAGTGACATGGCCTCGCATTATGAATGCAAACATGTGAAGCAGGCCAAGAACACTGCTAACTTTGATTCTGTGGCCACATACCGCCCAAGCATTTCTAATTATCTTTGCAGTGAGAAGCAAATAGTGTGAGGTTGTTTCGTCGCCTCCTGATGACACCCCTCCGGTTGTTCAAGTATCTGGAAAGTCTTTTACAGTGTTTGGATTACCCACAGCAAGCAACCCTCTTGGATTTTGTCATGTGAAAAGGGAGGCCAAGACCAAAAATGGTAAAATTTGCCCTGCAAAAGATTGCCGCAACTTGGCATCCAAAGCAAAGGGAACAACAGCCAAAGCCTGCTGTCTCTGTTTTCATCTCCTCCTTGCCTCATTGCAACAGTTTCCTTCTCCGGATGGAGCATCTTCTATGGAGCAGCTTCTGCTGCTTCTTCCTCCTGAGCCATCATCTGTCGTGTCTACTCCTAATTGAGAGGACACATTAGAAGGAAAATCAACTATTCTCCTGGCCGATGAAAGGTGCAGCCTGCCATATCAGATCTCTAGAGACCTGCTGCATTACATAACGGCAAGAGAATCTTGCATATTATTTGGTGTTGAGGGATCATGGCCTAGTTTGTTCTTGCCTTCAGAGAGCCATTGTTGGCTTTGTGCTTCACTGCTAGGACCAGCCACAAACCACCCTGGCCAACAAAGCAACAGTACCTACCTGATTACTGAACTGAATGCATTCACAAAAGTTGACGTCAAAGTGAGAACATGTGAAAACAGAGTGTATGGCCATTAATCTACCTTTCCCAGTGGATATCGGTAAGGTCATTACCATATGTAAGCTTTTACTGGTTTTCTTCAAAGTTAAAATGAACACTGAAATCAATAACTTTCAACAAGTACTAGCAATTTTACAGTGCTCTCCATTCATGTGATAATTTCCAACAGTGTTTCCAGAACTATAGTCACTTTGCTCCTCGTCCATTTATGTCAGTGAAATAAAACAGCCTTTGAGATTTCAAGACTTCACCATAAATAAATAATTTAGATTTTGTCACTTAATCTATATTCATGCTAGTATGAAGAAAGGGAATGTACAGTGTACATTATTTATGTATTAATGTATTATTAATAGTTCGAACCACACACACACATACACTTAACACGCTCTCCACATCAATTACATCAATTACATGAAGTTGGAATAATCTGTCTTAATCATCGTAATTTTTCTCTGATTGTTTGTGTGCATTCTTTTGATTTATCTCTAATTACACAACCCACTTTACCGATGTGATTATACGGAATCACATCAGGTAGTCCCTCACCCTGCAGGTTGGGTTTGTGGCCACACACCTTCAGGTCGTAATCCTGTTACTGGCCTGGAAGAGAAAAGAACATCATGCTCAAATGAGGCAACAAACAGGAGGAAAATGAAGAAAAAGCCAATAAAGAAAGAACTATGTAATTAAAAGATATATTGCGAAGGTCAAGAAAAGAGATTAAAATACCATCTGTAAACGCTTTCCATAAGAAGGACGTCAATAGAAATGGGAAATCAAACAACTAGTAAATGCTTTATATGAGCACACATCAAATTCAAACGGAAATGTACTTCTGATGAGAAACAAGGAAACAATGACAACAACAGCAAGAATCATGAACTCTCAATTTCCTCTATTTTTATTTTGCACTAATTTAGCTCGGGTCACCTAAAATGCTCAAAGCAACAAAAACTGAAAATACGTGGGACTCTTAAATATAGCCAAAGAGTAACGACATCAGGTGGATTGTTAACTCGAATTCACTTTTCAGATAAATAACTTCAAGGTGAACTGCTGTGGAAAGAGCTAAGTTGTTAAAAAGTAGTCAAACTGAATTCTCGCTGAAACTTATCTTTATCTGTAAATCTGTTTATCAACCAAATCTAAATACTCCGAAGAAATAAATCTTCAGTTAATTCCGAAAAACATTCATTTTCTGATTTAACCTTTGATGAAAGGTTATCCTATCTGTTTACTCGTTCTGCGCTTCTCACTACCCTGACTACCCTGGCCACCCTGACCACTGTATAACGAACCATATTCTTCAGCCCAGCAACCCAACAAGTAAAATGTATGGAAACATACCCGATATAATGAACCGTTGATATAATGAACCAATCTCCCAGCCCCTTGGCTATTCATTAAATCAAGGTTCCACTGTATGTTTTGAATTTATTAACACTCCTGTCCGTACTATATTTTATAATAATTAGATACGTTCATGCCCCCTAAACTGTAACCATGTCTAAATAAAGTTATCTATCTATTATATTTATCTAAGATGATTCAGGGCGATCAGGAGAATCAGAGAAGGGATCAGGAGAACCAGAGAAGGAAACTGAAGATGAAGACAGCTCAGAACATGACTCAGATAACAATTAACCTTCTCACCCATGAAGTCCCGTCAACATTGATGGCCAAAGTTACAGCAACAGTGAATGCCAGACTCCTAATCCCGGTTTTGTCTGACCCAGACCTGCCAGAGATTCTTACACCTGCTACCCTTCTCACTTAAAACTCTGAAAGCCTGAAAGCCATGCCAGGAAATTTCACTCGCCTAGCAGTGGAGACAAGTCCAGAATCTGGCAAAGGTTTTCTCTGCTAGACAGTGCAAGAAGTTCTTACCAACTCTCCAGCCGAGGAGAAAGTGGCAGCAGGAATGAAAGAACCTTCAAGAAGGAGACCTGGTCCTCCACTGCTCTAAGGAACTTCCCCAAAAAGATTGGCCCCTTGCACGGATCACTTGAGCCCATGCCAGTACAGACGGCAAAGTACAGAACCCGCTAGGAGCTACACTAGACCAGTCACTGAGGTCATTCTGCTAAGAAGTGACAAGGATTTCGAGAAGATGCAAACCTCAGTTAGATGAGCTGTCTCAGCTTAGTGCTGGAGATTATACTAAGAACATTCTTAAAGGGGCATAGTCACGCTATTTTAGTTCACTTTAAAAACCAAAAATATGTCCTCACGTCGATGAACGCTCACAAATAATGGTCTAGTTTTGTTACCAAAGGCTATATTACTTCACTGAAATTATTCTCTGTCGTCTGTTGCTATGGATGGCATGGATGGAAATGGATTGCAATTTGAAAAAATTAGGCTAAACTTTTCAAATTGTTTCAGCGTGTTGACATGAAATCGACATTAAATGGTCATGGTTTTTTCTCTTAATGAAATTAAGTTAACATGTTCCTTTAAACGTTCAAACACAATGTTAGGCATGGATAAAGTTAGCTACCGATAATTTTAGCAAAGTTTTGACCAAAAATCTGCGAAATCCTCGTGACTATGCCCCTTTAAGAGGCTAATAACATTTCTTTTTGGAAAAGTTACTGTTTTCATACAAAGTGGCATTTTTGTAATACTAGATGGGGAGTGTTCTGTCACGCATTCCTTTTTTTACATGTCATGCGTTCCCTGTTATATAACATAGCTTAGACGTGTTTGGTCATAGGCACACATGATAGCCAGCTTGTTGTATTTTCTGCCTTTTTGTCACATCATTCTCGCCGATGAAAATGCTTTCTCTTTTCACCATGAATTTTTACTTAAAATAAAACCAGTTATGCTACTGAGGAAGTATCTGTGCCTCGTGATTCTCCTGGAAAAATGGATCGAGATCTGAGGGACCAGAATAAGTTCCATCATGCATGCTACTGGGAGGATGGTAAACCACCTATGAGAAAGCCAAAACTGAAACACAACCTCAAAGTTCACGTCTGGGCTGGTATCAGCAGGCACGGTGCTACCAAAATCTGCGCCTTCCAAGGGATAATGAAAGCCTATCTTTACTGCAGCATTTTGAAGGACTCTCTTCTCTTGATCCGTGAGAAACTACCAGACCACCGCTTCATGCAGGACAACGACCCGGAGTACACTTCACAAACTGCAAAAAGCCTCCATAGGAAAAACGTTGTTAAAAATGTCACAGAAGGTTTTATAGTCAAACAACAAAGATTTCAAAACAGTGACTTTTTTAATTTATTGAACTGATAAAGAAAACATTACTCAATACAACATTAAATATTATATTCTACTGCTAATATTCTTTTCTGTTATAAGAAAAGTTATTGTTTTTGCAACAGCCGTAACGTTGATGCATGCAGTGTGCATGCACCTGAAGGTGTTTTATTGTAGCGTCACATATTCCGTGAAATGCTGCAGAGCACAATCAACTCAAATTGGTGCATCCTTTTCAAAAGATTTTAAAGAGGCATCTCCACAAACTAACAAATATTCTTCAGGAAGCTATGAAAGAGATAAAAGAGTGGCCAAACGAGTTTTCATAACCTACGACTACCTGAAAGACAATGTGATAACCAACAAAGAAGTGTTTATAGAATGACTTTGTAGAGAGCAGCTGATCGCTACTAATAAATGGTGTCTAACACGCCACCAACCTATGAATTGGGTTCAATGCAAAGATAGATCAGACAGATTACAATGGGAATCCAGTCGAACTATCAACGGAAAGAGCCATAGAACAGAAGCAAGCATTCGCAAAGATACTTGGTTTGAGAACAGTAACATGACTCTCGAAGAAATTGTGAAGTACAGCTAATTGGTGGACAACAGGGATGGAGCAGTATCAAATAATGTAACAGTTGTCTTTGGCAACAAACACTGGCATTGACTGGGATTCCTTTTGTCGGGAAGTTTGTGACATTACTATCACGCGTGACAACTGCAAAATTGGTGGTCCTGCTAAGACGGTGCAGATTGATGAACGAAAAAGAAAGTATCATCGTGGTCACCACGTTGGGGACACTGGGTATTTGTAAGCATTGAACAAGGGTCATAAAATAGCTTTACAATCGCCGTTGAAGACCTAAGCAAGGCCAGCTCTCCATCCAATTACCGTATTTACTAAAGTATAAGTCGACCTTTTATGACCAAAAAATCAGCCCAAAATGTCGCCCTCAACTTATACACGAGTCATACATAAAGACCTGACCAAGCAATCCAAGAAATTAGCATAACAATTGCCTGAAGTCCGTTAGGAAAACCGAGCTTACAAAAACCAGTTCTAATTGTGTTCGAGTTTAATCAGTTTTCGGCGCTTTCTTTGTGAACAAAACAGTGTGGAATAATAAATTTTAAGTGGTTAAACACAAACCTACTGGAGATGATTTTTATAGTCTTTTGATCTGTAGAGCAGCCATTTTTCTTAGAGCTTCGCTACTACTGTTTACGGTGCTGAACTTTCGTTTTTTCATCGAACTATTACAGTAGCTTAGTGACCTGGGAAATGTTCTTTCCTTATTTTTTTCTCTATTGCCTCGCGCACGCAAACTTCGGAAAGCACATGGGGTTATCTTAGTTACCAGTACTCCTCAAACTCATAGTTTGGTTACCAAGTTTTCCAAGATGGCGGTGTTTTCATCGAGCAATCCTTCGAAGCCCTTCAGCATTTCTTCGGTCTTCTAAATCTCCTTTCAAACTCAACATTGAGATAAAGGTTAGTTAAATGCAAGAAGATTTTATTTTCAATGCGATTTACTTCAAAATATTGTAAAATACTTCTCTAGTAAATTGAAGTGCTCATGTGTGCTTAAATCGGGACGATATAAACAAGTGCTCGTAAACTTCACAGCACACGATTAAATTCTGCTCTGCAGTTTTTTTAATTCACCGAGTTTTCAATACACTCTTAGAAATAAGAGATTAACTTTTTGGACAATTTCTATCGGTCTGAATTTTACTTCTTTAACCAGAAATTACGAAAAATCCGATTTTTGACCTTGAAAATGGGGGGTAGACTTATACAGGAGTAAATACAGTATCAAAGAATGGATCGCTCCAGGAACCGTTATTATTTCAGACTGCTGGAAAGTATATGTAAACCTAAAGACCTTATTCCTGAGTCACTTAAATCACATTTTGTGTACCAGTTTACGTGTGCGAGCTGTGGAGCTCTTTATATTGGTGAAACCAATAGGCATTTTCACACACATGTTAATGAGCATCTGTGTCAATGACCAAAATTCCCATGTTTTTAGACATCTCAATCGTTCTAGGCATTGCCGAGACAGTTGTGATGCCTTCTGTTTTAAAATTATTGATTACGCTAAGACCTTCTCTCAACTTAAAATTAGGGAGAATTTTCATATTGAATGGTTGAACCCCAAAAACTGAAGAGCGTTGTTGTGTTTTTAAAAATAATTACAACACTTGTACTATCAAGACCATTTGGGATACGTAAACCTGGAGAAACATGGATACACCCATGAAACAAAGAATTTGTAAATGAAAATGGCAAACACAACGGCAGTCAAGGCCGGCAACGGCAGTCAAGAATTTAGATTTTGGTCCTGCTGTCATCGAAAGAGCACTCAGAGTCCAGTGGCAGGTGTCTTCAGACGCTTTCAGCTTCAGTATCAGCATTAAGGATAGACCAGCTACCACAAGAGGAATTTTGTCAGTGATCAGCTCTATGTACGACCTGCGTGGATTCTTTCTCGCCTTTGTCTTTCCAGCTAAGGTGATCCTGCAAGATCTCTGCACAAAGAAGCTTGATTGGGACGATCGTATCCCAGAAAAAGGCCTAAGGTGCTGGCAGACATGGCTGAGTGAGCAACCGAAACTAGAAGTTGTCTCATGTCAACTCCACCTCTTCTTCGATGCAATCGGCCTACGGTGCTGCTGCCTTCCTCCGGATGGTCAACATACGTAGTGAGGTGCATTGTTCCTTTGTGATGGGGAAATCCAGATTAGCCCCCCTGAAACCTATGACATTAACAAGAATGGAGTTGTCCGCTGCTGTGCTGTCTATAAGATTAGACAAGTTGATTCGAGAAGAAATCGAATACACTATTGTTAGCTGTCTTCTGGACCAACAGTATGTGTGTTACGCTATGTAGAGAATGACGAGAATAGTTATCAGACCTTTGTTGCAAATTGGGTATCTGCAATTTCCAAACAATCCATGCCATCCCAGTGGAGGTACGTCAACAAAAAGCTTAACCCTACAGATGACGCCTCGTGAGGAATATCTGCTGATGATAGTGTTCAGCATACGCGGTGGACTAAAGGTCCTGCCTGTCTTTGGCATGACAAGCAACTTGGCCTAAGCACCCAGCTGCCATGATTCAAGACCAGATGGAGGACTGTGACCCAGAAGTCATCAAAGGTTCCCTCATCGGCTTGGCTTACCCTAGTGCTATACAGGTTGGCGAGGTTTTTGAAAGTTTCTCCTGCTGGTACAAGCTAAAGAATTTGTAGCCTGGATTCTACGATTTAAAAGTGGTACTCGAGATGCTGTAACTACAAGGAGGCAAGGAGGAGATGCATTGCTCTGCACTGACAAGAAAGTCAGTTGGATGTTGAAGAGTTAGAGAATGCTGAAAGAGCAATAATCCAAGTAGTTCAAACTCAAAGCTTCGATGATGAGCTCCTATCCTTGAAGGGAGCAGAGAGAAATCAAGAAGTCAAGCAGCATTGTCAGCCCAGCCCTTGTCTACAGCATCCTGTGTGTTGGTGGTTGCCTACAGAATTCGCCAATTCAGGAAAGGCTGAAGCATCCTGCCATATTGCCCAACGATCGCCATACCTCCCACCTTATCACGAGCTACTACCACTCAATCAGCGGACATTCCAAGCTTAAGCACACCCTTCATCAGAGAGAAATACTGGATTATGCAAGCAAGAGTTTCGCTCTGTCGCATCCTCAGCTCCTGCATTGTTGCAGAAAAAGACAAGCAGCCGTGGGTCAGCAGAAACTGGCCAGCTTACCTGCTGACAGAGTTGCCCTGTCTGAGCTCCCTTTGGCTATGTCGGTGTCAATTGTTTTGGGCCACTAGAAATGCCACAAGGAAGAAGTACTGCAAAGAGATATGGTGTGTTGTTCACCTGCACGACAAGCGGATCACAATGAAGTTATTCACACCCTAGATACAGACTCTTCCCTTAATGTGTTGAGGTAGTTTATTGCAAGGACAGGTCAGCCAAAGCAGATCCGGTCCGACAATGGTGGCAATTTCGTAAGGGGTGAGAAAGATCTGCGAGAGGCAGTGTGTGAGTGGAATCAAGAGAAGATTCATACTTTCCCCCTTGCAAAGAACATAAAGTGGATTTTTAACCCGCCTGCTGGCTCCCATCATTGAGGTGTGTAGGAGTGCTGTATCCGTACCATGCAAATGGTAATGAAGGCTCTTCTCAAGGAGCTATGAGGCACAGATGGCGACACACTCAGTACTTAGCAGACGTGTTTTGGTGGCGGTGGATGCACGAGTGTCTCCCCACGCTTCACGAGAGACAAAAGTGGAGCCGTGCAAGCAGGAATTTCACCAGTTGGCGATGTTGTACTTCTGCTAGATGAGAATCTACCGTTAAGTTCCTGGTCTCTAGGGGCAACCTAGAAGTGTTTCCCAACCAGAATGATGGTCTTGTCCAGCGTGTAAAAGTAAAGACACGGACATCTGATCTTGTGCATCCTATTGCCAAGATTGCCCTGTAAGAGGCTGCCTGAACATGAACCTTCGGAGAACTTTGCATAGGAAATGCTTCAAACCTCGTGTTTTGTATCTAAGTTTAAGGCTGCAAGTTGTTTCTGCCTTTAAAGGGGCTGGAATGTTAGTAGAGTAGCTCTAACTAATAACATCACCAGTTAAGTTAACAAAGAAGATGACAGAAATAAGTTAGCAGCGAGGAAAAGGAAGTGGAGGGGGAGGTTAGGAAAGCGTAGTAATGAACATGATCCCAACGATAACTTTTCATCTTTAAAACTAGTATTACAAATGTTACAAGAAAAAAGCTACCACGACTTCATAAAACTATGAAATAGCGTGATACTGAATGGTGGTAAGGTAGCAGGAGGAAGCAAAATTCCATTGAAATCTGTAGCCCTATATTTTATTTTCCCAAAATAGACATATCTGCTTTTTGTGGCTTTTATATAGCAATCAAAGTTTTTGAAAAGTTAAAAGCTGCTCTTTGGGGATCGTGTAAATTTTTGTTCATCTGAGCAGTGCAGAGAATTGGTTAATCTGCCCTAAAAAGAACTGATCGTGAGGGACAAACATGAAGGCCAAAAAAATTCTCTCACATCGGCTGAGCTTCAGTGCAAGGTGAATGCCATCCTGCGTTTTGCAAGTGAACTCGAGCAAACTTCCAGTTTATTAAGTCTTTTAGAACATTGCTAAACCACCCAATCGACCCAGTACCATGGTTGTTTTTGAACAAGACAAGTGAGCAACAGGAAAGAACGATACCAAAGGTGAGTACATGTATGAACAGTGTTACAGACACATATCAGAAAGACGTTTTAACCATTTTGTTTTTCGTTTTACCTTTCCACGAATCATGAGAGGCCTAAGCCAGATCAGGAAAATAAGTCCCCACTGTTTAGGTATTTTTTTAACTGAAATCTGAGTAGGAGTTACAACAAGAACCACCCTATGTCGGACCACTGTACTACCATAGCAATTTTCTCGCTCAATACTCTTGGATGCAATCAGAAACCTCTCTGCACAAATGGAGAGTCCAAATGCAACAATGATCTCAAGAAGCAGATCGAAATGCATCTTTAATTTACATGTATGCTGACCTGCTAGCCAGTCAGCCTTTACAAGACCCATCACACGTGTCCTCCATGACAACAACACCAACAATAGGCTTGCCTGATAAACTTCAGGGTCTGAAATTGCGACCAGCTGGTCGCCAATGGGACTGAAAATTGAGTGTTGGCGACCAGAATTTCGAGGCTAGTCGCCAGCAGGCAACTAACTTTCAGCGCCTTGTTAATGTTTTGAACTGGCGCTCATGGAATTTATTTCCTTTTAAATGGAAAAATTTAGCCTTTTATGTTCAGGAGAAACTTACCCCTTGCCTTGTCAAAGTTTTTGATCTCCATAGAAAATAATTTAGATCAAAAACGAAGGAAATATTCCTGTAAATGACCTCCACAACAGTTGCAATCCACGCACTGTAATTGACATTTGACATTTAGCGGCCACTGTAATTGATATTTAGCAGCCACCACGTCTTCAGCAGTTTCATCTGACAGCCACACCGTGGGCACATTGTTTAACAGGTGCTTTCCTTTCACCATTGAATATTCAATGAAATGTCACGTTTCCTGGCACTCTACAAATTCTACAGTCAGAAGAACCAGAAACGCAAAGAAGTTAATTCAAGGTTTAGACGTAGCGTGGACTTCTCAATCAGTGGGAGTTGATCTGTCCAAGACAACCTTGACACAAGTTTAATATCAGACAACATTTACAGTAAACCTGAAGCCGGCAAACCCGTGGCACTGCAAGTAACCAGAAACGAGCATTGCCTTTAAGATTCTGCCTCAATGGTTCTTTGTGGAAACAAACAGCGCAGCCATTACTTGTGTATTCTTGTTGCTGAGGAACTTTATTTCAATGCTCAGTTTTATACAAGCCACGAAATTTTCAAAATAACCGAGGCATGTTCTGGGATGTCAGATTTAGTGTTATTTTCCATTGCCCTGTCAAAAGATGGTGACAGAATACTCACAGCTGGTGGTAGTCAGGCTGATGCAGTAAAAGCAACAACTGGTGAATGTGTATCGCAAAATGAGAACAAACTTATTATAACACATCTTTAATGACTCGAGAGTATAAACTGCAACTGTTAACGCAAAACTTGATAAAATTTATACGCTGCTGTAAATACCATAGCCAAAATCTAAAAAGCATTGACTGTTTACTAAGAAAGAAATCACCGACGTCTGGTGATTTCGTGATCTGGTACAAGTAACATGGCAGCTTGCTTCGTGCGTAACTGCTTGAAGGCTTTGCACTGGTAAGTACATCGAAAGGAAGTGTCTTCAAACTAAGAGAGCTAGCTATTTAACAAACACTTCTTTTCAACTAAAATGTAAGCTATACGATCATTTAATGACTTTTTACATCGCAGTCTGACTCTTGCAATCATTCACAAGTAAGATTATGTTTTGAGTGAAGAAACCTCTTCCAAAACTTTGTTTTTGTGTTTTGCTGTGAAGCAAAAATTTTACAGACATTTGTTGGCAACCAGAATTTTCCATCTGGTGACGGAAAAAAAAATTCAGTCATCACTTGGCGCCCACATAAAAAAGTTAATTTCGGACCCTGAACTTGTGCAAGGGGCAGCCAATGGTGAGTAAACTGACTTTTCTGATTTGCTCTCCACTGTTAGCCCATTTCAATTTTGATGTCGTTATACCCCAGTGCAAACCTGGTTTTCTTCCTAAATGAGCCATATACCTTAAGCAACTAACTCAGACTCCTAGCTTTGCAAGACAAAAAGTTGGAAGATTAGGTGCAATGAAACAGCCATGAATAAAATTACTCCAGTTCAAGTCATCTGAACATGGGTTGAGCCAGAAATGTGTTGTTTTCAGTTTGTTATTCTTCTCACCCCAAGCTTAAGCACATGGAACCATGAGCCAATCTACAAGAATATTTTTATGACCAATCTAGATCAAACAAAGAACCTCCCCGTTTCCATAACAAGTCACCTTGATGCCCGCCTCACAAAAGAGAAATTGCACTGGAGGCTTTCAATAAGGTTGCTGAAGAACATATCAAATATATTACCCCATACAAGATAGGCTGAAAACTCACACTTCAAGAAAAAGAAACACTCCACAATGTCGTGTCCCATTCAGACATTATTATTAAACCAGCAGAGAAACGCACAGCAACTGTTCTTGTGGACAGAGAGTGGTACTTAAATGAATGCCACCATCAACTTGTAAGAAGACAGGATCATGGACAGCTTACTACTCGATGGCTTTATCGGCGGGAAAGCGCATGAATATCTCATTATTAAAGACCCATGCCCATCACAATTCTACACCAACCCAAAAATCCACAAACAGGGAAACACTGGATGCCCAATTGTTTCTGCTAATGATCACCCTAATGAGAGAGTATCGGAATTTGTCAACCACCATCTGAACCCTGCAGCTCCCAAACTTCCACCGTACATTACAGACACTACCCATTTTACCAAATTCAGTTCACTCAAGGAATACCCCAACTGGTGTAATTCTCTATGCATGAACATAACACACAAAGTGGGGATACAAGAATGCAGAGATGCCCAAGACCAATGCACATAGACACCAATACCACAAAAAGACTGTGATATGATCCACATTATTCTGACCACGGACACATTTGAATGGGCTGGCAATCTTCCATGGGAAGGTTTGAGAAACAAGCTTTAGAGGGAGCCAAATTATACCCTATGTCTGGTCGCATTACCTTGATGACATTTTCATGATTTGGACTGGGAATAAGGACTACCATAAACACCGGCGTATAAACCGCACCTTTTTACCCTAAAACTTCGCTCAAAATCGGGGGATGCGGCTTATCTGCGAGAACATCTGGAAAAAAATCTGTAATGTTCCACGAATCATCCCCAAAACACCAAAATACACCAAAA
The DNA here is from genome assembly GCA_964017195.1 of Siderastrea radians. Lineage (NCBI taxonomy): Eukaryota > Metazoa > Cnidaria > Anthozoa > Scleractinia > Rhizangiidae > Siderastrea > Siderastrea radians. The sequence goes on along the minus strand of OZ024887.1, from coordinate 31,298,779 downwards.
TAAAGTCAAAAACGGTACCACGCTATCTTCTAGAACTCGCGTGGTAAAAGGCCCACTGTTTCTACGTTGTTGAAAACTTTGATGGCAAATTTGTCAAAGCAATTATCGAACTCCCTTTCACAGGCGAGTTTGTCACCGATGGATGGCTTCCAAATATCCTTGTAAACCTGCATGGAAGCCACGAACAGCTAAAGAAATCGCTAAAATTTGCTTTGCGAATTGAAGGAAGCAACAACACTTGTCACCAGTTTTCTCTTCTCATCGAATGCCTGGCTACTAAGCCACGATGCAACTGAAAATATTCGGACTTGAATAGCTTTAACTGGAAAAATGCTGGAAAAAATTCATAGGGGAAAACGGTCTTGTGTTCAAGTACGTTGTTGTACCTTTTTTATAATTGTTGTAAGGATTAAAATGCGTGTTTGAGTCTTATTCAGACTACAAATTGAATCACCGATCCGCCATTATGTTCATTAAATGAAATGACTCGGCTATGAATTTTTGACCAAAAATTTTTTCCCAATCTTGAGCTTCTAAACTCGGGGTGCGGCTTATCTGCGAGTGCGGCTTATACGCCGGTGTTTACGGTAACTTAAAAATTTTTTACATTCCACAGTCAAATTTACTTCAGAACAATCATCAACAAACGATACTGCTTAGAAGTGGCATCATTGGGTCGCTATACCTATGCAAGAGACAATTTCAGTCAAACAGCTTAATAATGTTTTATCGACAATTGTACTACTCTGTGGTTGTAAAATTTGGGGATGTCAACTCGTCATATAAGACACACTTTGACAAAAGCACAATTGAACAATCCCACAATTGAACATGTCCATATTAAGTTTTGCAAACAAACACTAAATACCCCCTGGTGCATGGAGAAAATAGCCTGTGGAGCAGAACTTGGACACACTGTTCCGTTCAAACGTAGACATAAAAGCTTCAATGTTTAGTTTCTGGATTATCGTACAAATTCAACTGTCGGTTTTTATTTTACACTGTCATAAGTTACATAGTAATATTTTCATGTTTTACAGCTTTGCCCACAACTCCACCCTGGAGTTGAAATAAGTGGACCATGCATTTGCTGCATTGATGTCTATAAACTCACAACAAGCTTTTATCAATGCGAGGTATCTTCTCTCTGAATTAGTTTCCACTTACCCCTACGAGGAACAATGTTACAACTGCAAGAAAGCTCTGCAAATTTCACACACACATATATGTATGTATATATATATAAATTCAATCTGCTAATCTGTAGAATGGTTTTCAGAGAGCGCTCAACTTTTCAGGAGCAGTAAATAATTATAACGAAAATTATTCCAGGCTTCAGATGTATTTCATCGCTTTATGTTCCAGGCTTCAGAGCTGTAGCAATAAAGGGATGAAATACAACTGAAGCCTGGAATAATTTTCGTTATTATATATATATATATATATATCTACCTGGATTTTTGAAAAGGTGGCTCCTGAAGATTTGCCCATTTTGGCCGGAACGACACCGAAACCGGGTTTTTTGGACTCCCATGAGCCTAGAAACCACACGGCAGAGAAAAGAGAAGGGAGGGGAGAGAGGGGAGAAGAAAAAAGGACTGCTGGCACTCATAATTTTTATATTGTCTACTTTGGAGATAGTTTCTGAACGACAAAAAAGTGCTCGCGACACACCACTCGGACACCTCAACCGAGCAGTACCGTTTTCAAAAATCCGGGTATATATATATATATATACCTGGATTTTTGAAAACGGAATCACTAATTTTACTCCGCGCCCCGGGTGGACTCGCTGCCATCGGCAGCGAGTCCACCTTAGGCTAGCGGTTTATTTTCTAGGGGGGGGACTGTCACGGCTAGTTCCCAGCAACTCTACGGGGACAGGGCTAACAGACCACCTGCATTTGGGGTCCCCCCATCTCAATCCAGGGGGGGTAGGGTTGGTCAAAACTCGGGTCTTTAGTTTAATCTCTACCGATTTTTTGGTTATTATTCTTGCAAGTCAAGCACACTGACTTAATTCCGAACCGCTTGCTAAGCTGTTTTGCACTCAGATGAATAGCTCCTTTTTGCCGGAGCTGTTAGCCGTCGCCGTGCCAGTGAGTTGACACCTCAGGCGGCAAATGTCAGACAGTGGGGGAGGGATGGGACAGCATACATGTAGGTCAGTGTTTGTACATGTTCACTCCCTGAGCTCGACACTCTGATTTGCAGGTGGTTTAATGTTGAAGAGCTGAAAATAGCTGCAGAGCACTGATTCAAGCCTAGATTAGCTGTTTGATGGCTACTAGATGACCTCAGGTGGTAAGAAATAGCTTGCAGAGTGTACTTTTAGGCAAAGCGAGGCATTTTCCTTAGCATGTCAGTACAACTGCAGTTTTGCAGGCTGGCCCGGTTTTCATAAAATCAGGTAGATATATATATATATATATATATATATATATACATATACATATATATATACATACATATATATATATATATATAATAATGATCAAAAGTAGAAAGATTTCAATTCATCGTTTTATTGCGACAACGCTGTTTCGTGTGATCAAAGGACGACCACACTCATCAGGCAATATCAATGACAGTGGATTTTACTGAAATAGTTCTAAAAACAACAACTTTGAGTTTGATGGGAAACATTTCGTCCAGAAACTAGGTACAGTGATAAGGACTCGAATGGCACCGTCGTATGCCAATTTTTTTATGTACAAACTGGAGAGACAGTTAGTTACACAGCCTCAAACAAAACCTCACATGGTGGCGGTATATTGACGATATTTTTATAATCTGGACAGAGGGAGAAGATAGTCAAGGGACTTCATCGATTATTTGAACAGTGCACATAGAACGACCAAATTTACATCGAAATGGTCCTATAAAGTAGAATTTCTAGACGTTAAAGTTATTAATGATTTGGGAAAACTAGAGACAGATGTTTACATCAAGCCCACCAACAGTCATCAGTACCTTCACCAAGTGTCTTGTCACCCGAATTCTTGCAAGAGGGGGATTCCTTATGCCCAAGCCCTACGGTTGAGATGAATTTGTTCTAAGGAGACGTTCTTTGAGAAAACGGTTCAAGATTTGTGTACATTTTTGGTAGAATGAGGATATAAAAAGAACTTTGTTCAACAACAAGTGAATAGGGCGAGACAAACACCTAGGAATGAAGCCCTAAGGGATAAGCTAAAAGAAGAAAACAATAGGATCCCTTTTACAGTGACATACCATCCGGGTCTTCCCAATATCGGGTGCTTCCTGAGGGATTTGCAGCCCGTTCTGCACTCATCAAATAGATGCAAAAATGTCATCACAGAAGCTCCAATGGTAGCCTTTAGGAAGCCCAAAAGTCTTTCAGACTATGTGGTCCACGCCCGGTTTACAAGTGGCCCCAAAGATGAAGTTGAAGGAACTTGGAATTGTCAACTAATCGTTGACAGATTTGTAATTTTCTTTGTTTAGGAAGAGTTTTTCAAAGTAACAAAACAGGCAAGGAGTTTACCATAAATTATAACCTTAATTGTAATTCTAAAAATGTAGTCTATATCTTATCACTTGTAAGAAATGTGGCATTCAGTATGTTGGCTCAACTACCACTGCGTTTAGAACGAGGTTCAATAATCACAAGAGTAGGGTAAATGCACACGTAAATTTGTCTTTGGGAAATAAGGAGAAGGATGATGTACTTTACTGGCATTTTCATAGCCAGGGACATTTTGGTTTAGAGCACATGAGCATCCAACTAATAGACTGGGTTACAGGGGAGCGAGAGCTACGCGATAAAGAGGGACAGTGGATTTACAAACTGAGAAGTTTGATACCACATGGACTTAATGACAATGATGGTTTCTATGGGCAAAACAAAAAGACGCGAATAAGCGTGCGCATACGATAACGTAAACCTTTTCTGTTAGTTTCAAAATAGTAGTCAATTGTATGAGCGCGCGTAGATTATAACGTTAGAATTTTTCGTTACAGTTTCAAAAAAGCAGTTAGTTCAGTGGCAGTTGTATTCATGCACGCGCGTTGCCTTGGCAATTCAACAATTTAAAAGTGTAACACGTTAATGGTTTATTAGTCACCCTGAAGAAGATCACTGAATGTGGTCGAAATATAGGTGTAAAAGGAATTTGCGGTGTTTCGTCGTCATTTGTGATTAATTTATATTGTTTTCTATGAGGATGAGAGAAGGAGATGCCTGTGACAAGTTTATATATATATATATAGACATACATATTAGACAGGATTAACAGCACAATTAGATCCAAAACAAATTCTAACCAATGGAGAAACACAAGGTCTGTGATTGATTGGTTTTCGAACATCAGAGAAAAGAATAGGCATTCATTCCTGGTTTTTTGCCATCGTGGATTTCTATCCATCCATATCAGATGAGCTACTGAAATTAACACTGGCATATGCAAAGCAACATACCACAATTTCAGAGGAGGGCATTGAAATCATCATGCACTCCAGAAAAACACTGCTCTTTGATAAGGATGAACCCTGGGTCAAGAGAGGTGATTCCCCTATGTTCGATGTTGCAATGGGTTGCTATGATGGAGCCGAGGTCTGCGAGCTGGTTGGTCTTTACATCCTGCACAAATTGACATCGGTATTCCCAGACGTTAATATCAGTCTGTACAGAGATGATGGACTAGCCATCTTTAAAACCATAAACACAAGATCCGGTGACAATGTGAGGAAGAAATTTTCTGAGATCCTTGGGAACCTTGGTCTGAAAATCACAGTGCAGAGCAACTTGAAAGTAGTAAATTACCTAGATGTCACACTCGACCTCACAACCGGAAAATATTACCCATACAGAAAGCCTGACAACAACCCACTGTACATCAATGCCAATTCCAACCACCCTCCGTCCATTATTAGGCAAATTCCAGCATCGATTAGCACAAGAATATCAGGGTCATCCTGTGACTTGGACGAGTTCAACAAGACCTCTCAGGTATAAAACGATGCCCTCAAATCCAGCGGTTACAAGGCAAAGATCCGGTATGACCAAAACCAGAACCAAAGAAACCAAAGAAACAGACCAAGAAACATAATCTGGTTCAATCCACCTTTCAGCCAAAATGTTCAGAGGAATGTCGCGAAATCCTTCTTACAGCTGGTTGATAAGCATTTCCCAAGGTCGCACAAACTCCACAAGATCTTCAACAGAAACAACTTGAAAGTCAGCTACAGCTGCACGACTAACATGGCAAACATCATCAAGAGCCACAACTAGAAAATCCTAAATGAAAACAATGGAGTTAGCAATGAGAGGAAATGCAATTGCAGAAACAAAGACCTTTGCCCTCTCGATGGTGCATGTCTCACAAGTAACGTGATCTACGAAGCCACAGTCATCACAACAACAACCGCGGACACAAAGACTTACATTGGAATGACAGAGCACGAATTTAAAACAAGATACAACAACCACAAACTCTCTTTCAGAGACCGAAAGCATTCACACAGCACAGTACTTTCAAAACACATCTGGGACTTGAAAGACAGCAACACCGACTATCAAATCAATTGGTGCATCATCGAGAGGGCAAATGCATACAGGGGAAACCCTTCCCGCTGCAACCTGTGTCTGTCTGAGAAACTCTGCATCTTGTCCGCTTATGACATTTCCCTTCTCAACAAGAAATCTGAGCTGGTCACTAAGTGTCGTCACGAGAACAAGTTCTTCGCAACAACCAATCAGAACAGGCGCCGTTCCAACCATTCTTAAATTTGAAATTTTAACCTTATAACTGAGACTTTCTCACATGTACACTCAGTCTGATGATCGCTTAGTGCGTGAAACTCGAGATACAATTACTTTTTATCTTTAAATTTGTATATACATACATATATATGTCATCTACCAAGTTATCTACCAAGCGACCATAACGACAGACGACAACAACCCTCCCCAAACCTAAGTCGGGCTAACTGAAAATTCTTTTAAGACCAGATAATCAAACCATAAAAACATCATTTTCCAATTCAAACAAAAGGTTCAGCACCAAGCTAAGTAAACACAACTGGCATTTGAAAGACAATAAGTCGAAGTTCAAAGTCACTTGGAAAATTTTACAGCAAGCTGCCCCATATAACCCCGCTTCTAATCGATGCAATCTATGCCTCTGGGAGAAGTATTTTATTATTTGTAAGCCTGAGTTAGGAGGCTCTCTGAACAAACGAAAGGAACTGATAACTTCATGTAGACACGCAAACAAATTCCTCCTGAAAAATGCTAAATTTTGAAGCTTCTCTTGTCACGCAATAGTAACAGAGTTTATTTATAATTTTTCACTTTCTATTGTTCTGTAAAGCGTTCACTTTTTCTAGCTATCATATTTTCAACAGTCGCATGTGTATTTCAAATCATTGTAAAGATGTAAATTCGCACTTAGCGATTTTATCTGATGAGTGCTGTACACAAGTTGTGTAGTACGAAACTAAATAGTAATAAAATGCCAAGTCAAATCTACAGTTGATCTGTTCATCATCTGTTATAATCACGCTCTAGTTTACTATTGAGCACTCTGAAAGCAGTTCTGCAAATCAACTCATTTATTCAAGCTCCTTCATTGTTGAGCACTCTACGCAACGACTGTTATTATGGAATCAACAAGATTTGACTAGTCAACCAAGAACATACCTCTACCATCTAAGAGCGATTACAACGGTAAGCTGATTGATAAAACTGAGCACCTCTGCAGACGTATGAGATGGAAAGCATACTTCTACCTCAACCCTGAAGCTAATGACAAGCAGAAAGAAACGTTTGGATTCAACTCTAGAAAGACACCCCCACAAATACCGGCGATGTTAAATTTTGAGAAGAGGCTACTTAATGTGATTGAAAACATCAAATTCAAGGAAGTAAAATGCTGGTTCCAACAAAAGCTGTCTTCCGATATTCAAACCAACATCAAGAAATCAAGCGACCTCCTAATACCCGCCAACAAGACTTCCAACTTCTACAAAATGGACTCGACTGCATACAATGGGTTACTGCAGAAAAACATCACCAAGACCTTCAAAGTTTCACCGGACACCACCAGTTCTATCAAACTTGAAGCCAAAGAAATCGCCAAGAGACTCGATCTAGATGACCGAGTTAACACCACCACCGAACGAGAAGCCTTCACAACCCTCAAGGACCACAAGCCCAACTTTGCTAACAACCCTACCTGTCGCCTTATTTACCCAGCTAAATAAGAGATTGGCAAAATCAGCAAACAAATCCCTGACCGAATAAACAGGACCATCACTAACCACCTGAGCTTAAACCAATGGAAGAACACTAGGGCTGTCCTAAACTGGTTCAATGGCATAGAGCATAAAGAGAGATACATGTTCATCGCTTTCGGCGTGGCCGATTTTTATCCCTCTATCTCTGTTGACCTTCTTAACGCGGCACTACAATTTGCTTCGAGCTACGTCAACATCACTGACGAGGAACACCACATAATCCTCCACGCGAAGAAGTCCCTCCTCTACAACACGGGTTAGCCATGGGGAAAGAAAACAACTTCTAACCTTTTCGAGATAACCATGGGCAGCTACGATGGTGCAGAGTCATGTGAGCTCGTTGGCGCCTACCTCCTGCACACAATCAAAGACAAACATGGCTACAACTTTGGCTTGTACAGAGACAACGGCCTTGGAATAACCCAAGGCATCGCCTCGACAAGCGGAGCAAATCAAGAAAAACCTATGCAACATCTTCAGCAAGCATGGCCTTAAAATGACGATCAAAGCCAACAAAAACGTCGTAAACTTCCTTGACGTCACCCTCAACCTCTCCAGTGGTAAACACATGCCATATAACAAGCCAAATAACATCCCGCTCTATGTCAACAAGAAATGTAATCACCCGCTCCGTATAACCGACAACATCCCACAATCTATTAACAGACGACTGTCTGAGATTTCTTTTGATGAAGTATCTTTCAACAAAGCAGCGCCAATCTACCAGAAGGCCCTCAACAACAGCGGATACACACATCATCTTACCTTTTCAACCCAAACGCCAATCCAGCCTGCAAGCTCTGGAAGAAAGAATCGAAAGAGGGAGATAATTTGGTATAACCCCCATACAGCAAAAATGTAGCCACCGTCGGATGAGCCTTTCTCAAGATCCTTGACGAAGAATTCCCCAAGGAGCATGTGTTACATAAGATCTTCAACCGTAACACAGTTAAGATCAGCTACAGCTGCATGTCCAGTCTAAAACAGAACATCGACGGCCATGACAAATCCATTTTGCACTCAAAGATTGTGCCGCCTAAAACGTGCAACTGCAGAAAACCAGCTGAGTGTCCTATGGATGGAAATTGCCTCAAGTAATTGGTTATCTACCAAGCGACTGTAATGACAGATGACAACAACCCTCCCCAAACCTACGTTGGGCTAACTGAAAATTCTTTTAAGACCAGACAATCAAAGCATAAAACATAATTTTCCAATTTAAACAACAGGTTCAGCGCCGAGCTAAGTAAACACAACTGGCATTTGAAAGACAATAAGTCGAAGTTCAAAGTCACTTGGAAAATTTTAAAGCAAGCTGCCCCATATAACCCTGCTTCTAATTGATGTAATCTATGCCTCTGGGAGAAGTACTTCATTATTTGTAAACCTGAGTTAGGCTCTCTGAACAAACGAAATGAACTGATAACTTCATGGAGACATGCAAACAAATTCCTCCTGAAAAATGCTAAATTTTGAAGCTTCTCTTGTCACGCAATAGAGTTTATTTATAATTTTTCACTTTCTATTATTTTGTAAAAGCGTTCACTTTTTCTAGCTATCATATTTTCAACGGTCGCGTGTGTATTTCAGATCAGTGTAAAGATGTAAATTCGCACTTAGCGACTTTATCTGATGAGTGCTTCACACAAGTTGTGTAGTACGAAACTAAATAGTAATAAAATGCCAAGTCAAATCTACGGTTGATCTGTTCATCGTTCGTTCATCCAGGAATCGATACAAGGTGAATTAGCAAGTCAACTCCAGTAAAGAAGCATTTGCTAGACGAGACACACCAGAGGGAAGAAGTCTGATCCGCAAATTGGTTCAAGTGTTTTCGCCTGTCACAAATACAAACAACAGAAAGTCCTCATGGAAAACTTTAGACTTTTGTGTGAAGAAAGTTCAAAAATCTGAGAAGGAAAATGGTGATAACCTTGATCAGTATCTGAGCATAGATAATTTTCCCCAAGGCGGCCTCCAAGTCAAAGTTGTTCTTAACACCAAGTCTGGAAGTGCTCTCATAAGAATTCCCCGCAACGAGGAGACTAAATGTTTGGTGAGGTAAATGTGACAAAAACTGGCATGCGGCAGCTAACACTATGGTAAAACATTCAGAATTGTATCCAGAGGTTCTAAATGCTGTCGACAAAAATGCCTCGAATGAAATGCCAGAGTGCCTGAAATCCGAAAGCATCTCTAACAAGCCGGACGAAATCACTGGGTTTTCCAACACAATATTCTTGAAGGAAGTGCGAATTTTCTGTCCTGTGGTTTATCACCTTGTTCTCGTTGCAAGTGGTATTCAAGAAAGTGATGTTAAAATTAAAGAACATAAGCAAATAGTGTCGCACTTGCTTCTGCAATAATATGAAGGCTTCGAAATCCCGAAGCATAGGATTTCCACCATATTGTTCCACAGTGGTGCAAAACAAGAGGATCTCATAAGATTGAATCGCCTAGGAGTCTGTATGTCACCAAAACAAATGGTTCGCACGCAATCTGAAATGTGCAAACAACTTGAGGGAAAAGTCACCATTTGGAAATCTTGAATAGAGGAAATAAAAAGTGCACAGCTGTTGTTGGAGGAAATAAAAGTGAAACAGGTCCCTGTTAGGATAGAAAGTGACATGGATATTACCACAGAAGTGCAAGTAGACAAAGATACCGTTGTTGGATACAATAACTTTACACCGCAAGGACACGAATGTCTCCTCAAAGAAATCGAAAATGCCAAAGCAGGAAAGGAAGAGTCCACCTGCCCCGATGAAACATTGTCTGATGCGGAGAGAGCTCTAGCCAACCGTTTACAACTTTTCAGGTAAGAATTGAGATCAAACTTTTCAGTATCCAAACTTAATAAATTAATAGATAAGGATTACCTGAATGAATTACCTGTATTTTTATTTCGTGGCGCACATGTAAACTAGCTTTTTAGCTAAGCGTGCTGATTGAGTGATTGATTGATTGAGTGATTGATTTATTGATTGATTGATTGATGAAAAGTTCAATGTTTGACACAGACTTCACAATATGATTAACAATGGGGTACAGCCTTCACCCCAGTCTGAATGAGAATAGGAGTAACCACTCCCTATATCCGGCCAAGGTGTGGTTCCAGAAAATATCCAACCACAGAGGGTACTGTAAATTCCAAGGAGGAGGGGGGTCTTAGAGAGCAGTCATTATTTAGAGCAGGGGAGGGGGTGGATGATTTTTCAACCCCAAACAACAGAAGTCTATAATCCCTCCTTTAGCAAATAGTAACTTTCTGTGACCCCTTCTTGAAGTGCTTCAAAAAATTCATAACCCCTCATTTAAACAAAAATACTTTTAATAGGCCATTAGTACTCGAATTGGTGCAAATTAAACACAGTAACTGTCACGAACAAGCCATTTAAGCAAGAGCCTCTCTCAAACTCAGTAAACAAACTGAAAGTCAGGACAAAGTACAAATTAATTACATGCTTTTCAGATGCGTAAGAAATCCCTCACTTCAAAAGCCAATGTTGCGGCAATGCTCTTAAACACAAACTGGAACATTTCAAATGTCAACTGATACAAGCCAAAAAAAGTTTTTGTTGTAGCCTAAATATATCATTCACAACGCATCATCAGTCATCTGAGTGTCATTCTCACTTGCTTGGCTCTCCTCATCCTCTTGTGGACTGCTATCAATGTGCATTGGTTTACTTCTTTCTTCCATAATATTTACAATAGGCAGGACAAAGGATGAAGTTACTATGTCAAATACACTCCTTTCCCATATAAACTCAAGTATTTCTACCTCTCTGTTTTCTAGTTTTCCCAGTTCATAAACCAGAACTATTTGATCAAGGTTATACTTAGGACTGGAAGACGGGCCAACACGTGGCAAAGCTGATTCCTAGTGTGAAACTAGAACAATAAAGCCATATTCCTTGGAGTGAACAAAGTGTTCATTGATTTCTAGTAACCCCTCCTTTTTCCTCTGTGGATATTCCATAACCCCTCCTCCAGCACTTCCCAAAAATCCATAACCCCTCCCTAATAACATCCACCCCCTCCCCTGCTCTAAATAATGACTGCTCCCTTAAGGGCCAAACTTTTTAAAGGAAAGTAGGAGCCTAAAATGGAATTTCCAGAGGGGTGTGGTGTTCAAACAAAAAAAACCTCCATGGGGCAGGGCTATTTTCTGGAGCAACACAATAGAACTTATGTACTTGTACCCATCTCATAATGGTTTACTTTTCTTTTTGGGTCAGGTTGGTAGGCGACAAAATCGACCATGAGACACTTGTAAGAGTACAAAGTAAGACACATAATAACCGCTCAATTCATAGGACACACCTATTTGCTGTCCTTGATCGAGTTCAAGAAGCAGGCTTGGATGACACCAAGAGCCAAAAGTCAGTGAAAGATTTACAGTTCTGGAAACTTCTACCTGACAAAAATGTCCAGAACAATGTTATGACTTGATGGGCTGTTATTGTAAGCCAAATTGTAACAAAGTACGTGAAGCCATTCAGCTTTCTCAAGAAAAGAGTGGTAAGGCCCATCCCTCTCCCATATTCTAAAGAAATGGCGCAGAGATCAACTGTGGTAAGTGTTTTGCATCATGGAATTAGTGTAATATTTATGCATGGTACTACTCTTAATTAATTGTATATTAGCAATATATTTATACATCTGGCATTATTCACCGGTGGCTTTAGTTGATTTTAATGTTTCTAAAATAAACAGAGGCAGATCCAAGGTGATTGCACAGCTGATGCCCCTCCCTTTGAGTATGGCTGGTTCAAACTCAAGGTGCCCCCCCCCAAAAAAAAAATTTAATAATCTTCAGTCCACTTTCCTCCTGGATTTATACTTTTGCCACTGACAAGAATGGTTAATTCTTATTTTGCAGTGTTGCCTGGGAATGGAATTCTTAAACCCAAATGTGGCTGGTGATATGGCACAGCTACGGGTATGGTGTAGATCCAATTGAAAGAATTGAAGGAATAGATACTGAATTTGCAGACTGGCATGCCAAGTATACGCTTTACAAGGTACAATGTCAAAATGCCAAAATAAAATACTTAACAGTTGCTTTCTGTAGCGTTTAATTTGACTTGTAGAGACAAACATTCCTCAGGTAAAACACCTAAGTTTGCCATATCTCTTTTCACTGTAGTTGGAATTCAAGATGTTTGTCAATCATTCCTCTGCTGGTGAATTGGGCACACCCATGGCAAACATCAACTGCACAGGCAAATCGAACCCCCATGACAGGATTCCTGCGACTCTGAAATTCGCAGCAGGGTATGGGTCCCAATTTCCGGCAACGTTGTTAGGAAGGTTAAAACATGTGTCAATAAAGTGTACTTTGCGGTTATTGAGCTATTGTCGTGGTTTACTTTGTGGTCTGTTGATATGTCATGCATGTCACAGCATTACTTATTAAGCAATACCAGACTCCTGTACATATATGGAAAGCATGCAGTTAAAAAAGTTAATATTTTGGAGACTATACAAGGTAAACATTGGTTGTATCATGCGAAATTCAAAGATTAGCGAGATCGTTGAATGTGGCCTCCATATTCTCTTCGGCTCAATCGTGTTTTCGTGCCTTCCCTCTGTTGGGACAAGATTTGGTATGCTGTTTCGACTGAATGGTGCAGCCAACTTAGGCACTTCAGTGCAGAAACACCATTCCAAGATGATTTCGCCGAAGTTTCGATCTACGATCTCACCGATCAAAATGGGACGCGTGTTTATGAGCCATCGTGGCTTGGATCGACTCCAAAGAAGGATATGGTCCTCGTGTCAACGCTTTTCAGCATAATGGCTGGTCGATTCGGGCAAAGAATCCCAATGAAGAGAAAGTGATGTCCTCCGTGGAGTTCAAGGCCATCAAGCAGATCATAAATTCCCTCCCGATCACTGAAGAAATGGCGGGAAGAATTCAATTCCCCGCCTCCTTTCCCGAGACACCTCTATTGACTCCATCTCCACGATCATCGCCAGCAGAAGCTGATGGCTCATCCAGTAAATTGGCGTCCAGCAAAGCTTATACTCTGTTCAAAGAAGCATTGAAACTGGAAATTTCTACCACTGGTCCGCGAATACACATGAAACAAACGACAGCCGTCGCCACTGACTGTTTACGTGACTTGAAAGATCAATGTCTTTGATCTCGGGAAGATGTTTAGTTATGGCCTTCCATATATTGCCCACGAGAACACAAGGATTTCTTTAAAGACGTGCTTTCCACTGATGTCGACACCGTAGCCGAGAACCAAGGAATAGAAAAGGCCCTTGTAACGATGTTAACCGATGACCTGAATCAGAAGTATGTGGACTGTGCCAGAATGGATCCAGTTGTATGTAAAGACTGAACATTGGTCGCAGTGGGGTAAGTTTTTCTGTACGTGCATTTATTGTCATTATATTTGATTGAGAAGCTGCCCTAGGAATGATGGAGATGCATATACTGAGCCTTCTTATACATTGAAGCTTCAGCTTAAATTTTATCCCAATGTGTAATTTTGGAAGATTTTACAATGCAGGAATTCCTTACCAGTTTCATCTCAGCTGATCTTTTTATTGTTAGTAAATTTTTACTTCTTATCAGAGTCGAACTACCCTTGCTATCATGGATACTTTCTGGAACCACACATATTTTTCTGAATTTTTGTTTTCATTACCTTTTTGAAAGAAATCGATTGGGGCTGTTGCTAACCACAAACGAGATATCAGCCCAGAAAGATCTGGTGTTTTCTGTGACAAGAAGAATCTACAAACTAAAGCCCCTTGCTGATGAACTCCATTGCTTAACAGAATAAGTTTGAAGGCAGCTGTGATCTGGCAAATGCACGGAAGCCGTTTGCATCAGGGGTTCTAGAATTCAACCTTAAACGAGACGGACTACCCCTTGTAGGTATTTCAGTATTTTATATTTGCTATGCTGTATGCAGGCAAACATTGACCTTTAAATTTAGTTAATTTACGAAAAACTATGTTAAATTGAAAGCAGTTTTGGGGGATTCGCAAAGACCCTTCTGAAAACAATCCCAGTAGTATAAATACATGATTATATTTTTCCGTCAATTTTTTTTATCATTCTGCCATACTTGAGGCCATTTAAATGGTTTTGACTATAATTTTTCCTGGGTTATCATGACACAATAGTTGGGCTATTAGTGTTCAAACAGTTTCAATTCTACAGACCTGTTCAAGTGAATCCAATGCTGAGGAATCGTAATGTCAAGTAAGTTTAAACCATTTAAACAGCTCTTATTAATAAACTTCTCGTCAACAGGGAGGGAGCAAGTATCTGTTGGTGTTGTGCCAATGATGGAAGCAGCAGGGAAGAGCCTCAGTGGTGCTCAGAGTGCACTTAATGTCATTCCCATTGCCATTCCTAACTGTGCAGAAAAAAAAAGGTTTTGCTTTTCAGTGATCTCCCACCTTTTTGTGCTGTGCTCCCTCTCTTAATTTGTTCTTATTCAAAATACAACCCCTTACACATTCTTATTGACCCCTTTGTTGTTATGTTGGTATGGTTATTTTACTCGCACACAACTCATAAACACATTTGTATGCCAGCTGTTACAATGTAATTCCCCGTGCATAAAGAGACTTCAGGTATATCCTGTACATGTACTATTTACATGAGAAAACTGCCATCTGATTTGGTTTTTGATTGGTTCCATGATATTTTGTTTCATCATAAGTGCAACTGCATCCCATCAATTCAAACCGGCAGCTTTGTGGGATCGATGCACAAAGGGGCTGTTTGGTCCTAGGGACTATATAGTTTCCTCTTATGTGTTGACTTTTTTTCATGATTACCAGTATTTCTCACAGTTGCTAAAATCATAGAAATAAATATGGATTTTTTTTCAGGAGAGAAGTGAAAAAGTTGATCATAACGCTGAAGACTGAAGGCCTAATTGTTGATGGCAAACGTTACAGAGTTGAATTTAAAGGTAACTGTAAACAGTATGGTTAAGATAAAAAACTGAAAAATTGAAGGCTCACCTTCTAGTGAAATGTGGAGCTTCAGAGACTGTTTGGGCATTCTGAAGCAGCAGAGGAGCTTGGCCTATTTTAGGCTGCACTCTGTGAGAAACAACTTTCTCCTGGTGCTTCTTGGGACAAAAATCTGACAGAAATATAAGTTTATTTTACATGTATTACATGTATTTATGTTTTGACATATGGAACTTATTACCCAGTTGGAGACTCTTTGGGCATCCTGAAGCAGCAGAGGAGCTTGGCCTATTTCAGGCTGCACTCTGTGAGAAACAATTTTCTCCAGGTGCTTCTCGGGACAGAAATTTGACACAGGAATGAAAGTTCATTTTATATGTGTTACATGTAGATATACGTTTTGACACATAGTACATCTTGCCCAGCCAGAAAATGAATTTGAGTCAAGAGGTATAACAATGAGTTCATTGGGTTCCTGGTTATTTGATCAAAGTATTGCACAAAGTTAAGACAAGAAGATTTCAAATAATTTACAATTCGTGAATTTTTAAATGCTTAACATGAAAGAGTAGCATGGCCTTTAGCCTTGACTATTATTTCTCATCCAGGTGTCTAATTCAGAAGTCTATCCCAAATACTAACTAGTTGGTCTTAGAATTTTTGAATCGTTTATTAACAGGCAATTAATAGATTACATTAATGCTGTTTTGGCTTGATCCCTGAAGCAGCAGAGATGCTTGGCCTTTTTCAGGGGTGTGAATCTGTGAGAATTTCTGTAATGCTCAGCTTGCTGAGATCCAGAAATTGTGGGAAATCAGCTGTTGACACTGAATTTCATTTGCTATTATGAAAAAAAACACTGCGCATAATTTTTAATGTAACCTTGGTTGAAGTATTCACACTGGTGGATCCAAAGACTACAACCTTAGAGAATATGAGCAGTAAATTGTATATATCTGCAGCTGTACACTGTACATTATCATTTGTTAATTATCCGCAAATTTTTAAATTTGTACCTCATGGGACGGATTTTAGAAATGGTAATGATATTGATTGAGGCCAAGACAAAAGAGAGCTAATTACATCATTGTACATTATAATGATCAGTGTGAATTTGCATTTCATTTTAAGAAATAAATTATCAAACTACCAACAATTCTAAAGCGAGTGATGCTTTTGTTTCTGGATCACCCTTTTACCACAAAATGAAGATGAATAATAAAATAAATCAGAAAACTGAGAATTAGTCACTGCAGTGACTATTCCACACTATTTTCACCAAAATATGGCATGCACTGTACAACAACTCAGAAGCCTTTTAATACTCCCCTCATCCCTGTTTTCCTTTTATAACTGTGCATCTGCTATGTAAGTAGTAATGTGGGCCCATCTGGACACCAATGGAGGCTTCTGATTGGTCGAGGGGTTGTCATAGGAACGGGAAACTGCAGGCCAGTAGGATCGTGGGCTCAAAAGGAAGTCAAATGACCGGAAGTCACATGAGCGGAACCGGAAGTGACGTCACCGGAAGTGGTTTAAACAGGACGTCACGTGTTTTAGGATGGGAAACCGCTGAGCAGGTGGAAAAAAGGATCGTGGGCTCAGGATAGAGAAAACCGCTGAGAAAACGCGGGCTCAAAGTCCAAAGTCCAATTGTAGCATCAGGGGTGGTCCCTGGACTCCAAAAAATAAAAAATAAAAATAAATAAATAAAAAGACACCATGTTAGAAAAAAATTAATTTAATGTTCCTCGAGTTTTTTTTACAAATCCTTTAGTGTTCCTAGGAATGAATGTTCCTTCACTGATATCCATAGGGGTACGTCTTGAATGTGTGGGGATCAATCACTCGCTTGTTGTAGACCAGTTGGTATTGTTTCTGTTGTGGATACATGAACAGTTGATAGGTTTTAGGATCCCGGACAATGTGGTGTGTGTTGATGACTTGGGTCTGACGGGGTTTCAGGAGTGGCTTTTCAATTTCATCCAAGACATTCTTCTTCATAACGTTATAATTTAACTGAGTTTTCCCCTCACTGTTAAGGCGGAAACCACGAACCTTGCACTCAACCTTTCCGTTCTTGGTGGTGTAACCATAATTCTTTGGGCCTCCAGATACAAATTCCACGATGTGATCGTCTCCCTTTAATTCGTTCGTAAAATCGCCCAGGTAAGGACCCAAGTCTGGGTTGGTTTGGCCCTCGTCTGTGTAATAGATGATGGAGTCTGTATCGTAGTACAAGACTCGTTCTCCCAAGGGTTCCAAGGCCTCGTAGAGTTTGATCCGGGCATGACAGGTGGTAAAACATGCAATGAAGATGTTGAGGTTGGGTGAGACGGGGATGTCTTCCTTTTGGTGCTGGTAATGGACCTCCACCATTTGATCATTGATTATGGACACGTGACGCACGTCCATTGTATCCGTGTTTAAAAACTGGTGGAAGGTTTGGGGGTCATCAAATTCTTGGACTTGGGTCTTGTTGAGTCGTTGCCCAAATTTACCCCACATGGAATTGAGCATCATCTTCGCTAATGTACGCAACCCTGGGTTCTTTTCGATCTTGTCGTACTCCAGTTGGATGCCCTCCTGCTTAAAGTATTCATTGATGTATCTCTGTTTGGCTTCCTCAGTTTCTACTCCTTCGGGCCACCCACTGGCTTCTTGCTTGACTTTCAACCAAGTGTTGACGTAGTCTCGGAACAACCCCTCACAGGTTTCTTAAAAATGCCAGACTTCATAGATGTACAGGACTTGGTACCCGAGCTCGACGGCTTTCTCTAATTCGGGGCTGCACCAGGTACTTGTCAGGGCACGTTCCTCGTCGGGGTGAGGGCAATGATAGGATCTGTCTAGAAGGGGTTTGGTCATTTCTTCTTCCACACAACGGGCACAGAGAGGAAAGAGCAGTTTGTCGTCATGGCGGTAAGGCAGGACGGGATGGTACAATTCATGGGGAGGCAGGACTTGACATTGGATCAACCCAAAGTACTGGTGGATGTCCGTGTGACCGGGATGTGTAATGAAGGTCGGATGTCCTTTAGGATAGACGCGCGTCTTGTTGACCCATGGGTACAACGAGGTGACATCGATGTAATGGATCTCTTGACTGGGGGTCACTTGATGGTACAGTTTCACCGCATTGGTACGTCCTCCACAGAAAGCGTCGCAGGGATTCAGGGGTTTTGTGCTTTGAAGGTTAGCTACAAACGTACGGATGTCAAGGGAGGTGTCTTTCAGATGGTCCCAATCGCATCCCCACATTTCCACCACGGTGTATCCTTGTTCTCTTAAATGTTGAGTCCTTTGTTGCGTGGCTTCGTAGACATCTTGCATGGACCGATCACAGTGGCGTCGATGTGTTTCGTAACGGTTGGGATAACAGCGAGGACATCCATGTCAGAAACAACCGTGATATTCGTAGATCGTGTGGGTACTGGCATCGAAACCATCCACGTGGAGCTTGGTACCAGGGATGTGATACTCTCCGGCATTTTTCGCATGTTGAAGATGGGGGGTTTGGTGTTGTTAGCACCAGGTTAACCATTCGATGGCTTCGTAGGACTGATTGACGTTATTCTTCTTCCAAGTAAGGGTGGGTTCACTGGCAATACTGTTAGGGATCATCCGGTTCATACGTAAATCCATGTTGCAGGCAGAAGCGATGGTGATGTGGTCAAAGGGGTTGAACCCCGTTTGAGCTTCAAACATCCGTTTCTGAAAAACATCCGTTTTCTGCCTGGAAATCAGGGCACTCTTTTTGGCAACAGCCTCGGCATTGTTTTTTCTTGTTGCAGCGATGCTGTCCCTCGGTGTTGTAGGGTTTCCAACAGTGGGCACAGACGTAACTGGACCCGAAAAATCCAGGCAAACGGGTGATGACGTCGTAATGGTCATGGTCGTGCAATAGGATCAGTTGTTTGTCTTGGGGGTCTCCATAGGTGGTGATGTGATAGGATCGATGTGCATCCACCAGGATGATCTGGTAACCGACCAGGGACGGGGCTTTACTGAAGGCCGTCAACGCATCGTAACTGCAAGGGCCGAGGGGCACCTTGGCTTCATGTTGTAGCTCCAGAGCTAGGGTTCTCTGCAGCGGCCCCTTCCCCCGCTGAATGGCTCTCTGTTTCGGGTGCTGGTCCAGGCGAGTTTTGGCGACCACGAGGGCTCGAGCACAACAGAGTTCATCGTCATTTTGGATGCGGATGACCGAGTTTTTGTGGGCCGTTAAGGCTTGGTGGGTAGGGTGGCCTGGTTTACCACGACGCGGTTTCCCGGTTCCTTGAGGGGCATGTTGGACTTGAGTAATGGATAATTGAAAGGAGTCATCCATTTCAAATTGTTCGTTGCTGTTCAAGGCTTGTGCTAAACGGTGGAATAGGGCCTCCACACGCTCTGTGTCTTGCCGCCATTCTCCCGCACGTAATCCCCAGCCCTGAAAATTATTATGTAGACGGTTTGAACCGAAGGTAAAGTAGAGGCGATCTTGATCGTTGAGCTCAGGCGTGGTGTCTAACACTTGATTCACCGCTCGACGTAAAGCATCTTGTAGGGCTTGCGTGATGTTTTGACCTGGAATCAAGTTCCCTCTTTGGCGTAAACGGGTATTGAAATGACGTTCATGCACTCCCATACGCGTGCTCCGCCGGTCGACATAGGGTTGAACTTCAAACTCAAACGCGCCCTCTGCCATGGGATCCAAACTTCCCCCACTTTGTTCAAGGAGGTGGGTTTGAAACGCACGTTGCCGTTCGAAACGATCCAAGGCCTCTTCACAGAGGTCATCCTCGTCACGGCAAGCCATCTCTTCAGGAGTTAACAGGGTTGTCTCTTCTTTCTCAGAGTCTGAGGTGTCGAGACCTAACAATCTCAATGTGTCCTTGTGGGCGAGGCCACTGGGCCCCGCGTCGTCTGGCGGAGAGGCCATGATCAGATGAACTCGCCGGAGGCCAGGGCTCGTTTTTTATAGAGAAACAAAGGTCACGTGGACGAGGGCATGAACCAATCATCAAGTAGACCGAAAGGTGCCCCAGGGAGGGGAGGGGAAGGGGGTGGGGGGACCCCCTCCCCCCTCTCTAGATGGGTCCATCATGCCACGCGGGGAACGACTAAGACACTATAAAAGAAATCGCGCCCCGGGGTGAAACATCTCAACATGGCGACTTGTCCTGAGAAGCTATTGGAAACATTCGAAGAGTTTGAGGTAGATTTGGAAGTGGAAGAGATCTTGGGGAAAGTCAAGAGGGAGTTGATCTTGGAGGACGAAAACTTGGTTGAGTTTGCGGAACGTTTAAAGCAACTGGAACCGGAAAAAGTAGAGGCCCAGAGACGCCGAGCAGAACAGGCGGTTCCATTTCATTCACGGTGCTACCCCCAACTGACCTGCGAGTGGTTCGTGGAGGGGCTCGACTATTGTTGCGACTACTGGCACAACCAGTTTAAACGCCCAGACACCCCTCCGCCAGCCCCGCCACCTTCGCCCGATGTCTGCCGGAAACGAGGGCCTCCGCCGCAGCAACCGATGACGCACAACCTACCGACAAAACGACGACGACCTTAACGACAAGGACTATGACTCGGACGACAAGGACTATGACTCAAACGACAAGAATGACCAGGACTATGACCCCCACGACGACGACGACACCGACGACAACACCGACGACGACGACACGACCGTCCTCAGGGCTACACGATCACGCAACATCGCCAAATGTGCACGGTACCGGGCTGAACACCGAGAGCAAGTGGCTGCCAGGAAAAAAAGTACCGAGAAAGGAACCGAGAGTTCGTAGCGATGAGCAACAAGTGTTACCGCGAAAAACATCGAGCCAAGAAGAGGGAGTACAACAGGCGCTACCGCGAAAAACATCGAGCCGAGCTGGCGGAGTACGACAGGCGCTACCGGGAAAATCATCGAGCCCAGCAAGCGGAGACCAAAAAGCGCTACCGCGAAAAAAAACCGAGAACGGTATCTGGCGACTAAGCAACGATATCGGGAAAGGAATCGAGAGCGGTTGAGGGAGATAGAGAGGCGTCGTTACGCCAACATGGGGGAGGAAAAGAGAGCGGCATTCAACGCGAAGTGCCGTCGAGTCTACCGGGAGAAAAAGAGAACGCTGGAGAAATGGGAGGCCTTAGCCCCTTTGACACTCACGATCCCTCTGACGGATTGTTTGAAATCCATGTCTGTGACGACCTATCTCCAAGCCTTTTGTGACTCGCTGGCCTCTGGGTACACGAGCGTATTGCCCGCGGAGGACTCGGTCGACTCTGCGGATACAAACGTACCGCCCGCGGAGAATGACTCTCATACTCTGATGGATATGGATTCGGGGACCATGCAAGTCGTGGACCCCCCTGACTTGCAGGACCTTTCGTTTTTGCGGGACTTATTGAAAGACATGACACCCAACGATTGGCAGCAGGTCATGGACGATGTCAAGGAGTCTTCTTCTTCCTTTGATTTGGAGGCATTGGTGCCCCCCCGAAGACCTCGTTCATGACATGTCATCCGACGAGGGCATCGATTTATTGTATGATTTAGTGACTTAACCCTCGTCTCAGTATTTGGCAGAACATTCCTATGACTATTTGGCAGAACATGGCATCCTTGTGGTAGAACATTTGTTTTTATTTACTCAACATTCGTATTTGTATGTTGGCAGAACATTGTTTTTATTTTTTATGAAACAAGAGTGGATCAATTTGTCTACACCACAAGGGGTTCTGTTTGAAGAATATCTGAGTATTTTGGAGAACATTTTGGCTAGGGTGCGCTACCCTTTTAGGTTTCCAACGGGAATACGCTTGGCGAATGGTATTGGTCCAGACGAAGGGGGCACATCCACCGTTTCTTGGATACCGATACCTTGGATGTCCTCTTGTTGATGTTGATAGTACACCTCGACCATGTCGTTATTGATGACGGACATCCTAGGTATCGGTAGCCAAGAAACGGTGGATGTGCCCCCTCCGCCTGGACCAACACCATTCGCCAAGCGTATTCCCGGTGGATGCCTTCATGCTCGTATATAAAAAAAATAAGGATGTGGTCGAAGAAGACTACCGAACTGTAGAATAACAACTCCGAGGAGACATTTTCATTTTTTATTACTCAACATGGTATGGTGTGTTATTAAATTTTACAATTTGAAATGTTTCTTGGCTTGCATGATTTTCTTGACCACCCGTTCCGTCTTGGTTTTCTTGCCGGGTAATCGACCAATGGCTTGGATCATCTTGGTATCGGCTTTCCATTTGTCTTGCAAATTCTTGGCACGGCTGTAATCAATGTCGTGTTGTTTAGCAATTTGTTCCAAGCGATTGATCCCGGGATCCCACCGTTTCAGACGTTTGGCCAAATGGGTGCCAGGGCCCATGTACTGATAACCGGGCCAATGAAATTCTTTGCCGGTTTTAGCGATCCATTTTTGGACATCCAGGGCTCCACCGGATTGACGGCGTTTCCGTTTCACGCCCCGTCTCCTCTTGGTGGGCATCTTTTACTAACTGTCGTAATCCAATTGACGTCGTAACTTTTTGCCTTGGTGCCAATCTTCCCAACCGGGTAAGGGTTTTAATGCTTGCACTTCACGGGAGACGCCTTTGCCTTTGCCTTTGCCTTTGCCCCACACGTGATGTAGTCCTTGAAACAACCCGCGTCCTTTTTGTTGGACTAACCACTGACGCCGTTTTTTGACGGAATGTCGACGACGTCCCAAGTCGCGTAGCACCTTTTTATAGGGTTGAAGTTTGGCCAGGATGGGTGGGGTGACGGGAATCTTGTTTTTTAAGAAGTTCAAGACCAGTTCACTCACAGCATTGATTTGATCGGCATTGGCATGTTGTAACAACTCTTGACGTTTGGAGCCATTGGGTTCTTGTAACATGGACCGTAAAAACGGTAATTGACGTCGAAGACGTTGCATCCTTTATCGGTGACGACGACGATAGCGTTGGTTGGCTTTTTGAATGCTGCGTTTTATACGTTTATCCGTTTCCAAGGCCACGGCTTTTCCCAATCCCGCCATGGCGGGGACCAATAGATTTAAAAAACCGCCTCGTTGACGACGTCGTCGTCGTTGTCTTCTCCTCAAGGATACCATGGACGGTTCATCAACACACGTTGAAGGGCTTTGTTTTGTTTGATCATGTCTCGCGTCTCTTTATAGCCTTCACGGGTATTGCGTTTGAAATCTTGCCACCAACCCCCACCTCGTTGTCGTCGTTGGTAATGTTGTACATTATCGGTAATGCCTTTCAAGGCTTGACCACCCAATTTGCCTAAAGCGAGTCCAAACCCAGGCGCTGGACCTGATAGAAACATACTCATGCCATGGGCAATTTTATCCACCAAACGGGGTTTGCGACGAATTAAAGCCCCTCCTCTTTGACGTGGTTTCCTTTTTCTGCGTCGTCTTCGTTGGACGGCCATGGTTCTAAGAGTGTGGGGCTGGGAGAGAGTGGCTTTTTATCTATCCAATAGTCTTTGGGTCTCAAGGGACGAGGACATCCGTCCACATAGCATAGAGCTTCCACGGGTTGGTACACAAAGTGATGGTGGTAATCTTGGAGACATCGTTTGGGTAACGGAGGGGTGAAATCCACAATGGTATCATCCAACGTTTGCATCTTGATTAAAAATCCTTCCAGGACCTCCAAGGGAACACCCCTCACATAGGTTTTCAATTCGGTCAAGGCTTTGGCATAGGTGGTAAACGCAAACCGACTCATGGTCACTTTGAACCGGTATTGTTTAAAATCATTCCATCCTTTGACGACCGTCCCCACCGCCGCCAAACATGCTACCAACGTACTGTTGTCCAACAGGGGGCCAGCAATCATGCCCGCGGCCATCAGGAGTAACACCATGCCATTGAACAAGGCATTGATACTCTTGTAATGATTCAACATTTTGCGATAACACCACCATTGTTGATGGTAAAAGGCATACAACGAATCCATACGTTGTAACAATTCCGGCGGGAAGGGGATGCCAGGACGCCGAGATCCATTCAATAACGACACGACGGTTTTCATCACGGCGAAACCCGGGACGAAGAGGTTTGTACACTAGGACGTCCACCCTGTTTATAGCTGGTCACAATGCTATTGGTCATGGTGACATTGGCAATGTCACGTCCTTGGGCCAATTGTTCTTGATCTTGTAATAGCATCCGTAAACGACGTCGTAAATCCGCTTGACGCAAGGTACGAGGTTGTCTGTCAGAACTCCCAGACGTCCACGATCCTCGAAGGCTGGCTGGATTGGAGGCGGGTGTCAAAGGCGAAGTGGGGGTATTTCGTCGTCGTCCTCGTATGCGTCTCGGTCGTCGTCCACGACGGCCACCACCACCACCACCACCACCGCCGCCACCACCACCAGCACCACCAGTGCCTCCGCCACCACCACCACCACCACCACCACGTCCAGCACCCCCGCCACCACGTCCGCCACCACGTCCACCACGTCCGCCACCATTACCCCCAGCACCCGCGGCTGTTCGAGCACCCGCCGCCAAGGGTACGCTAGGAGGAGTCGCAGGCGTTCGAGCCCCAGAAGACTCCGGGGTGGTCTGTATGCTACGGTAGGATTGACTTCCAGGGCTTCCTACCCCGGCGGGGGAAGAGGTCTGTACAGGGGGCGTAAGGGCGTCGCCAGGGGGGATGGATTCCATAAATCGAAAGAGGGCATCCAATCGCATTTCCTCCATGGCGACGTCGAGAAGGCCTTGGTCTCCTGTCAAATACAAATCTTGCCAGGCCCTTGGGGACATTTGATTGCTGGTGGTCGCCCCGACCCCAGCGGGGGCCACGGTATCGTACGCTTGCGGAGGTTGACGATCCTCCTCATCGGCCATGCTACCTCTCTTTTTCCTGTTCCAAGGGGGTGTCGTCCCCTTATAGACGTTTTTGATAGGTGCGTGTCCATCCTTCGTCTTTTAACAGGTGACTCAACAACCGTTGTTGATCGGAGGAGGCCGGGTGTAAATCCAAGACCAAATAGCCATAAGGGCGGGTGGTGGCCTGATGAAAGGTCTCCAACGTGTCTTTCCAAGTGGTCGGAAACGATTGCAGCATCACGTTGCGTACCCCTAATTGATCTCGGGGATTCTTGAAGGCCACAATGTAGTGGGCATTGCGGGAAATACTTTTGGCATATCGCCCCACGGGAAACATGTCTTGGCACAAGTACAGCACCGTCACCCCTTGATGATGCGAATGTTTGGTGAATAAATCCAACACGTGTTTATCGTGACTCCCTTCATCCATTAAATCATCCAAGACAAGGACCCCCTGTCCTTGAGGAAACCATTGGACCAACGCCTCATGATCGGGAATCCCTTCGTGAAACACCACCCCTTGATCTTGCATGCCTCGAAATCGATCTTGCCACGCCCCATAACAATAATGCACTTGAGTCGGGGGACTTTCAAACAAATCTGGGTTGTCTACCAAGAGTTTTTCCGTAAACACGGTTTTGCCACATCCCGATGGCCCCACGACCAAAATACTGGACGGGGTATGAAAACGAAACGGTTTCCCCGTTTGCATGATGGCAGTGAACCCCTTGAAAAAAAAGGCACCTTTTTATTGGAGCCGGTGGGACTCGAACCCACGCACAATCCCCCACACCTGTTTTTAGGGGATCCAAAGGCTCTACCGACTGAGCTACGACTCCGACACACTTTTTTTCCAATCTATTTTTTATTTTAACCATTCCGTTGATGATACGGATGACAACAGAGTTGATACCATCTGGCTTCTTGACCTACAATCAATTGTTGAAGGCGTTGACCGGCTTGATGGTCATTGCTTACATAATCATGATCCGAAAACTCATTTAAAAATTCTTGCAAGGTCCGTCCACGGGCTTTGGCTTTCAAGTACAACACGGCGTAATCACCACAACTCTTGCTTGAGATGGTTTGGAGGGACTTGCCATTGGTCACCACATACTTCCAATGTTGCACGATCCAATCTCGTAACGGGGTGGCTTGCACGTACGTGTCCAAGGGCAAAGCATAACTGTCGAGGACTTCACACACATTTCCTTCGGTCCAGACCGCCAACCAATGTTGTCTGGGTTGATCGTGTGGGTCGGTGTTGACAATGTACCCTTGGCGTTGGGTCTTGACAGGACGTTTGGGTAAACGATCACAGGCCACCGTTCCGTAAAACACAGGTTTCAATTGGGGATCGTCGCGGGCTAAATAATCCAATTGCACATTATCCAAGGCCACGTGTTCCATCTTCTTTTTTCTTTCTTTTTTCAGTGTTGGTAAATGTTGTACAACACGGCTCCGTTCTGGTCAATCTCCAGCAAGTTCTCAAATTCTCCATACACGAGCACAGTTATATTGGTAGCGGGGGCAGCTCCAAATTCCAAGACGAGTTGTAAATCGCCGGTTTGCTTGGGGTTGAGGGTTTCACTGTCCGCACATCCATTGGCCACATTGTCAAACATGTACAAGGTACAATTTTTAGCTTGGCCCCAATCCAGCAGTTCCACCATATTGCCTTTCTTTTTACACCAAGCACCACTGGCTTGCAGAAAACGGAAGTAGCCCAGGTTATCTCGGGTGCCATTGTCGTGCACCAAGTGCAGGGTTTCATAAGGGTATTCTTCTCCTTTGACAATCTGCTTAATCGAGGTCAGACCAAATTTCTGGAAGCAGAAGGGATCTCGGGTCACATCTCCATTGAAGGCTCGGCTGTCCAGTAACCCCACAATCAATCGGTCGGGTATTCTGTTTTGAAACAGGTTGGGGATATCAAAGCGGACCAGGTTGTTTTGCATGCTGAAGGTCCGGATTTCACTGCGAACGGTCGGGTAAGCAGCCACTTGGCCTTCATTGTGTCTTTTGGCCGACAAACTCTGGTAGATGGCGTCATTCAAACGCAGTTGACAGAGATGAAACCGTAGTTTGACATCCCCTTCCATCAATCGGCCGGCTAGAGCCACCCCATTGAAAAACAGGTTCGGGCCATTGAAATGAAATTTCATCTTGATTTCGATGCCTGGCACCAACAATTTGCCGGTGTGAAAGACTTCCAAGTGCGGGGTAAACACCAGACTGTGGGTGACGCCTCCGGCATACTTGGCGGTTTCGGCTTTCATGGCAGCCAAGGCTCCTTTGTGATTGGCACTGAGATTCCTATAGTCTGCATGCGGGGTGGCAGTGTCGGTATTGTTGTTGGTCCATTGGGGTGGGGAATCCACTTGATTGAATCAGCCTTGGGGTCCCAACACGGTCTTGCCATCTTCTCGGTCATAATTCAGCAAGGTTTCCAGGTACGCTTTGTAATGATAGGTGTCGGATTGAGGACTGATCAACGTGCCATTGAAATGCAAGTCAATTTGTTTGATGATGGAATGGGCCAAATTGTTGACTGGCCACAATTTCTGATTGGCCACCAAGTCATCGTTCGTACTTTTCTGCAATCTCAATTCCATGGTAAAGTAACTGCGTCCCAAATCCACAAAATCGTCCAACCCCGGAATGATGAATTCCATGGGATTGATGCCCGTGGTGGTGGGTTGAACGGTGACCATGCGATAGGCATTGATGCTAATGTCCGTCGCCGGCACCTTGAAAATCCGTAACGCCGGGTTGACGGTCCCTTCGGAACGTGGGTGAGCCGGTGGGGTTTGCTTACTCACGTCAGGCATGTTTAACGTTGTCGTCGTCGAGTGGTGGTACCCCGTCGTCGTGAGGGGTTTTTATACCGTCGTCGTCGTGCTAAGCGTTGTCTCTAATCAAACCCGGGCAGTCTCATCACCTCGGGACTCAACCAGCCACCACGTTGTCGTCGCATGAGTTTCCAAAAAGGATACAGGCCTCCCCATTGAGACAACCCTCGATTACTACGAATCCGTCGAGGTCGTGAATGCACGGGTTCCATTTCACACTCCCAAAATATCGCGTGCACGTTTGGTTTGTTTGGGAAATAAGGCCGTGGCTACCCGCACGGCTTGTTTCACGTTCTTATGGCTCAAAGCTTTCTTGGCTTGTTTGGTGATTTCCTTTTTAATGATGTCTTCGGCTTTGCGTTTGATACCTCGTGATAACCCTGCGTTCAATCCACGCAAGGTGTTACTAGGCAGTTTTAAAGGGACTATGTCACAACAGGTGCATGCGCAAGTTGATAATAACAACTTTGAAATCGTTAGCCTAACTTTTTCAAATGCCGTCAGAGAGTTCGGGAGGCTGTTATGTCGCATTGGATGTAAATGTAAAAGTATATCGACTGATTTTGAAAAATTGTCTATATTCTACAGAAAGTGATTCTGGTTGTAGTAATCAAACAAATCTACGCAGGAATACTCCTCTTAGAAAGCGACCAACCGGACTCGAAAGCGCATGTGCCCCAGCTGACATAGTCCCTTTAAAGGATTTCGCGTGCTTTTAAGGCCTTGGAAACCGCCACGCACGACCTCCCTCATCAAACCGTTGCCGTATTGATCATACCACTCGTCTGTCCGAAATCGTGTCAAACTTCCCCCTCGCATGGTGTCGTCTTGACTCTTCACCAATGTCTATGCGTCACGTAACCCCCTTTCTCTTTTTATACCCCTCTCATCGACCTTTCTTTTTCTTCCGAGTGGTCGCCGCTTCCATGGCTTTTTTGCCCCCGTACCCCGCGGCACCACCCACCGCGCCCAACGAGGCGGCTTTCCCCACAGCCATCAAGGCTGGAATGAGGGCAGCGAGAGGCAAGAGACCGCCTCGTTGCCTTCTTCGTCTTCGACGTGCTCTTGTCTTTGGCATCTTTGACTGACCCTCTCCTTTTCTCTTTTTATGCCTTTTTGAAGTGCAGCGTGACAATGGTATGGCCTTGGCCAAACTTGACCAAGTCTCCTCCGGTATCAATCGTTTCGGCTACTTGAATTTGAATGATTTCCACGACTTCATTACGAAGCGGTAGGTATTGAATGTGTAACGGTTCAAAGTCCAGGGTGCCGCGTCCTTCCCGCTTGTACTGGATTTCACGCAACAAATCGGTCACGCGATTGCCTACCATCATACTGCCTGCCACGTCCGAGTACACATGCAACGATCGTGTGGGGTCACCCACCACCGCACGAAACGCTACATTCAAGTTGGTGAAACGCCAACTACAACTCATGCTCAATTGTAAATGATCCGGTAAAATCGAAGCACCGTCCAAAAGACCGCGTTACCCTGACCGTCTGTGACATCGTTCCAATCGCTGTCCTTTTTCATGTTGGGGATTTGATCGCCCATGAAGTCTTGCTGTAAGTTCGGACCCAAAACCAACCCACTGCTAATTTTACGTAACCATCCCATCTTGAGAGCCAACTTGGTGTAGATGGTAAAAGATGGTGTCTGGTTGCCACAATGACACACATTGGTGTTGTCAATGATCAG
The DNA here is from genome assembly GCA_964017195.1 of Siderastrea radians. Lineage (NCBI taxonomy): Eukaryota > Metazoa > Cnidaria > Anthozoa > Scleractinia > Rhizangiidae > Siderastrea > Siderastrea radians. The sequence continues at coordinate 31,269,173 of OZ024887.1, read as the reverse complement.
ATCGTCCCCTTCCCACTTGAACTTGACGTAGGTGTGTTTGCTCTGCTGATTGGTAAAACGGCCTCCTTGAATCGCCGTTTCCTTGCGTCGTTGTTCCAAATGGGCAATCGTGGCTTTCATGCAACTCACCCCATCCACCACCCAATCCAAATGTTGGATGTCATTGATGAGGGTTTGCGTCGTGCCTATGCGCGATTGCATCTCCCCATCGCTTGCACCCGGTTTGGGATAGGTGGACGTGGACATCACGTACCCATCTTTCTGCACCAAGTCGTACAAATTGACGTGCGTATCCGGTAAGGAAATGGCACTCAACCCCACTTGCCACGAACCCCCTTGTAACCGTAACGGTTGAGGTAAACGAATCTTGAAGGCATTGGCTTGGTTGTTGGGAAATTCATGGCGGTTGGCATGACTCGGTAACGTCACGTAGAACGACATCTTGTCTTCTTCGTCACACGGGCACCTCCCTTTTAAAGTGCAGGGTCAGGAGGGTATGCCCTTCCCCAAATTGGACCAGATCCCCATTGATTTCGGCCATCTGGGTTTCTACGATTTCCACCACTTCATTGCGTATCGGGAGATATTGAATATGTCGAGGTTCAAAGTGCGTGGTGTTTTGAGGGTGGTACTTGATTTCTCGTAAGAGATCGGTGATACGACCCCCTACCATGCTGCTGGTCCCTACATCACAATACACGTGCAAAGGACGCGTCGGAACAAATTCCGACGAGGGACGAAAGGTCTCGTTCAAATTCACAAACCGCCAAGGACACGATAGACTCAACTTCACATAATCCCCCTCCACTTTCCAAAAGAGGGGGTTGTTGCCGGCATCGCGGACGTCCGTTGGGGTGGGAATGGTGGAAATGCCTTGAAATTCTTGCAAGAGATTCGGGCCCAATCGATACTGACCGGGGGACCCTTGTTCAATCCGTTCGCGACGTTCATGGTACCACACATCATCCCCTTGATCGTCTGTGTCATACACCCGTTCGTGCCATTGTACATAAAACAAAGGATGGGAATCGCCCACTCCCCCTTCTTCCACTATCACTGGAATGGTGGGTAAGGATAAACTCGCCATGCCTACCATCCATCCTCGTCCCATAAATCGGATGGGTTTCGGCAATCGGTTTCTGAAATGATGACTCTTGTTCCCAGGAAACTCTTTGGTACTCGCATGACTCATCAACGTCATAAAACGACGAGTTGGGCACCCACGTCATTGTTTAGTCGCGTCGTCGTCGTCTTTTGGGTGGGCTTGTCTCTTTGGGCGGCCTTGTCTTTTTCCTCTTGGGTGGTTGGAGAGACGTCACGTCTCCACGAGCAATCCAACTATTGTACTTGTCGGGCCATCCTTTCCACTTGACCAACCAACGATCTTTTTGACGCTTAAGTACCTTTTCGATGCGAAACAGGTCGGACACATGGACTTTTTGTAAGTCCTCCTCGTAAAACGTGCCTTGGACCGGGGTGTCATCCCATTCACGAATCTTATACGTGGGCACCGGGCCCGGCACCACGCGATGCACCACAAACACTTCTTCTGTCCAACCGGGAAGATAGCCTTTTTCAAACGTCCGATGAATCTTGTTGAGACGGACCCGATCGCCTACGTTGAATTGAGGTTTTTTCTGGCCTTTCCATCGTGGGCCGTACAATCGTTTCCACGCCGCTTCTTCGTTGTCCCATGTCACGTCTTGAGGGGCCATACCAATACTTCGATGACGGGTGGCATTGTACCCTTGCACCAACTCGGGTAACACGTCGTCAAAGCGTAAGGTGTTGGCCGCGGTAAAATACCGGTACAACCGTTCTTTCAAGGTCCGATTAAATCGTTCCACCACACTGGCTTTCGCATCTCCTTCGGTGGAAAAATGATGAATGCCTTGCTCGTCGAGCCGTCGTTGAAACGTCCGGTTATAAAATTCTTTTCCTCGATCCGTTTGCAATCGGTTGGGGTGTCGTCGTCCTTGTTTCAAAATCTTGTCAAAGGCATGAACCAACGCCACGCCGGTTTTGTCTTTCAACGGTTGCACCCACGCGTATTTCGACAAGACATCCACGACCGTCAACAAGTATCGTAGGCCCCGATTATATTTGGCCAACGGTTGCACTTCCACTAAATCTGCCACCCATTGATCATCTAAACCCCCTACGATCACGGGTACGGTGGGAAAACGACGACGTCGCGGTTTATGCAAGGTGTAGGCCAAATCCTGTTCCAAGAGCCGTTGGGCTTTTTTCAAAGGCAGACGATGGGCTTTGGCAAACCGTTGCAAGCCTCCTAAACTCCCTGGGGCACGAGGATCGTGGTAACGGTTCAACCATGGTTGGGTGTTTTTCTTTCGAGGGGCCATACGTTCCGGCATTCATCCCATAAGGTCGGTATGGTGGGGACCGTGTCGGGATGCGTCTTTTGAATGATTCGATACCATCGCCATGCCTCTGGGTGGGCTTTTAACCATAAGACAAACACCACCCATCGATACAGGTTACGGTCCACGTGGGTTTCTTCAAAGATCTGGAGAGGATGCGTGTCCTCGGGACATGGGGGAATAGGGATGTTGGTACCGGGTTGGTGATCATATAACACTTGGCAAAGCGATTGATGGCATTGCCATTGCACCAGGGACAAGACAGACTCCCACGCAAAAAACACACAGCAGACTCCATGGTCCTATTGATAAAAACAACATTTATTCATTCTCCTTTATACATTTTAAAAGAGACCATCATACACGACCGTCTCGAGGCTTTTCTGCCAGTTCTCCACACTGTCACTGTAATTGGGGGGTGGTGGCGCTGGGGCTACCATCATTTCTTGACGGTTCTTGAGCTCTTGAATTTCTCGTAGCAATTGTTTCTCATAGTCTGTCAGGGGTCGGTCCTCTTTCCTTCGAGGGGGTGGGCCAGGGATGTCCACGCCGCGCTTGGGATATCCTTGAGCATCACGGCTGGCTAAAGGCGATTCAGCGAGTGCGTCGGCTTTCTTGGGCGGGTTGTCATGAAACCAGCTCCAGTACTTGGGACCCAACGGTTGATCGGCCCATCGGAAGAAGCCACACTTTTTCTTGGAACAATTCAGAAACAAGCGATCGGGGTTCTGGGTCGAATGACTCTGTTGTAGCGTGGCGGGTTCACGGCAAAAGCATTGCAAACAAGTCCACATGTCCAGCACTTCTAGATGAGGTTGGGTATACACGGCTTTCATATAGTCGGGAGCTTAATCTTGCCCACAAAACAGCAAACAGGGTTGGATGGGACATTTCACATACTTCCATCCCTTTTGAGATTCTCGTGCCTCCAAACGCACGTCATGGCAAGGGCATACCATGGTGTCCACCGAACTGGGAGGATCTTTGTCATACCCGGTCGTCAGAGTGAATTGTGGTGGTGTAGATTGCTCCACCATGTCATTCAATTCTTTCATCATGTCTTCCACGGCGGCTCGGGTATCTTCCACGACCTCGCGCACCACCGGATCACAGTCCACGGGCGTCATAGTTTGAATGGTGTTCTTCTTCTTCTTCTTCCCCTCTGGGGGATGGGTTGATTTTCTCTTCCGATCGACTGACATCGTGCTCAAGATTTTCACCCCTACTACCGAGGCCTTTTTATACCCACGACCCTTGGCTCTCATTGGTCAGCTTCTCATGACCCTATAAGGACCTCTCCTTGTCTCATTGGTCAGCTTGTTATGACCCTAGTTGGACCTCGTGTCTTCCCATTGGTCCGTTGTCCCTATTTAAGAGGGTCCCTTGGTCCCTGAGTCGTCATTCTCAAAGCAATGCCCCCAGACATGGAGATGATCGGAGAACACGACCTCGGTACCTTGGAACTTCAAATTGGTCCTGGCCATGTGGTGTACACCGGTGTACACCGGGGGAGCCAGAGGCACGGACGAACTCGTCGAAGAACTGGGTAAACAGTTTGGGATGCAAGTCAAAGTCCTAGTCCCCCCGAACCATCCTCGAGCCACTTTCATCACCCCGTCCACCGTGGAAGTCCTCATGCTGGCCAACCCCCATCTTCACCAAGCGGCGGAGAAACTAGGAAAACAAATGCCCAGTCATTTTTACACCTTGCAATTGCTGCAACGCAATTATCAAATTGCCAAGAAAGCCCATACCCTCTATGCCTTTGGCATCTTGGAACAGGATCATAAACGCGTGAAAGGGGGGACCGGTTGGACCGTGCAATTGGCTATGGATCAAGGCAAACCCGTCTACCTGTTTGACATCCCCAGTCAATCATGGTACCGGTCCGACCATTACTACCAAGTCAACGAGAATGCCGCCACCCTGGTCACTGGCAGCCAATTTGTCCCTTGGGGACCTAAAAAGCCCACCCTTCATCAAAGCAGTGCTATCGTGGGATCCCGGGATGTGGACAGCAACACCCGAGCCGAAATTCAAGCCTTGTTCAACCGCACATTCTGTCTACCCGAGAACATTGATCAATTACGCCTGAAACTGGAAGACTTTCATTTGTAATAGCTTTTTTAGTTTTTAGTTTTTTCAATCTGTACATAGCCATTTTTTAGTTTTTATTTTTTCCCATTGTAAATAGGAACGCCCCACCCGCGTGGCAACAACACCAACCACTCTGTAAAAAACATCCACTCTTTTTTTTAATTAAAATTTGAAAAAACTGACAACACTGAGTTTGCACGTTCATCATAAATAATTCGTCTTGATGCACAGCAGCCTTGACTCACAATAAAAGAACTCAACAGGAATAAAAAATGTTCATCCTTCAATTGTTCTCCAAAGGCAGTCACCCCTTGGTCCAGACCAAAGTCCGTCTTGATGTTCTTTAAAATCGCTTCGACCTCGAGATCCTCCTCCACCCTTTCGAACTCTATGCGTAACTCGTCTTGACGAGAGGCCATCTTGAGATGACTCACCCCCGAGGTTCGATCTGTTTTATAGTCTCTGGGTCCTTCGTCGCAAAGCCTCATGGGTCCAAACTAGGGAGGGGGGAGGGGGGTCCCCCCACCCTCCCTAGTTTGGACCCATCATGCTTCGCGTGGATCTCTATAAAAAACCGCCTCTGCTCCCCGTTTTTTCACTCCCAAGTCAGCAAGCAAGCAAGCAAGCAAGACAAGCAACAGCTACGGATACCGGTAAGCCATTTTATTTTATTTTATTTTATTTATTTATTTTTTTATTATTATTTACTGCAACACACGAAAAGACGTCACTTACGAAAAAATACGAAAAAAAAAAAGATACGTCCACTACTCACTACTTATTGTACAAATGCTAAGCTGCTCACAATACAATACTTACGCTTCTTACAAATTCGACACCGTATACTATTTACAACACTTACACTACTTACAATACAATACCTACAAGTACTTACAATACGATACTTATACTTCTTATAATACTATATTTGTACTACTTACAGTGAAAAATTTTTTTTTTGACTTACAATACGTCTATAATTTTGTTGTCTTAATACAGTCTACAGCTGTATATATATATATAAATATATTTTTTTATTGTTTTATTGTTAATAATAATAACAGAAAAAGTACACATTATATACGCGTATAGGATAATAGCAGGACGTAACGACAAAGAAAAAAAAAAAAAAAGGAAATTGAAAAGAGGAGCGAGGCCGCAATCCTAATGAGAAGGTTTTGGAAGAAGAGTGGAGTTAAACCAAAGATTGAAATACAATAGAGGACTATCTTAACAAACAGGTAGATCGAAGTCACAGTTCATTTGAAACGGTTCCATTTTGAGTTATATTTCTTAACAGTGTTCGTCTTATAAGCAAAATATTTTTCGATTTCCTGGCACTTTAAGAAAGTTTGCGAAAATATATGTAAATTCGGCAGGGTTTTCTTTATTTTCGACGAGTAAATGTGATATCTGCCCATTAGAAGTGCATGATGTAAAAGTATATCCTCAGTATTGTCAACTAATCCCAGACAGGTGGGTAGGTTCAGAGAGAAATCTTGTGGCTTAACCTGATGCTGTATTAACCAGTATTGTATATCTTGCCAAAACTTTTGAACAAACTCACATTCCCAAAAAAGGTGGATCAGGGTTTCTGTGGTTTGTTCACAGAAAGTACAGGAGTCCGTCAAAGAAATACCTATTTTATAAAGGTAATTGTTAGTAGCAATTCTTCTGTGAAGGAGTTTAAATTGGAAAGTTTGAAGTTTAGTCTCTCTAGTGCAGTAAAAGGGCAGATTATACGACTTATCCCATTTTATCGAATTTGCACAATTTCCGCAGTCTGTTATCCATTTTGTCTGGCTATTGGCCGGTGTTGAAGAGATTTTTTTAACGATTAATTTGTAAGCTTCTTTGCAAATATTTGAAGCCTTATAAGAGAATTATACCAAATCGGTGTATTTCCAAAGTCTGTTAGGTTTTCTTCGTAATTTAGGCTTGACCAAATTTCGATTACCTCTTTAGTAAAAGTGTCTTGAATATTTAAACCGGCTACATCAGCTTGGTTTAAGTTACCAGTCAGGAGTAATTTACCATCATGTTCCTTAATAAAATAGTCAAAAAAAAGTTTCCATTTTGCTTGATTACTGTCATCAAGGTACTTCTGTACCCATTTAGCTTTCAAAGCGCAATTGAAGGATTGGATATCTAACATTTTTAAACCACCATCTTTGTATTCGTTTAACATCACACTCCTTTTGATTTTATCCCCTCTTCCATCCCACAGAAAATTATACAAAATTTGATGAATTTCTTTTAGATGTGATTGCGAGGACGGCAAAGGTGACATGATATAGACAAGCTGAGATGCAGCTAAACTTTTTATGACAGTTATTTTCCCTAACAAAGTTAATCTTCTTACCTGCCAGCAATTTAGGATTTTAGAGATTTTTTCTTTTTTTTCCTGGTAATTTAGCATGGCAGCTTCTTCCACACTAGTTGAAAACCATACTCCAAGGGATTTAACCTTCCGAAAAGTCCACTTAATGTTTTGTTTTATTGCTAGCTTATCCGTTCGGTTTTTAAAGGATCCGATCCAGAGTGCCTCTGTTTTCTCATAATTAACCTTTAGGCCTGACAATTTGGCAAATATGTCAAGTAGCAGGAAAGATCTATCTATTGAGGGCTTTGTGCCGTCCAATATGAGCGTAGTATCATCAGTATATTGGCTGACTTTACACTCTTTGTCCAAGATTTTAATACCATAGATTAGTTTATCCCGTCTTATTGCCGCCCCCAGAATTTCAGCACACAAAATAAACAGATACGGGGACAGGGGGCAGCCTTGACGCACTCCTCTACTTAAATTAAAGAAATCGGATGTCCAGCCGTTGTTTTGTATGCTGCTACTGATATCAGTATAAAAGAGTTTGATCCAAGAAATAAGAGAATTTCCGAAATTGTAATATTTTAGAGTTTTTTCAACAATGGTCCATTCAAGAGTGTCAAAAGCTTTCTCAAAGTCAATAAAGAGAAGAAGTCCTGGGAGTTTCTCGATGTCTGTATAGCTCAAGATACTATTTAACAGTCTGATATTTTCACCAATAAACCTATTTTTTTGGAAGCCTGTTTGATCGCTATTTATCACCGAAGGCAAGACTCTTTTTATTCTACTAGCGATTGATTTTGCAGTGATTTTGTAGTCACAGTTCAAAAGCGAGATGGGTCTCCAGTTCTTAATATAGCACAGAGATTTATCTTTTTTTGGAATTAAAGTTATTAATCCCCTCTGTTGTGATATAGAAAGGAGGCCTTTCGCATAGGAAGCGTTAATGGAGGCGAGTAAAAAGGACTTAATATCATTCCAAAATATTTTATAAAATTCAGCTGGAATTCCATCCGTTCCAGGTGTCTTGTTTGATTCCATAGTTTTTAGACTTTCCAGACATTCTGCAGCCGTTAACAAACCTTCACAAAGTTTTCTTTCGTCGTCACTTATTTTACACTGATTGTTTTGTTGAAAGAATAGGTCTTCACCAGTAATTTCCTGTGAAGAGCAATTGTTTGAAGTGTAAAGTGTCTGATAAAAGCGTCTCGCTTCATTCAGAATTTCTTGATCTGTATTTAGGACGGTGTTATCATCGATTTTCAAATTTCTTATTGTTTTACTATTATAATGCCTTTTTTCCAAACCGAAGAAATACTTTGTGTTTTTTCCCCTTCATTGTACCAACGTGTTCTGGACCTAATAATAGAACCTTGGGTTTTATAGCTGATCACTTGCTCAAGGTTTTGTTTCTTAACCTCCAGTTTCGTACGAATTTCACACTTCTCATCATCGGAAATGTTATCTTCCAGCTTTAGTTCTAGCTTTAAAATTTCAGTCTCCAGGGTTTTCTCAGTTTGTTTTTGTTTTGCTTTTTGTTGTTTTGCATATTTAATTGAGTTTGCTCTGATTTGCATTTTCATGACATCCCATAAAAGTATTGCGTCTACTGCCTCGTTCTCTTTGTAATCATTGGACACTTCATTTATGGTTTCTTTGATAAGGTTAATGTATTCAAGATCCTTTAAAGTGCTACTATGATCAAAAATATGAATTTGTTGTTCTCTCCATATTTCGAAAATATAAGTACATATTACTCACCATGCAAAGTTTTAAGTCGAAATTCCTACGGGAAGTCCAATTATTTTAACTGCAATTTTCGAATTCGGCTTGCCGCCATTACTCAATTCAAAAATGTCCGGGACGAGTTGGGCCGAGTTGTCCCTGAGAGGAAGTGACGTAGAAGTCTCAACCCCGCAAAGCAAACGTGGCTACTTTCTTATGCATTCGGAGAGGTGTGAGGGTTCGCAAGATTCATTTCTTCGATTTTGAGCTGCAGTATGCGTGGTCGGCGCTCTGTTGTTGAAGATTACGGCAAAGAAAGCATCGATGAATCGGAAATTTCCATTCACAGTTCACCGACGAGTGGGTACGTTTATTTTAAGCGAGAAAAGCTTCGTTTGTGTGCACCGGAAGGACTTCAATCCTGTTGGACTCTGTTTGCTCTGTGCATTTTTACGGCTGAATGATTTACTCAAGCATTTTATAAGAAAGGTACAAGAAAATATTTAGAACCAGGATCAGTTCCAGCCATCAGGAAGAAAAACATCAGCAGTCATATCTGAGCGGGATCGTCGAATGGTGAGCGAATATTTATTTGCCGTTTGTGCTAACATCACATGTACGGTAAGATACAAATTTCCTCACACACCTAAGAGATACTTCGCTCGGTTGTCTGGTTGTCTTGTGCATATACATATATAAGTCCCACCAGATTTCGCTTAACTGCATAATATATGCCCCTACACATGAACTATTTTCTGTGTCGCCGCCAAGCCGGCTCCGCGATACGCAGAAATTATTTTTATTCGCGGTAAGCAGAAAAGAGGAAAACATTACCGTGTATTCCGCGTACTGTAAACGTTCCCCACTTAAACTTCCGCGAAAAGAATATTATTTGAAGTTCCTATATTAAAGCTAGTGGATAACAGAACATCACCGTGTATTCCTTGTTCTATAAACGAGAATACTACTCGAAATATCTTTGAATTACTCGGCCACATATAACGTGAATATATAAACAACCAAGCTTAATCGACCAGAACAAACCTTGCTGTGTATTGCTTGTTCTTTTTACTGTGAAGCCAGCTCCTAACATCCCTCGTACATTTCAATTTATCTCTCTCCGCGTACCGCGTAGCCAACTCCTAATAATATAACTCTTTTATACTTCAATTAATTTCTCTTGGCGTACGGCGTAGCGAGCTCCCAAAGTCTTACATAATTAGCTATAATATCTTGAGCCTTTCACCGCGTTCGGGGTAGCCACTTCTCTCAGTAACGCTTTCGATGTGACGGCGTATTCCACAGTTTATACCTAGACTTCTGATGGTCAATCAGAGTTTATCTCTATTAATTCGCATTTGCTTGTTTACTAAGTGGTAAGATTACCGTGTTCGCACAATTACACGGGCGATTCGCGACATCACTTCGTTTTAATACGTGAATTTATTTTTCTCGACCTTTTGTCTCATCTATAAAATTCTGAATGTATGTTAGGCTCGGGGCTCTCTATATTTATACAAAAAACTTTCCTGTAGCGTTATGTGGGCTTTTCTTTTAGAAGGGAGAGCTTATTATTATAGGATTTATTATTTATTTGTTAACTACAATTTAGGATACTGCAACAAACCTGTGAACAAAACAACAACAAACTCAACCCGTATCGGCAAGAAAAAAAGCAAGAGTAAGAAACAGCTGACGGAGCCCAACGCGACAGACATGCGAAACAGTTAAATTTGTTGTATTATCGGAAGGATTTCAGCGTTTTTGATTCGGGATAATTGGGATATTTGTTCGGCTTTTTGATCCATTCTTGCGTTGTTTGAGACGGCTTCCTCTTCGGTAGCGAGATGCTCGAAACTGTCATCGTATGGCGCGACTTCTGCGAGTTCGCCGACTAATCGCCAAAAAAAACTTTGTTCTAAATCGCTCTCAAAAGAACTGGACGACAAATTCGACGCAAAACACATCCACATAGTGCAATGTCTGGCTCTCTATTTTCGACTCTTCATTATACTCTTCGTGGCAATGGTTGAGACTTCTACGTCACGAGCAAAATTCACGTGGTTAGAGATAAGACCGCTTCCATGAAATTCGCGGGCTTCTCTTTTGCGAACTGAGTAATGGCGGACGGGTTTAACGCGGTTTTCGGACACATATTCCTGGGCCGTGTAAGCATATATCGATCTAATTTATCGCGATTCATATAATATGGCATCTGTTGAACAGTTTGAAGTTTAAAAAAGTTGAAAACAAAACAAGAAATTTTCATCGTAGTAGCACTTTAAAAGGTGGCTATTCAACTTCCAGAAACCTGGCCCTCTGGGGTTTGTTTTTGTGGCAAGAGATAAAGTGATTAGAGAGTGATCGGTTTTAAAGCCCGGCAGAATATTCGCCTCAAGTGCATCGGTCGATAAGCTTGAGCTGATTAAGAAAAAGTCTAATCGACAGTGGATTTCTGGCTTATTTCTTCTCCACGTAAAACGCTGTGTACTTGGGTGTAGATCGCGCCAAATGTCAGTCAGATCCATATTTTCTTTAAGCATTTCGATTTCTTCTAGTGATTTAAAATGAGTGGTTTGGTTCCCTCCCTTCTTGTCTTTTGAAATGTTTTGTACTAGATTAAAGCCTCCTCCTAACACTATGTGTTCACATTCGAAGGTGGACAGGTTGTTAAAGACGTTTTTAAAAAAATCGCGATCATCATTATTCGGTGCATAAATATTCTGTAGAGTTATAATTTTGTCTTGTGTTTTGATGTCGACTGTGATAAATCTTCCCTCGGGATCTGAGTAATATTTTAGTATCTCAAAAGCAAAATTATTATTAAACAAGATGCAAACCCCTGCTCTAGAACTTGAAAGACTGCTGACTAGACCAATATAACCCCATTCAGCTAACCAGAGTTTTTCCGTTTCGCTTGAACTGTGTACTTCTTGCAGAAAGTAAACAGAGTGTTTTTTGTTCCTTAGCCAGTTAAAAGTTTCTCTTCTCTTTACATCATTAGATAGTCCCCTGACATTCAAGGAACATATTTCTAATTTATCTACTTTGGAAATATTCGACGAATTTATAGACATATTTCAAAATATATTGACAACGGATCGGGAGTGCGGCATCGTAACATAAAGAAAAACGCCAACAAATATCAACATAACTTAGCGACAAAAAAGGTAAACAAAAATTAACATTAGCTAAAATTTCATACTTAGGGCACATTAAATCTAGATGTATCTATCGGCGATAGGTTTCACTCGGCCATTGGTTGGCTGTACTTTATCATAAGGAGTAAATAACCAACTTGTATAGCATATGGGTAGCAATCTATTAATAAGTGCAAAGGATATAAATTACTCGTCCATTGAAGCAGCTTCATTTTTCAAATAGTCCGGAATATTATCCGCTCGATATGAATTTCTTGAACAAATAGCCGTCCGTTCTTGATATATGCTGGAGTAAAGTTCTTCCTGGCGTTTCGTAAGGCATTTGACAATTTCTTCTGCTCCTTTGCGGTCTCATACGCGTAGTCAGGTACCACGACAACATTTTGATAATTCGGAGAGTTAGCAAGCTCCTTTCGTCTATTCCAGAACTCATTTCTTGTTTCGCGGTTAACAAAGCGAGCGATTATTGCTCGAGGCTTTCCATCATCTCTTTGTTTACCAGTACGGTGAACTGCATGGAACTCGACCGTGTTCGCGCCCACCATTTTGACCGCGGCCATCACCTCGCGTACAATTTCTTTGCAATTTTCGTCTTCGTTTTCTGGGACATTAAGGAGCCGTATGTTTTCTCGTCTTGTATAATTCTCCAGTTTTACCGCTCTAGCTTTGGCGGCAGACACTTCAGCTTGAAGGCGTGCATTATCCGTTTCCAGTTGAGTCAGTTGAACCTTATTTTGCTCATCTTGTTGTTTTAATGCTTCTATTTCTATCCAGGCAGCATCTAGAGATGTCTTTAAGTCGTCCGTGTTGTTCTTTAGGATCGAAAGCTGGGCGTTGACGTCTGCACGTAAGCTGTTGATTTCACTCATGGCTTCCGCAAAGTTCGAGTCTAATGACTGTTGGATGGACTCTAATTTTTCCATTATACATTTAAGCGAGAGCTCGGAATCTGATATGTCCGACATGCTAGAACTTGAGCTACCTTCACGTAGGCGTTTGTTGGCGTTCATGTCAAAATAACTAGAAAAAAAGCCAGACCTTGCCGGAGCGAAAAACTAAACGACCGTCGCCATTGCTGGTCACGTGCACTCTCCGGTAAGCCATTTTATTCCTCCTCTCTTTCAATCTAAGTAGTTAGTCTGTTCATGTTCGTTGACTTTTTCTGGAGAGTTGAAGGGTGAGGATGGTTCGGCCTTGTTTGAAGGGAGCCGGCTGTCCATTCGCTGTTTGAATGTCCACGGCAATGCTGTCAAAGATGGTTTGGCCAAGAGGAAAATACATCCGTTCCCTGGTATCAAATTGATGATCGGTATTGCCGGCATCCAAGGTACGTAAAAACCCTTTTTCTTGATTTCCCACAATGCTCGGTGCCACCAGATCCGTGTAAATCATCAATGGTTGTTGTCCTTGTTGCGGTTTGACCGTGGGGGTGGTGGGAAAGGGTTGTCGACTGAGATTCGGACCCAAGAACAACTCATAATCAAAGTCGGGGTGGGTAAAGCTGACGGAGACATGACCCAACGGGGGATATTTGGCGGGAGGACCGACGGTTGCTTCCCATTTATGGCGATCGTCGTAATCCACGATATGTTTCACCAGATAATTCTTTTCTTGGACGATGCGTTCCGTGGGCGTTCCATCTTTGACCAGGCCCATCAGGCCAGCCAATTTCCATTCCATTTCAAATTGCATGTTGGTCGGTATGAGTACATACAACGAATCTAATTCGGAGGCGATGCCTGTATTGGTGATTTTCACATAGGGTTGAGCCAGGTTAAGAGCGGCTAGTTGTTGTCGTTTCGCTAGATCGTCCACGTTCATTTTGGCTATATCCATCATGACTTCCATGTGTTGTTTTTCCGTTTCATACGCGATGGTAATCCAGGCTTCTTTCAAATTGTGGTAATACCCTGGCGGTAAATGGATTTGTTTCGTGACTTTCAGGGGCGCCGTGCCATCCGCACGTTTTGGTATGTATTTGATATCTGTTTTCATCCAATGTTTTGCACTATCTTCTTGCGTCCAATTCTGCTTGGTTTGATCTTCCAAGGGTTGATATAAACCCGGATGTGAGATATGAACCAAAGCCACTTCCCAATCATCTTCCACCAAATAATGGGAACGAGGCAGTCGCGCCGTAAATTTTTGACCCGTGCCTTGCGCTTGATCACTCAGGAGGGTGATGTAGAAACTCATGGTCACAATCACCACCTAACCCAGGGTTTACCCCTTTTATATCTGCCCCGCTGCTAAAATTGGACTTGTGCCATATCAAAACCATATCAAACCCATATATGGACCATATATGGGTCAACGATCACCCCCGCTGCCCGACTTGGACTTTGGACTTTGCGCCCGCGTTTCTCTGCGGTTTTTCCCTATCCTGAGCCCACGATCCTTTTTTCCACCTGCTCAGCGGTTTCCCATCCTAAAACACGTGACTTCCGGTTTAAACCAGTTCCGGTGACGTCACTTCCGGTTCCGGTCATGTGACTTCCCCTTGAGCCCACGATCCTACTGGCCTGCGGTTTCCCGTTCCTATGACAACCCCTCGACCAATCAGAAGCCAAAAGCTCTCGACCAATCAGAAGCCTCCATTGGTGTCCAGATGGGCCCACATTACTACTACTTATGTAATCTTGCACAGTTAAAATGCCATTGGAGGAAGTGTCAAACAGGGATCCAAATATAAATTCACATTCTATTGTCACACACCAATGTTCATTTCTGAGTGGACAGAAGGCTTCTTGGCAGTTGTTTTTGTTTGGCAGCTTTAAGAGCAGCATGGCTGGACAGTTGGTGAGCGTTTACACTGCTGGCTATTTCAGTTTTACCATTAAAGGCTTTTGACAAATGGAGGGTTAACAAATGACTGATCTGACATTGCTTTGTGAACATCATCAATGTCGTAGGTCTTGAATGACATACACATTGCTTTCTCATTACGCATAGTGGTTTCAGGTGATCGTGTAACTTTACACTAATCAGTTTAGCACTTCCAACGCTTTTCAGAAGATGGCCGAAGAGGTCAAGGTGTACATTGGTGAATGTAAAGTGGCACCAGAAAAGAGAAACAGATGTGTTATTATTATCATCATTATTATTATTATTATTATTATTGTTATTATCATTATTATTATCATTATTATTATTTCTATTATTATTATTTCAATTTTTAACCATTTGACTAAATTAAGATTAGCAGGCATGCCCAGAGAAACTACTCCACGAGTTTCACCCCACCCCCCACTAAAACAAATAAATACAACCCTTGTTGGGTTAGACCTGACTGGGTGGCAAAAATCGAGCTTATAACATTTACCTCTACCCTCCAATACGACCTTAATCAACAACAATCCTCCAACACTTCTGTGCTCTAATTACACCCAAAGTTGGCCATTTTTCTTTATGTTTGCTGAAATACCAGACCTTTCAAATCCAGCATTATTAGGGGTGTAGCACCTGGGCACCTCCAGCAGTGAAATCCAAAGGTTGATATGGCAATTAAATTTTTCACAATACTGCCCTGATTAACCATGACGCACTCTTAACTGTGAAGGGGTCTACTAAGTCCAGAATACAGTAAATTTGAAAATAAAAGCCCCTCCCAAATGATCCTTCCAATTATAAGCCCCTCCTCCTCCTCCCCCTGAAGATTACCTGATTAATGGTGCCAAGGCGGCATTACATTCTGTTTTTACGGTCAAACCCCAGCCATTTGGAAACAAATATTCACAATAAGTCTCCTGCAATAAAGCTCCCAAAAGAGTCTGTTGTGAAATCCAAGAGACTGCAAACTTTTCGCAACTGCATAAGTTGCGTTAATAACTGCGAGGATCTTCTTTACATTTATTTAGACTGCAAACTGTCAGGGGAAGTCGCTTGTCGCGTGGCCCCAACACGGAGGCTAATTCTGAACGCGCTCGTGCATTCTTCTCGCTCGATTGTGTCAGCGTAGGAAGAGGGACTGCTTGTAGTCTAAAATATAAGGCCTTGGACTTCTATTCGAAATTTTACTAAGAGGAATTTCCGATTGCTTAGCACGCGAACGAGCGAGAAATTCCTCACTTTACACTCTTTTTTGTAAGCCCGCATATAATTTACCTGAGCCTGAGGATGTTCTTATTTTAGCCCATACATTTTCTTATATTTTGGGGCAAATCTCAGTCTCAAAGTTCTTATAAAAATGGTTCTTATCTATAAAAAAAGAGTGTACCCTATCGTGGTCATGTGCCTCATTTCTCCCAAGTATATTTACGTTTCCGTCTTCACAATGTTTCCACTTGTATTGCGAAGTACTCCTCCTTAGAGAGTTCAAAACCTACTTACCAGGAACCCAAGGATTGTGTGCAGAGTTCTACACTCCACTAGTTCTGCAAACCACTCCAAATACTGACCAAGCTTTCTCAGA
Source organism: Siderastrea radians (assembly GCA_964017195.1). NCBI lineage: Eukaryota > Metazoa > Cnidaria > Anthozoa > Scleractinia > Rhizangiidae > Siderastrea > Siderastrea radians. The sequence continues at coordinate 31,253,072 of OZ024887.1, read as the reverse complement.
AGTCAGGAATACACTTTTTGCAGCTTGCTTATCTCCAAGAAAAAAGTCTGCTTTCCAGTACGTACCCTGCTTTCCAGGGTGCTTTTATTTTGTTAAAATGTTTTTCCAAAGCATTTCGCATTCTAAATAGCTTTCTGCACAGGGTGCAAAACGTCTCGTAGATTTCAGCCATATTCAGAATTGAGCTGTGAAAAGCCAAGTTCTTCTCGGTTGTCTTCTAACTTTGTCACTGATTACTAAGAACTCAAAACAAAGAAGCATTTTTACCAATTTAGTATACGCAGAGTCGAAATTTCATAGCTTTCCGTATAATAAGTCAGCCGAGTTATCAGTTTGAGCCGCTTCCGAGTAAGAATGATAGTGGTAAACGAACAACTGAAAAGAAATTTTACTTTAATAAGAAGTAATCGCGAACGTTAATATGACTGACTGAAGTGAATTACTGGAAATCCCGGAGTAATGCGCCGATCAATTCGAAACTTCAACATCCCCCCCCCCCCGGGCATACCCCGGGCATTTGACTTTGCATTGTGTCCGGGGAGGGGGGAATTTGAACGTTGCATTGGAAGGGTGGGGAATTTGAACGTTGCATTGGAAGGGTGGGGAATTTGAACCGGATTTATCTCTTGTTCTGACGTAATACAAAGGTGAGTTTTTTCGGTTTTTGCAGGGTCTGACGGATTTACAAGATAGAATGTCGCCTTTGCTAGTGAATAACTCTCTCAAAAGGGTCTTTAAAAGAAGTTTGAAAGTGTCATTATGGCCTATCTCTCTCTGGAAGGCGTGTTAAATGTTTGATTGAAGACGAAATTTGTCTTTGAAGAGAGGTAGTTCAGTACTAATTGGTGGGACATTTGAACGGCTTTTTTGCCCCAACGGGAGGGAATTTGAACAAGCCAATCTTCAAAAGTTCAAATGCCCGGGGGGTTGCCTGGGGGAGGGGATGTTGAACTTTCAAATTGATCGGCGCATAACTTTTAGGTGTCCCGATGATCGGGGAAATGCTTTTAGTTTTCGCAAGCTGTTACCATTCTGTTGTTTATCGAAAGTTACCAGTGATCGCCGCTTTTTGTCGCATAGACTGCCAGTTGTCCCTGCCTTCTGGCGATAATTCTGGCAAAGTAGACGCACGCGAGAAAATCACCTCTCACAATAAGCCCCCAAAATTACAGACTACTGACTTAGTTTTCGCTTGGAATTTAAGCGCTCGATTCAAACTCCCTGGCTAAATTTTCTGCGCTAGCTCCCTTCGCTTCGCCTCTGTTCCGTCTCCAAATTTCTCACGTTGTTTTTGTCATCCACATTACCGCCATCACCATCGCCAAAATTGCGAGATTAATTGCAGCCTATTTCTCACATGAAAATTTAAGAAAAGGCCGGTACAAAATAGCCTTTTTAGCGTAGTCATTTGCAAGCGATGAAGTCAACATGCTTCTGAGATATATTTCTACGAAATAAGTTTGGGAACTGTAAAACAAATGAAAACAAGTATTTTAGTCTTTAAAGAAACCGTGTTATATTTCATTGCACACTTAAGCCGTCAGCAAGCCATATTTCTTAGACACGTGAAAAAGGCTTGCTTGGCACAATAAATCTACGAGTCTGAACAACGTTGTATTAAAGTTGTTTAATTGTTTTGCAAATTACGCGTGATCTTTGTACTCTCTCTTGCAGACGTAATCTATTTCTTTCATTAGGGATGCCTAGTTATCGCGCTTGTATATAAGCCCAAAAGCCTGTCTTTTTTCGAGGGATTTGACAAACTCGTCGTGTCACTGACAGAAAGGACTTTCAAAAATTTGATTTTTAATGCCTTTCACACCACAGAGCTCGGCCCTGTGGTGAGGATACGTGTAAGGAATTATCAGACCTCCTGCCGATGCTTTGCCATTCAATGGCAAAACATCGGCAGGGGTCCGGGATTTCAGAGTTGCGTGAATCTTGTCATGAAAAGGGTTGAAAGCCATTATAATGAGTACAGCGAATTCTACATGAGGGTGACTGAGGCACATATTGTTACATTGTTCGTGGAAATGTTGGGCATGAGGAACATGGAAGGTTCCTTTAATTATCAATCCTATGGAAAAGTATACCTTGATATTCTAAAAGTCAGAACTATCTCGTGCATAATTTCTAAAAGCTGCAAAGCATCACCGACTGAAAGGACAGGGAAATTACTAAGAACATCCTCAATTGTAAAAATGTCAGAGCATTTGCTTACCACATCACTATATCAGTTGTTCAGGGAAACCATGACTTGATGTATCATCTATGGACAATACCTGCATCCTCATACTTGCAACAACTTCCTTCAAAGCATCATGGAGGTCTTGTCGATCACATGTAGATACTTCCCTTGTCCTTTTGTTGAAAGCCTCCTCTGCACTGTATGAATCACCATTGCATTTGCAAACTGTAGAACAGAACAGGCAGCAGTTGTGTAGAGGAGATGACGACTTGATGTTCTTATCCAATGACTGATAAGCTCCAATACGTAGGCATCCGTTACTTCTGATAAACTGTTTAACCTCCTTTTCACAAGGTCCAACTTGTTGACCATTGTAAAGAACCACAATATGAGACAGGACACCATTTCTTCCTGCATGACCTGCCTCTTGGTGGAAATCCAACAAAGACCTTGCTGCTCCCCAAGAAATGATATAACGGATATCATAGAAATTAACTCCCATACACAATGCTGTTGTTGCAACAACAACTCTCTTGATGCTGCCATTCTTAGCCTTAAGTGAACTAGCAATCCTTTCCTTGTTTCTATCCCAGGAATTCGAACAATATACTCCAAGAAAGCAGTTCTGCGGTACTTTAGTTTGTTGGCCATATGCATGTGGGCCCAACTTGCTTGTCACCTGGGAAGTGCAGAGATAGAGGAGTTGTGGCTTTGAGTAGCTTGCCGAATAAGTCGCCTTTAAAAGTTAAAATTGACTCAAGGCAAATAACGAGAATGCGCGAGAAATTAAGGCAGATGAAGAGCACGATGAAGGCCCTTGAAGAGCGTGTTGTTAGTTTAGAGAGGGTGGATAAGAAGCTCCAAAAATGAAATGAAAGGCAAGTCGCTAAAAGTCATCCTAAAAAGCCGTCTGAGCATGCGTGGAGTACACGTGAGCAGAAGTGGTTTTTGAGCAGTATCTTCCCTCCTCTCTTTTGTGAAAAATCTTTGGTTAACGGGCCTATGACTAGCAGGAAAAACAAACGTGGAGACCGTGGCTCGATAGAGGAAGAAACGAACGCCACTAAATGGCCAAATAACGAACCAAACAGTGACGAAGAAGAAAGCGATAACATGGTGGACAGTAAAGAACCTGACAAAGGATGGAAGAACTGATGCTTTACGAAATACGTGACATGTCAGCGGACCTTGAAAGGTCGGTCACAAGCATCTTAAAAGAGAACTCTATTCTGAGAGAGGACATAAAGCAGTTAAAGTTGTCCCTACAGTCAAAAGAAAGAGAAGTCAGCGTTTTAAAAACATTGAAAAAGGTGTCAAAAGCTAATGAATCTCTGAAGACCGAGCTTCAACAAACTCAAGTGGAAGAGGCGGACAATCTGTACACGGCGCTAGATGACTTGGAGAAGTACACCAGGAAAAAAAGTCTAGAAATTCCCGGGATACCAGATGATTGCTATTCATCGACGGAAGAAGTACTATTAAAATTGGCAGCCATTTTAAATGCTAATGTTAATCCCAGTGATATTGAGATAACACACAAACTCAAACGACGTGGCAATAATTCGAGCCCAGTTATTGTCAAATTTATTAGTCATAAAATGAAGACGAGTTTATATAAGGAAAGAGTTGAATTAAGGAATGTAAAAGTGTCGGATGTGTTTCCCGGTTATTCCAATGCGGCAAGAGCCGAAGAACCTCGCATCTTTCTCAACAAAAACCTGACAAATTATAGACGAGGACTTGTATCGAGAGGGAGCAAAATGAAAAGGGATTGTCTTCTGACGAGTTTTTGGACAATTGATGGCAAAATCTTTGTCAAAACATCGCAGAGTGGCGATCCTGTTCGAATCTTCAGTGACTATGATTTAGATTACCTGTAAGCGAACTTATTGTTTTATTCAACAAAACAATGTTTGAACTGACAGAGGAAAATTTACCTTTACTGTCATCCTTATAAATAATCTAATAAGCTTATTGATAAACTTGCAGGGAGGAGGGAAATGGGTGGGAGCAGTTATAAAGGTTAGTACCCAATTCGGACTTTAAGTGTTCTGTGCTTTCGTTTTTTCATATTTTTTGAGTGTATCTATTAAAGCCTATCTTGTATTGGAGCACTTTATTTAAAAGGTAATATCTAACAAACAAATATGTAAAATCATTTCCCTAAATGTTCGAGAGATTGTAAAATGTTATCAGTTTTGTAAGTTTTAGGCTTTAAGTGTTTTATGTGTTTGAAAAAAAGGTTTATAAAAAAAATGACACCCAAAATGTGCACAATGGCACACATTGCACAGACAGGGTTGAAACCTAAAGGAATTCCAGAAGCTCTCCGAAAAAGGCTGTTTTTCGGCAATGTCCTTGTGGACGAAATAAAGGAAGCAGCGAATTCCAACAAATCTACAGTGGGAAAACGTACTGTACAAGCTGTGGTGGGGGGACAAATAGCAAAGAAGTATAGATTAATGAAGACCATGAGCAAAGAAACTGGCATCTCAAGAAACCACCTTCACAAGACCAAGAGTAAATCGTTTACTACCCTTAGAAAAAGGCGACTTGTAAACATTAGAAAAAAGTTGGAGAAAGGTATTATATCCTTCCTGGAACACAAAGATAACAGCCGAGTGATGCCGGGGGGAAATGACTTCCCACTGTGAAGATGTCAAGAGCCACCTTTTATAGCATGAGGCCAAGCTACCTGCTTCTTGCCAAGTTCACAACTTGTGATACCTGTTTGTGTCAAAGGCACCAAAACATGGCATTGGTTTTGTGCGAAATGAAGGCCAAGGGAATTATCACCATCGTACACCTTGACAAGTTCAAAAAAGAAAATACACCAGAGGAAATCGAAGGGATCCTTCAAAGTCTGGATGCAGGTACCATAACCTTTGATCAGTGGAAAAGAGTACATGACGATGATGGGAAGTCGTCGAAGTTGTAAAAATGGAGTCGTCCAAGAGAGATTGATTCTGCAAGGAAATGGAAGAAGGATTTACCAAGTTCTGTGAACATGTAGACCATTTTTAAGAGCAGTATGTGTAACTTCGCAAACTGAAAGAAAACCTTCCACCTGGCCACGTCATCACCCAGATGGATTTTGCTGAAAATTGCTTATCCCAGTCCTTGGAAGAAGTTCAAAGCGCTTACTGGAATGGCATGATGGTCACCCTCCACCCAGTGGTAGTTTACTAGAAAAGTGAAGACCAAGACGCAATCTTGCATAGGAGCTTTGTCTTTGTTTTGGATGAGCTTTCACACAAATCCGTTGCAGTGTATGCCATCCTTAAAAAACTCATCCCTTGCTCAAATCAGAAGTACAAGGGATGACATTTATCCATTACTGGATTGACAATCCAACTTCGCAATATCGTAATACAACAATATTTTCTGTAGTTGCCAACCATCCAGCCGAGTTCGGTCTTCCTGCAGCATGGAATTATTTTGAGGCAGCCCATGACAAAGGCCCATGCCAAAAAGCTACTACCCTATTCAAAATGCCAATGATTTCTTTGCTTGAGCATCCAAAACAAGCAGTACTTCCACTGCAAAATACATATTTTACAGCAAAGAAGATTATGAGTCCTCCAAGGAAAGAATCGCCAGGCTGTGCAGCGACATCAAGCCAGTTCCTGGTACTCTCAAAGTCCACGCAGTGGTTGCCATAGTTGCTACTGTGACGCCTGCCTCAGCAAGTGGATTGCCATGAAGTACAACAAAAAGTGGTTCATTGGCAAAAAAAATTGATGAAGAGGATGGAGAAGACTGTGTAAATTTTATGGCTAGAGGGAAGGGTAATAATACCACTTCAAACTTCACGTGGCCTAAAGGGGAAGACGTCCTGTGGATCAAGAGAGAGGGCATACTTTGTGTCATTTAGCCCCCCCCCGTCCAGACCAGCAAGACCCATATGACTTTCCAACTGTCTGCTGCAACTGTAGAATCGATAGAGGAAAGGTTTCAGCGCTCGGGGGACGAGGCCTAAGCAGCTTGGCTGAAGCAGAATTCTGGCTCGTCATTTACGTTACTGTCCAATCTTATTATAAAACTAAAGGACAATTTAGAGAACTTTGATTGACCTTCCTCAATTCTGATTTTGATTTAGATCTAACATTATGCCATGGGTCATTTTGACCATTTTATGCAATCTCCAGTTGGGACAACAAAGAGTAATTTACTTTACCACCCTTGTAATTTACGTCAACAAACTTTCAAGAACAATTAAACTGCTATCAGAAGGGCCATTGAAAAGAATCAATTGGCCATTTAATCGTGACAAATTAAAGGTGTAATTAAACCAATTTTGCCCAGAATAACGTACCTCTGGTTCGTTTTGTTTAAAAGAATAGAAGAGATTATCTTTCCCTTGTTATAATTTAAAGGATGTCATCTTCAAAAAGGGCAATTTTTCAGCAAATTCTTAGAATAGATGACAATACACAGTCCAGTTTTACTGACCAGTTCTTTGTGTGCAAATCTTCAGAAATATGTTATACATTGCAAAATAAATGAAAGGCAAAGTGAAAATGGGTTGAACTTTTTGCAAAAAGACAAGAAATTTTAAGAAGGTAGAGGGGTACTGCCTAACCTCATAACTTTTTAACCAATGAATTTCTTGACGGCCCATATCAGTAAAATGTACTACACATGCTGCTAAACAACTAGGATTATAGTAGAAGTGATTTCAATGAAAGACTGTGTTATGTCCACGCATTCCACGTGAATAGTGGATGCATTGAGGGGGGTTCAATCCCAGTTCACTCGCTTTCAAAATGTTGTAAGAAACCATAAATTGTTTATTTATTTATGAAAACCGATAATTCGTATTAACAATGATTTAGTTATACATAGACAAGTAAAAACGAACGATATAATTTCCCGACGTTTCGGCGGCTTCATGACGCCATTTTCAAGGGTCAAATGAGAATTAACTAAATGCGAGTTCAAGAGTTATAACTCAAATTTACATAGCGGAGGTGGCTACACAAATACTTTGGCACGGATAGAATCTGTTTGCACGTTCAAACTCGGTGTTATAATAATCAATAAAATCGATACAATTAGAAGAGAAGGAGAATTGTGACCATTGGTTTTCATCAATTAATGGAACCAATCAATAATAATCGATAAATTTTAATTGATTATATTGATTACATCGATAGCTCTCTGATTATCGATTTTCATCAATTGGGAATGCTGGGGGAAACTGTAGACCCTTGAATTGTAAAAAGCAAGGAAACAATGATGAAACTTTGGCATGCAGAAGGGCGTGTCATTTGCCAAAAAATCAGTCAAAGGATATTTCTTCATAAAACAGAAACTGGGATGGAAACAAGTTGTGGGTAAGGGAAAGTCGGTCAAGTCCAATAGACAACATCAACTTTACTAACGTACTGAATATCGCTGCTGGAAATGCCTGAAAAGCAGTTCAGCAATGATGATTCAGCTGGAATAGGTTTTCGTCTGGTGGACATGGCTGTTCTGCCCCATCCACAAGAAGAACCACATGGAGTTGGAAGAAGATAGTAATGGAAAGAAGGGATTTGTCTCCCTGCTGCTCTTTACACGTAGTAGAAAAAAGGAAACAACAATCATCATCATCATAACAATAACAGTAATAATCACTTTTCGAGTCACCTTTAGGAGAATGAACTAAGCATGTACTGAAGCGTACTGTAGAACGTTTGTTTTTGTCACACAGCTTAAATATTGCTCGCTCTTTTAACATTTTGTTGTAGTGTGGAATGGATTTAGATTTCTATGTGGTTCCAGAGAACGAATTTTAATTTTTTTAAGTGTATAAAGTATCTTCTAGATTTTTGCGTGACAATTTTTAAAAGGAATTATTTTAAGATTCTTACCTTGTATTTATTTCAGGCATTTTAGTATTTAAGAGACTTTGAACAGTTTAGCGGCATAAGTACTTTATATTCATTTTTGTAAAGTTAGGAATTTTTTCCTCAAAAATTAGCTGCATAGACTACGTTCGCACCCTGTGCATGCTATTTTGGGACATAGCATATATACGTCTTGCACTGCTATAATAATAATGATGATAATAATAATAATAATAATAATAATAATAATAATAATAATTTGGAACTTACCTACAGAAGCGCATTTTCTATATGGATATATTCAAATGTGCTTTGGAAATATTGGTTTTTAAATTCTCAGAGAGATTTGAAGTAGATCAGATCATTGTTCTTGCCCCCAGGAACACTGGTGTTGGGCACCAAGGGCTTTTCAAATTCACTGGAAGTATGGGCATGCCTTTACCTATGAATTAAAACTCCTGCAGGTATGGTGTTGCAGCTGTGAGAAAAGCCGCTTAAACTGTTTGAGAAAAAGGGGCTACTCAACCATATATGGAACAGTCACTGCCTTGTCGTATCTGGTTTGTTCAACCTACAATGTAAGCCACCTTAAGAGTCACAATCTTAAATCGAACAACACAAAATTAGTTATTACATTTTACATCATCTAATCTTTAACAGATGCAACCACCCAAGCAAACAGTCAGACAAATGCAATAACTTCAAACAGCATAGTGCGCTCTATTGGACAGCCATGTAGGTCTGATGCCTTTTTGCAATATCTGGTTTCTCTAACCTCAATCACCTCCAGACTAATCTTTTACAGATGCACACAGCCAAGCTTAGAGTCAGAGATGAAGTTCAAACAGCTTCATGCGTTGTAATGGACACCCATTCAGGTATGATTCCTTTCTGGATTATCTGGCTTGTCCAACCTGAATCACTTTTAGAGTCTAAATCTTATATTCGACAGAAGAAAGCACATATTTTCTTTCACCTCATCTTTTACAGATGCAAACAGTCAGACTCGGAGTCAGTCATACAGTCCAAGCAGCATCATCGTATCAAACTTTTGGTTAGGATTTTGGCTGGACAATAAGTCTAGCTTTCGCTCCTTTTATGGCCTTATCCATTGTTTGAAGGAAAAGGTCTCTATGCTTCGTAAGACAAAGGTTAGGAATTGCCAACGCGTAGCCAGCTCACCAAGCGCGAAATTCAAATTTCTTTGGAAGCGATAAGTGTTACAAACCCAGCCTTTGTGGGGGAGGGTGCAGTAATAATTGCTGTAGCTTGGACACATCTAAGGGAGTTGGGTAGGGAAGTTTGTGACAAGAAGAGCGAGGTCTGGACAGTAAGCAAGCGAAAAATTACATTTCAATAAAACGACTCTGAATGTTGATGAAAACTTTCCGAAAGCTCGTGATCCATTACAACTGCAGCTTCTTCCTGAATTCAAACTCTCATGAGCTAAATACAACTTATACAAGTCAAATGATCTTTTTTCTGGCCACGGTAGCGCTTTCTCAATCGAACTTGGAAGTTATTTCAAATGAATATTAAATCACTTTGCCGCTAGTTCACAGTCGAATCATTAAATTGTCTTTCAAATTGGCGCGTTATCATGCTACAGATGATAACGTGACAAACAATGTGCTTATCAAGTTCAAATTATACCTGTACCCACAAAGAAAGCCACTAAATCACAAACAATGAGTTTTTAGCCTTGCTCTTTGCATTTTAATGCTAAAAGCGTCTTTAAAATGAGAGTGTTATTAACTATTGTCCCTTAGGCTTTGTCTCATTAAACGTCAACCCACAACTTAATAAATGCAAATATTTCAATTTCGCTAAACAGTCCACGCGGTTTTGTTTTATGATTTATCAACTATCAATTCACGATCATTGACGAAAGTTTCAAAATTAAACGCGCGTGCCGCTAAATGAAATGTGCTCGCGGCCACAAGTTTTAAATAATCATTCTACCCGCAGCGTTATCTAGTGAATGGAAAAAAAGGAGTTTTTAGCCTTAATGCTTAAAACGTCTTTAAAATCAGCGCGTCATTAACCTTGCAATTACCTGATCAACCTATCGTCTATTGGGTTTTGTCTCATAAATCGTCAACTAACAATTAAATACAATCATTTCAATTTGCGTAAACAATCCACACGACTTGACAACCATAAACTTCGATGGTACAAATCGACAGATCGCTCATGTCCACAGCTCTACAGGAAAATGTTCTCGAAGTTTAAAGTAGCGAAACCCACAAATGTTTTGTATAAGTGAGGTTCCAGGCGATATGAACGGGAACATCAGACGGATATAGTTTCCGTGCCACTTCTCCAACACTTATGACCGTGCCATTCAGGAACTCAGAGCTGAAAATGAACAGCTAAAAAATCATTCGACGGCACAGATTCACGAGCTGACGAAAGCCTTGCTTCACTGTTAGAGTTCTAAGCTTTGCGCACAAAACAAAGGACAAATAATTACATTCTTTAAAACTTTCTGGGCCCCGTCAGATAAGTGGTCACTCAAACGTAAAAAGGTGTGAAATCACACTTCCATTGTTCCCCTCGGCTTGCGGACAACATGTTTTCTTTTATATTCCTTGCATCAGTGGTTGAATAATCTAAAAACACGCACACAGTTAATTAAAAGAGAAGTATAAATTTTCGGGATCAGTATTTACTGTCCACCCTCTGTGTATTATAAGACGGCGTCAACTTTTATAATCACATTGCACATTATAAATGGCGGTAGGGGGGAAACGAGCGACAGGGAAAAGCGGAGGATTCGAGCTTTGTTTTACTGTTAGAGTTTTTAGCTTTGCGCGCAAAACGAAGGGTAAATATGTTATTTCAAACTATCTGGGCCCTGTCAGTTTGCGCAAGAAATTCTTGCCATAACTTCCATTCTTAAACTCGGTAGGATTAGATTTCTAATCAGAGAACAAAGCACAATGATACTTTCTTTGCAATGAATAGCTTCCTTATCGCTGGGTTTCTCTGTTGGAGCTCTCAGGTTTTTACAGGCTAATAAAGGTGCAAACAGAATCAACTTGTTTTTAGTAGAGATTCGTGGCATTGAAGCCTCAGTCACATCTGATCAGTGAGACTGATGACCGCGATGTTCTCCCTTGTTGCGTTTGTTTGCTTCGTTTTGGTGTTCCTCACGGTGCCGGCAATGCTGACTCTGCCTTCCTGCAGCAAAGTGGACATTCCTTTTTGCAAGAATGCCCTAAACTTACCCCTAAACCAAACGTACAAGACGCCATACACAAAGGAACAGCAGAAGAACATGAATCTGGATGATTACATTCCGCTGGTAAACATTCAGTGTTCGCCAGTAAGTCGTCTTTTTATTTGCACAGCACATTTTCCGTTCTGCACAAGCCACCGCGAACTACAACCCATTTTGCCTTGCCGTTCAGTTTGCATTGATGTCTACTTACGCTGCTTCAAATATTTCAACCTTACTCAACTGCCCTGGCCAAAACATTTGAACTGTTGTTTTTTTCCACAACAACCAGCTTTCTGCATCAAACCATCCACCGCATCACCATTTACCACGTCACCACCCGCCACGTCTCCATCTGCCAGGTCACCATCCGCAAAGTCTCCATCCACAACCACTACTCCACCACTTCCAGCAAGATCCTTACCAACCACACAGACCACGCCACAAGACTCGACTTTTTATTTTACTTCTTCTCAAGCTATGGACACTGACTTTTTAAGTTTTATTTTGTTTATTGGTGACTTTGTCCCAAAACTTATTTATTATTTGACATTTGTGTTCGCTTTGATTAGTTTTGCCGTTACATTGCCTTTTTTCGTGTTCATATTGTACTTTTGCTGGCTCAGGATCAGGGGTCAGCCTAACCAAGAGGACCAAGAAAGACCACTGCTCCCTGTTCCTGAGCCTTGAAGGACATTTATCCATTGTTTCCATTTTCACACTTTCATGTTTAGTTCGTATTTTGCTGTAAATTTAGCTCTTTCGCTTTCAACTTTGCTGAGGTCGTCTTTTGCTGTAAATTTTTTCTGCCGTAAATATTGCTATTTGTGAAACTGCTTTTCTCTTCGCCGTGTTGAACATTGATGTTTTTGATTTAATAAATGCTAAATTAGCCACACACGCAGATTATTACTTTGTACTGGAGTGAAGTGCTGAACGTACGTGCGTGTGAGATAGGGATTCTCTATGCAAATTACACCGGTTTGCGTAAGAAATTCATGCCGTTACCCTATTTTTTTTAACTAATACAGTTGCAAATAAGTTTTTAGGTCTTTCTGTCCGGTCGGCCGCAAAGTGAAATCATTCAAACGGAAAGACAAAGTATTAAAATTAAAATAGAAGTTGATTTCAATTTTAGCAAGTCAGAAGCAAAACAAATCTAAAGTGTTGTCAGGATACGCCATGACTACAACTCGAATCGCGTCCTGTGAATCAACCTACGTGAACCAACGTGTAAATCAACATCCTTCCGAAAGACGCGCGCATGTGCAAATGGTCCTAATCCAAGTCATGTCGACTTGGTCGAGGTATGACAATAAACACGTACCGACATTTACTAACTCCCCCCCCCTGTAAGTCTATCTGTGATTTACCTAGCTCCCGTGGGGAACCAAAATGTCATCATCGAAATTTTGCCGACTGGATCCGACTTAACCCGAGTCTAAGTTAGCGTCACCGAACAGAAAAATTCCTAAGGACGGATAACAAAAGCTTCATTGTCTCACAAATCCTAAAGTTTGATACGTGTGCTCTGTTGGACAGCCATGTAACTGAGATGCCCTTTTACACTATCGTGTTTTTCAACCTCAGTCACCGCGAGTCACAATCTTAAATTGAACAACACAAAGCATGGGACTGACATTTTATATCATCTAATCTCTTGCAGATGCAACCAGCCAAGCTAACAGTCAAATACAATAACTTCAAACAGCATAGTGCTCTCTATTGGACAGCCATGTAAGTATGATGCCTTTTTACAATATCCGGTTTATTTTACGTCAATCACCTTAAGAGTCACAATCTAAAATTCAACAGAACAAAGCAAACTTTTTGTATCAACTATTCCTTTACAGATGCACATAGCCAGCCTAAGAGACAAAGATGCAGTTCAAATAGCCTCATGCGCTGTAATGGATACCAATGTAGGTATGATTCTTCCCATATTATCTGACTTGTCCAACCTGAATCACTTTTAGAGTCACGATCTCAAATTCAACAGAAGGGAGCATTTGCTCTTCTTTGTTCAGTGAGTAAACGTGCAATTTACCCCAAAATGTTTTGGCTAAACATATTCTCCTACTTGCCCTGATAATTTGTGCGAAAAAAAATTATTGAGATTGATAAAACTCTCGCATTTGTACAGCCTTTTGCAGTTTGGATTTCTGCCCACTGCTACTTATTTAGGAACTGGGGTAGAGTTAAGTAGTGACATCATAGAAGGGGTAAACATGAGATGTTTTGTAAGCATTTGACAGTGTTTCAACTGAACCACAAATTTCCTTTGCTTATTTCATCGCCGTATTATCTTCGAAAAGCACCAAGATTTTGAGCTAGCAGTGCTTCCAAAGACTATGTATCAGATTTTTACATGTAAAAAGTGGAGACGAGCAAGACTCGCAAGTTTCATGTGAAGAGATCCATGAATATGTTGAGGAACTTTTGGCTGTTGAAGAATGGCTAAACAATTATAAAAGGGAAGAAAAAAACAACATGCATCAAATGCATTACAGAACTTCCTGGCTTCAATCCAGTCTGCCTTCAAAAATGGAGTCTGAATGGCTGTGGATCAGTTCATGATAAAAACCAAACAGAGATATTGGCAAACTGTGGATTCAGAAATAAGGTGAGACAATTGAACCTTTTTGGCACACAGTGGTGCAGGGAAGTGCAATCGCTGATTTTTTGTGTGGAAAAAGTTTTGCCCTCTTGTTCATGGTTTTATAGGTAACAAATAACTATCTCTTCTGGAGTGTCCCTACACAACAATAAGAAAACAATTTTACGTCACAAACGATGAATCTTTTTACCTGATTTGACCATAAACAATGCACGCCTTAGGCATAATCAAAGAAATTTGCTCTACACTGATCGAAACCTCCACACAATCCTCGTCCCACTCTACGACAACAACTCATTTGATGATGTTACAGCTTCTCAGAGCCAAACTAGGCTCATTCTCCCTTTACGTGCAGAATTGGGTCCAAGAAGCACAACATTTTCCAAATTTTGTCAAAAATTTTCCAAATATCTACGTTTCAGATTTTGACAGCAGAGGAGAAAGCGGAGGAGAGCATGACTTGCAAGTTTAATGCAAAGAGATCCATGCAGTTGTTGACGAACCTTTGGCTGATGAAGAATGGCTAAAAAATTACGAAAGAGAACAACACAAATTAAAGCAAGCCCTTCAAGGTAAAATTGCCTTGGATTTCCTGGCAATACCGTAAAGTTCCATGTATAAGCCGCACCTTTTTCCTCAAAATTTAAGTCAAAAATCGGGGGTGCGGCTTATCTACGGAAACATCTGTGGTTGGAGTTCTTAAAGGCCTAATTAATATTCATAAAAACGTCTTAAGATGTCACTGAATAAAGATACACACAAACTGAAAGCATGTTGATGTTGTTCATTGACTTTTATACGAGTGGTGGCTCCTAAAGGGGCCGTTTGTACAGTGTTCGTGTCTTCAAACATTCACCGGCGTATCTTGTTCTCCAACAGTTCTTTCAAGCGATTTAATTTCACTTTACTCGAACAACTAAACACCAACCTACACGGAATCTCCATTCCTCCGCAAAGCTGTTTGCAATGGCGCCTGTAGCCTGTCACTTCAACACGTATCTTTCCGCCACGTGCGAGAAAATACCAGGATATTCGCGAGTACTCGCGAGGCAAATGGCCGACCGTTTCGTTGTTTTTCGTGACTTTCACTGCAAATTTATCCATCAGATTGTCAAACTCCTGCTCGGCGTGAAGTTTTTCCCCTGCTGCGGGTTTCCAAACATCTTGATAAACATGGTATCCCCGAACAGCCGAATCGAAAGTAAATTCATCCATTTTGCAAAACTACGATTACAAACCATAATGCTTTTTATAGTTTACTCGGCCCAGTCCCAGGATGAGATATATCCAATCACAACAAAGTGCATCTCTGGCCGTTGCCAAGTTACATGTTTGTCAACAAATTAACGATCATGTGTGTTTTATTTCCTCGAATTTTCTTGCCTAAAAATCGAGTCCTGGTTATTCCTTTTTTGCGTTTTTAGTGATATCTTTAGTTTTTCTTGTAGTTTGTATGTCACATATTACTGTGGTTGTCCTTTTTTAGTTAAAATTTGTTCTTTAACCTCCCGATATATTGAAAACCGGGATCAAGAAAACACAGATGATTACAGATGTTTATCAGTTGCTATTGTTTAATTTCGGCCAATCAGCCTTTGTTTATTTTGATCCGAGTTTATCCGACCGAGGTTATAAAAATAGTGCTGGCCAACAAAGTTATCAGTAGATTTGTCAATCATGTCAGAAAGGGGTTCTCCCAGAGTTTCGTACACGACAGCTTTCAAATTGCGCGTCATTGCGTATGCCGTTAGCAACGGAAACCGTGCTGCTGGCAGACAGTTTTCTGTAGACGAAAGTTGTGTCCGCCGCTGGAAACTACAACGCGAACGTCTCCTAAAAACTCCACGGAACAAGCGAGCGCAACGTTATCGCCCTGCAGCATTTCCCGACATCGAAAAGGAACTTGCAGCGTGGATAACCGAGAAACGCCAAGGTGGTATCGGTGTATCGACTAATGTCATCTGCCTCAAAGCAAAGTCAGTCGCGCAGAAATTTGGTATTGCCAAAGAATCATTTAAAGCTTCTAAACGCTGGTGCTATGGTTTTATGGAACGCTATGGGTTTTCCATACGACGAAGAACAACAATTGCCCAAAAACTTCCCCAGGATTACGAAGAGAAACTGATCAAGTTCCAGCACTATGTCATTGCACAAAGGAAAAAACATGACTTTGAACTTAAGTACATCGGAAACGCAGACCAAACTCCACTTACCTTCGACATTGCGACCAGTTCCACAGTATCAGAGAAGGGAGTAAAGAGCGTGTCAATTTTAACCACGGGCCACGAAAAGGACAGGTTCACTGTCATGCTTGCTTGTCTCGGAGACGGAACGAAGCTCCCACCGTACGTTGTATTTAAACGAAAGACACTACCAAGGAAGGTGAACTTCCCAAAAGGGGTTATCGTCAGGTGCCAAGAGAAAGGCTGGATGGATGAAGGACTGGTGCAGGACTGGCTGAGGACCGTCTGGAGTAAGGTTGGAGGTCTGACCAGGGAGAAATCCATGCTAGTGTGGGATTCGTTTAGGGCACACTTGTCGAAACCCATACGTAACACGCTGAAGGCCCTGAATGCAGAGCCCGTTGTCATTCCTGGAGGAATGACAAGCATGTTGCAGCCCCTAGATGTTGCGATCAACAAACCGTTTAAAGATCGAATGAGGAAGAAGTGGCAGGATTGGATGCTGGCTGATCAGCACACGTTCACCCCCAGCGGCCGCATTCGAAAAGTGGAACTGGATCAGATCTGCCAGTGGATTGTTGAGGCCTGGGAGGACATCCCTAGCGAGCTGATCAAGAAGTCCTTTTGTAAGTGCTGCATTACGAATGCCTTGGATGGCACAGAGGATGATGAAATGTGGGATGAAGACGACGACGACTCTGATCCATTCGCCGGTATCAATGATGATGACGATGACGCAGACTTGCACTACGCCGACAGTTACGAGAGAGAGCAAGCGGACATTGATCCAGAAGGCTATCAGAATCTCTTTGGAGATAGCGATAGTGAGGACTTCAATGGATTTTAAGCTTTAAGACGACGAACATTCTTATAAACTTTGACAGACACTTTCCGATCGCTTGTAAATAAAGTTGTCGTAAATAGACATTTGTTAATTAGAATTTTATTACTCCAAGAAAATGTTCGATGTTCACGCGAAGAACAGTGGTAGTTTTAGAGATTTTACTCGCAAAAACATCATTCGCTTATCCTTTAGAGGTGTAATACTAATTAGTGGAATAAATATTGTAATGGCATCTTTGCATGTTCTCTTCTGTGTTGTTTTGCCGAGACCCAGACTCCTCTCCACGTTTGAAAGCTTGGCCGCTAAGCATTCGTTCGTTTCGTTTCAAACGCGTACGAATTTGTCGGAATTTCAACTTTATGGAGTGTTTTGAAGTGATAATCTTGAAAAAGTGGTATCAACAGATAAGATATGGTGAATACAAACAGAAATTAAGGTATGATAAGTGAAATTTCGCCATTTAAAGACTTCGTTTGTATAAAAGTTTGCCACAACCGCCGTGTACGGTGTTTTGGAATCGTGCTTGTTTGCCCTTGTTTGTATACAAATAGAACTTCAAAGGAACTTCAAACTTTATTGTCTTTCTTTTTTTTTTCGAAATTTGAGCTTCCAAATCGGGGGAGCGGCTTATCTACGGGTGCGGCTTATACACGGAACTTTACGGTATGTGGTTCTAATTTCCTTCAAATAATTGAAGGTGTTCATGTGGAAAGTGCACCCATGATGCCCTTCAAAATCTGAGCGAGATTGTTCTTCAAAATACTGAAGCTGAAATACACCACAGAACTTCCGGGCTTCAATCCAGTCTGCCTTCAAAAATGGAGTCTATGAATGGCTGCAGATCAGATCAAGTTGAAAACCAAAAAGAGATAACGGCAAACTGTGGTTTCAGAAAAAAGGTGAGAAAATTGAACCTTTTTGGCATGCAATGGTGGGAAATTTTCTCTCGCGCTACATGATAGGAAGTGTGATCGCTGATTTTTTGAGTGCAAAGATACTATTTACCCTTTTCTTCTGTTCTTATAGCCACTTACACAGCATTTTCTACAGAGTTTTGCCGGCTTGTTTATGGCCTTATGGGTAACAAGCAAATACCTCTTCTGGAGTGTCCCTACACAGCAATAAGAAAGCAATTTCCCATCACAAATGATGAACCTTTTACTTGATTTGACCATAAACAATGCACGCTTCAGGCATAATCAAAGAAACTTGCTTTACATTGACCGAAACCACCACACAATCCTCACCCACTCTGTGACAACAACTCATTCGATGATGTCACAGCTTGTCACAACCAAACTAGGCCCATTCTCCCTTTGTGTGGACATGGGTCAAAGAAGCACAAAATGTTCCAACTTTGAAAATTCATGGGAAAGAAAGAATACAGCTACAGCAAAATTTTTTTCACACAAATCATCAGTGCAATAAGGAGAATATATTAAGCAAAAAAAATTGAGGGCTTCAACAGATAAATAAGTGAAGTGTGGTAGTCTATTCACTTTCACTTGAATTTGTCAAAGCTTCTAATATGTTGGGCAAGATGCTTTTGTGAATGCATTTCTGTTAGCTCTGGTTTTGGAAGCCATACCTGGCTGAAACTACTCAACAAAGAACATGGAAAACTAGGCCCATCACCCGATAATAAAAAGGCAAGGTGCAATACATTATTTACAGACTTTCAAACAAGCAGCAAACCAGACGAGGTGATAACTTTAGTAAACATGGCAGAGGTGGTGAAGTGGCAATAAAGTAAGCAGCCCTGAGGCAAAGGTAGAATGTTTTGAGCCATCTAAGGAGATGGAGAAGATGGTTAAAGAGATAGAGGACGGGATAAATTTAGCTAACACACAAAGGGAGTCCTTCAAGAAGAAACTAAAAGATATGCAAAATCAGCTTGACCAATTCAAAGATGAAAAACTCTACACAGAAGTGACACCAGTGACATTAGAAATTACACTTTTCCAGAATCGAAGCAGCAGCCACTGCAGAGGAAGACATGAGAGAGAGGGTTTGGTCAACGTTTTGAAAACGGAGGATGGCATAACATTGTAATGAAAATTTTCTTTTCTTTGCAGTTTACGGTCATGAATAACAAAGTGTGTTGGAAAGAGTCACACTAGTCAATGTAAGTTCATGGTCTTAATTGTATGCTCTTTAGTGCGTGGTCTTATTGCAAACTTCGTGGATATCAACGTGAAAGCATTGTTAGCTGTTTTCAACATTCACTCATCTTCTGACTGAAAAACATTTCACATTTAACTCCTCTTCACCCTGATAATAACTAGTATCTATTTTCGTACTGTTCACTAAATATACAATTCACCGTTACCGGAGTCAGCAGATAGTTTATGTGACAAAGGAAGCCTTCACTGAAGTGATTTGCTTCAGGGATTAAAACAACACGTTATTTGTTAAGCTCAATTATCTGTATTTCTTTTGTTATCTTCAGTTGCTCAGATACATGGATCAAATACTGAGCAGTAAACTTTCAGAAAACGAAAGTGATTTGTTCTGACGTTCTCAGTTCACTATGTTAAAAACGTAACTGAATAATATATCAGGTAATTCAAGCCAGAGATGGTCAAGCATCCGCTAAATAACCTCAACAAGAACATTGGTGTGGTACCTGTGGTAAGACCTTTGCTTGAACGAACCATCTAAAAAAACCACCAACGCCTCAATCCTTGCTGCAGCAAACGTTTTCAAATCAAATCGAATCTGAACAAACATATGAAAGCAAATGAAAAATGAGCCATGCAGTACACCTGCATATTACTTGTGGTGAAACCTTCCACAACCTTGAATCCCTCAGCGTTCATATTCACATTGCGAATCAACCAGCTGAAATAGCAAATGACACAAAAAGTCGCACCATCACTACACTAGTGCTCTGTTTCTCTTCACAAAAACCACTTTACCACCATAAAAGATCTCGCCCACTATTCATAATCCTCCTGCTGCTTGCACTGCACAAGTAATGACAGCATGCAAACAATTTAAGAAAACATGAGAAGAACCGCAACAAGAAAGTTCACCGTATCGTGTTCCCAAGGGCATCTTTCAAAAGTTGGACGATGTAATTATCATATCTACTAAGGCCGAATCCGGACTAGATTAATTTCGACTTATCTATGTTCCTTAGACTGACTGCTTTTTAAGACCTCAGTGTAATATATATTATGCAGCTACACGCATTTTCATTTTTTTAATTCAAGTGACAAATAATGTAAATAATGGTTATGTAATAACAGACAGGAAAAACAAAAGATAGTTAACATAAAAATGGGAGCTAACAAGGTAGTGCAAATAGCAAAGCTTAAAAATTACAAAGGTTACAACTATCGCGAGCAATTCAACTGTGATAGAATGCCTGCTGTAAATGCGAGGGAAATTTGGACTACAATAAAAGCTTATCAACCTGTTGTAACAGATACGGTTCTTTGATTTGAACTCCCGCCTTTTGTTAAGGCCATGTGGATGTAACGAAAAAAGTTGTAAAGTCCAGTACGCATCCCTGGTAAGAAGCAATTGTTGGAGATGGATTCCATTTCTATGGTTAACAATTTGTTCAATAACAATAAAGCTAATTTGACAAATTTGGTGTTCAAAAGAATTATAATGAACTAGTTCACAAGTTCTCTTATTGTTAAGCATTGACGATTTATGATTGCGAAAACGAACTTTGAATTCTGTTGAAGTGGAACCAACGTACTGGTTTTTGCATTTGTCACAAGCAGCCAAATAAAAACATTCTTTGACGTACAACTTAATTGTTGGTTGATCTTGTAGACGCGGCCCGTAGCAAAGTTCCGAAATTTGGTATCTTGAATCAAAAACTTTTGGCATAAATCTCATGTTTTGCTACACTTGAAACATCCTCCCGTTTCTTGCCGAGTGCAATTGACACTCCCAGTGCCCCCAAATTTTGAGGGAGCCAAGATTTCTTTAAGATTTTTAGTTGTGCGATAAGCTGGAAAAACCGACTTTGGTGGGAAAATCTCTAAAAGCTCTAGGGACAATCTAAGTAAATCATATATATATATATATAATTTATATATATATATATATATATATATATATATATATATGTATATTTCATTAGTTAGTCCATGATGAATGTAGAGCTACTCTGTAGAAAGGTCATCAATAAACCGTTATTATTATTATTATTATCATTATTATTGTTAGTACAATATCAGAAGAAGAATACTACTTCCCGAACCATACTACGTTCAATTTTGAGTGTTGTTTTGAGGAAGAAAAAGCCCACCAAGTTGACCTGGTGATCCATGCAGATACCTTTAAGTGCGAGTGTGTGCAGTAATGTGCCTTGTGATCAAGAACTGGTCAAACTGGTAAGTTTGACTTAGACTTAGCACCCCCAAACAGACTTCTAAATGGGTAGTTTTCTTTCAAAACAGAAGCTGCTGAACAGGTGGAAACGAAAGTCACTCTAAATGAACAATCAATCCGCAACATGGTTCAGCATACTGTGCAACAAAAAGTCTTCAGCTCAAGCCAGCCTTTCCACCAGTTACAGAAACTCAAGCTCCCCATTAAAATGCCGAAGCCATCAGAGTTTAAGACCGAGCTCCACAAATGGGAAGCAACACCGTAATCCAAGCCAGGATGCCTGAACTGCAGCCAAAAGCACCGCACAAGGTAGTATTATTTTGTGGATGGCTGATGAGGCTCAAGGAGTGAAATATATACTGGAATACCGCAACCTTAACAGTGACATGATGGCTTGCTGTTCTTCCCATTAAACAACACAGACAGGCTACACTGAGAGAATCAAGTGGTAGTTTCTCTGACAGCTGGTTTCCATCTGTTTCATGTCGCCAACAGTCAAAAATTACAAATGGCTGCAGAAAAGGCATCACAAAGTAGACACAAGAGGCAGTTATGACAAATGACTGGACGAAAAAACATATCTAAGCAGATTTCATTAATCACTGCTTTGCCTGCCATTGCTAGCTTGTTCACAGTTTGCTAACTTCGTTTGCACAGCTCGCTGGATTTTTGCTATCTCTCCTTGGTTTTTGCTGTCTTTTCTTCTCTGCAGTGCACATCATGATCCGCACAACTACCAACAGCCAGGACGCTGTGAATGCTTTGATGCCGCCATTGTTAAATTGTTGCAGTCTGTGCAGGCCAGTTTCTTCGGTGGCAGCTGTTGCAGCTCAGCCTCCTAGCTCATCTTCACCAGCCATGTTGGATTCGGAAACAAATGCCTTGTTGTCTTCAAGCATGGGTTTCATGGCATCTAGCCTCGCTCCTGCAGCTTCCACGCAGCAAGGTATATCATCTTTGCCTGTTGCTTCGTTTGTGAACACTTTTTTGGTGCCCACTTTGTTGCTAAACACGGCTGTTTAGAGTTTGGTAACACCTCCCCCTGTTTCAAGCAATGTGGATGGTGCTTTGCCCGCAACCAGTGCTTTAGGCCTGCCTACATTTCAACAGCTGTTTTTTGTGGGAACGGGGATTTAACCAATTCCTGTTAAGCTGGTATTCCAAATTTTATCTGGCTGATTCATTGAATTGAGCAACCTTGCTTTCGAAGAATGTGTCGCCACAAGAACCTGAACTCCTCAAGGTGCAAGCATAAATGAGGGACTCCTCTGCCTACTCACTTCAGTATATTATCGTCGATGGCATCATTTGCATGGTCAGTCGCTATGATCCTGGTGCACTTATGTACTTACCTACTGAGATGATAGCACATCTATGTAAGTAAAAATTGGGGGGGGGGGGCTCGTGGATTGAACATAGAATCCACGCGCCCGAAAATTAAACAATGCACACTTTGCAACACTGGATTTTGGTCTTATCCTGCACCTGGGGGGAACTGAGGATAATGCAATGGCCAGATGTCTTTTAGCGAGCTCCATGACCTATCCTCCTACACAGCAAATCCTATCAAATAATTCGCTTATTTGCTACTTACAAGCCGTTTCAATTGATGTATGGTTAAATGTGAAAAAGGAAAAAAGGCACAACAGCGATGCCCCAGCAATGATATTGTTTCGCCGGATCACAAACTACCACGTGCAGAGAATTAAAATGTGGCATCTTCACCCTCTGAACCCGAATCGGACGAGCCAACCTTGAAGGAAGTCTACCGCATTCTGGTGTCTATTCAAGGTACAGTAAGCTACCTTGCTAGCCGAAAACAGTAAGATGTTGGCAGACATCATCGAACTAAAATCTGCCATTGTAAGGAGCAACACCGAAGTTAATTCGCTGAAGGAAGATTTTAATCATCAGTGCAAATATGTTGAAAGCCTGGAAGAGGAGCTTGCCAGAGTATCGAAAAAGGTAAAGACCCAAAAAGAAGAGCTGGACTACCTCCAAGTAAGCTTCAACGAACTGGAACAGTACATCAGAAAAAATTCCCTGGAATTACATGGTATTCCGGAGGACTTTGATCTGCCGATGCATGCAATTATCTGTTAAGTTGCAAGGGCGATTGGAGTCGAGCTAGAATGTGATGATATCGAAATCGCCCATAAGCTTAATAGAAAGAAAGGAATCAAACCAATAATAGCCAAATTCGTTAGTCACAAAGATAATTCAAGGTTATATAAAGCTTGCATTCAACTAAAAGATTCAATAGTTCCATCTGTGTTCTGTAATTAGGTGGGCCCTATTACAACTGATCCTCCGATGCGTGTATTTATCAGCGAGAACCTGACCCAATACCAAAAGGAAATGATGCCTCTCACCCTTCAAAAAGAAGAAAGACCAAAAGATCACAAGTACATGGTCTCTTGACAGCAAGACTTTCGATAAGACATCGCCCTCTGGACAACCTTGGAGAATGTATTCCAAGGAAGATATCAAGAAACTTTAGTCGGATCGAACTCAGTTCATCAGAACTCCGTCAAGCAAAAATTTCCATCAACTCTGTATTTGACAGGGGAGGGTAGGTCAAAAGCATGCTTTTCGCTTACTGTAAGAAATTTATTCCCTTGAACTTCGAATGTGTGGGTGTTTAAGTATGTGTGTGTTGTTTTATGTCCCACCAAAGCAATTCTTTGTATTGATTTTCGGTGCATTAGCTCTTATTTGAATTTTGCTTGCTATACTAATGTCATCTGCTGGAGGAAAAATTTACTTAGTATTCCTCTGCTCTTTAGCACGTGATCAGTGTAATGGCAACACCGAACTTAGTTTATATAAAGTATGTACGTTGCCCTCTCTGTAATTGTTCTGTGAAGCAATAAAATTTCATTTTAAAAAAATATCCTGCACCTCACTTTTTGGGGCTGTTTTTGCTGTTCACAAAGTTACCGGAATCTGATTTGTACCATAACCAATAATGCAAATAACTCCCTAATGTCCCTCCGTGTGATAACAAAATCAGCCAGAGAATGTTGTTCAGAGCAAAAGTTCTTCCAGCTGCCTGAAGAGGAGCGCAGAATTTGAAATAGAAAACACAGCCTCACAAACAGAAAATGGTGCTGGGGCAAAGCGAAAGATTGATAACATTGACGAGGAACTTATAGCAAACAATATGTTCAAGAAGAACTTGCCTAGCAAAATGAATCGAAATGGCGGCTGCAGATTCGACTAGATTGACTCTTGTGGATGAAGAAGACACCCCAATAGCATTTTTAAGAGTCGCCCACGGGGATTCTGAGAATGATCAGCCTTCTCATATTGATAGTAGTGAAGAAGAGGAATCTGCGGATGACAGTGGAGAGGAAACAGTAACAGTAATGAGAATAAGGAGCAAAAATACTCTAATATGCAGTGATCGTCTGTGATAAGAACACCAGAGGACAGAAACTTCAATGAAACGGTTGCTATGAGAGTAGAAATGCCAAACGATAGCAGTTGTCTCAACTATTTTGAACTGCCCTTCACTGATGATGTTTACCATCTGATTTTGAACGAGACAAAGCAGTTTGAGCGCCATAAATGCCACCTTGTCCATGACTCACAAGGTCATCTCCATGATTTGACTGTTCCCGAACTGAAGGCATGGCCTAGGTTCACTTAAGCAGTAGGTTAAGTGCAAAAAAACCAGCTTTTTAAGTCTTACTGGTCTATGAATTCTGTTGCCAAGACCCCATTTTTTCACTAAAACAATGCTAAGAAATCGCTACCTAAAAATTCTAAGATTTCTTCATTTTGTAAACAATGATACTGCTCCAGACCGTGCTGACCCTAGTAGAGTTAAACTGTGCAAAATCGAGCCATTTTTCAATGCTATACCAGAAAGATTCACAGCAGTTTATGCACCATCTCAGAAATTGTCTTGGGATGAGACACATTCAAAGGACGAGTCCAGTTTAGGCAGTTTTTGTATTTGAAACTAACTCAATTTGGACTTGAAGGTTTTGTCATAGCAGACTCCTCAATTGGCTTGACACCTTGATCTATACTGGCAAAGAGAGCCCAGCCACCAGCAAAGGCTTGGCTAAGTCTGTCGTGCTGAAGCTAACAGAGACCTACCATGTGTCCATAAGGGTCACCATTTGTATGTTGACAACTGGTACATCAGCATGCCACTCTTTCTGAAGTTGGAAAGAAGAGGTAGGAAACAGGAAATACCTGCCCCAGGTCATTGTTGACCAGCATAATGAACAGGTCAAAAAAAAATTGAGAAAGGAGTATCCCTCTTTTGCCAAAGCAATGACCCAACGTGTGTTTCATGGAGGGACAAGAAGATTGTTCACCCGTTGTCAACAATCCCAGAGGGCCTGGATATTGCCAGATAAAGATAAAGGTAGAAAGGTTAGGTTGCAAGGACAGTGGCAAAAGAAACATTTTGCACAGCCAAAGCTAATTAAGTTGTACAATCAGTATTTCCTTTCACTCTTGGAATAAAAAGTACTACTAAGCTTCAACTGTGAGGAGAAAGACAACCCTCACACAATACCCAAAGAGTTGCTCCAGGCTAATAGCTTCGTTCTTTGTGAAAAATTCTTCTACAAGAGACATCCCTGCTCCTGTATTGGAATAAAGTAAGGCAGTCAGTTTCAGTAGCTTGTGAGAGTAATTGATCCTTTTTCAGGAAATACCATGTTATGCACCCATGGCGATGATTGACCAGGACTTTTGTTTCGATCCTTTAGTCATGGGCCAATATCTCTTTTCAATAATAAGTTTCAATAATGGGAGTTGTTTGTAGTGTTTGCTCTTAAATTTGTATAACTTAGTTAGTACATAATTATTGATAATGATTGGTTAACACACCTGAAATGCCAATCTCATTATACATAGCAGTAGTTGATTCAGTTGTTAAAACAGCAGTTGTGTGAAGCACTTTGCCCATCTTTACTGCGTACTCTTCAGTACTCCACTGAACACTAAGACACAACAACTGGCGATGACAATGGCCACCCTCGGGTTGATACTCCTTCAATCGAGCCACAGTAGAATGGAACGCATTTAGTGAGAGTTTCAAACAATATATCATCACAAACAACGTCAAAGAAGAAAAGAGGGTGGCAGGTACGTTTTGGACCATGACCAGCAGCAGGGCACACACAGTGTCTTACGGGACTTGCTGATCCTAGCAAAGCCGTCAGAAATGAAGCTCACAGAACTAATGCAAACTTTGTAAAACCACTGTGAGCCAAAGCCAATTGTGCTCGCGAAGATTCCATTTCCACAGGTGTGAACAACATGAGGGGGGAAAGCTGGCAGCGTATAATGCAGCCTTTAAAAAAATGTTCAGAACATTGTGCACTCGGTTCATTCTTGGGGGATGCTTTTGTTCTTCGTTTGCTGAGAAGCAGGCAGACACAGGCTTACAGCAGAGAAAAGTCTCACATGGACAACACCCATAGAAGCTGCATTGGCCATGGAAGTAGCTGAAAAACAAGTCAGCAATTTCAAAAATTCACCCACAAATGGCCAGTTTAACTTTGTCAAGGCGGGGGTGAACCTGAAATTTGCAATAAAATTCAATTTAAAAATGGACGAGTAACCAGGGTAAGACATAATAAGATTTTGGGTGTTCTCTGGTTAAAAATTTAAAAGTTTGAGCTTTCGATTGCCAGTCTGCAATCTTTGACAAGTGATGAATAAAAAGCGCGAACATTAAAATACATACTACAAAAAGTGTGAAAAAGAGAAATTATAATAAAAACAATAAAAATACTTTAGTGGGAATAAAATGCTAATCAGAAGATCATAATAAAATTGAATATTGTCTAGGTAATTGTTTTGCATTATTGTCTGCGTCGCTTGTAAGTGCTGTGTGCCAGGATTCCAGTGTTCTTCTAACGCGGAAATTTCCCTTGTCAATTACATGAGCACTTTTAAAGTCAATGGAGTGGTCATTCAACCCTGCGTGTGTTGTAACGTTGGAACCTTTTTTAAAGGCTTTTGTGTTTCTAGTATGTTCCTTCACTCTTGTTTTTAAGCACCTTCCAGTCTCTCCAACATAACTCCGCAGACAGTCGCCATACGGAATCTTGTAAACAACATTTGTTTGTTGATCAACCGGTGGTCTTGACTTGGGGGAAACAAATTCCTGTTGTAGGGTCTTCAGGGGTCTACTTGTGGTTCGGATTCCATTATTTCTGAGTAGTCTTGAGAGTGGCTCGGTTAGACCTTTGATATATGGTAAAACTGCGAAACCACTATTTTCACACTATACCATCGCTAGAAAGGCACAATTGCTGAAATGGAAAGTCAGCAAAAAACAAAAGCTCGAGAAGATTTTACCATTGGATGAAGTGATTCTGGCCAAGTTAGCAGCGGAGGAAAAGGTATCAGAAGAGGAGGTGGCAGAGGAGATTGAACAAAGTTGCCGATTGAAGGCAGACGCAACACAGAGGTTGCCTACCATCAAGGAACGACTGACTGACCAGGCTTCTCCGACTCCCTCACTATTCGCACCATATCTCGGTCAAGCGACTCCAACTCCAGTTCAGAGTTACAACCTGCAAGGTAGCCAACAGAAGACCATCCGAGTGAAGCTCCCAAAGTTGGAGGTGCAAAAGTTTAATGGACAGCTTGGCGAGTGGCAGAAGTTTTGAGACTCCTTCGAAAGTGCCATTCCCTGAAACGAAACCCTTTCAAACATCGACAAGTTTTCATATTTGACAGGCCTGTTACTGGAATGTGCGCAATCAGCAATCGCAGGATTTGCATTGACATCTGCAAATTATGAGTAGAACTATCAAAAAATATATGAGAAAAAGACTGCTATTCAGAGGCACTCATAAATGAACTGTTGAACGCACGTCCTGTGTTCAGTGATAGCGACACCCCAAGGCTGCGCAGCCTCTATGACTTTGTGGAAACAAAGTATAGGGCGCTGCAAGTACTTGAAGTAGAGGAGCGGACCTACTCCAAGATCGCCGTCCCGACACTTTTAGAAGACTCCTGACTCCATTCGGCTGATGATAACGAGAGTGAAAGACTACCTGCAGTGGACGTTGGGGGACGTGTTGGAGGAACTCCTCACAGAAGTAAAACTAAGAGAGGACCACTGTTTGACCTCGACCAGCCGCGTGAGATCCAGTGATGGGATAAAGGGCCCCTAAACCGCAAGTGCGCTTTTCACAAGGAGAGAAGATGGAAAATGCGTGTTTTGTCTTAAAAGTCACCCCCCTGGAGGATTGCAGAAAAGTAACGAACACTTCAGAATGTAAGAAATTACTACTTAAGTATGGCAGATGTTTTAAGTGCATTGAAAGGGGCCATCGTAGACAAATGTAAGATACTGATAGAGTGTAAATTATGTAAGGGGCCACTTAATACTTGTTTGTGTGAGGCCAAACTGCAACAAACCTCAAGGGGAAATGGCGGTCAGCCCAGAGGAAACTCGGTTAGTAGCTAGCTTGTTGGCACAGAAGGCAGAATTGCCCTCCAAACAGCCCAGGTACTGAAAAGGTGGGGGGGGGGAAACAAGGGAGGGTTAGAGTTTTGTTTAACTCCATGAATCATAGATTGTTTATAACCGCTAGAGTGTCCAGCAGATATGCATTTGCCAGTTGTAAGAAAGGAATGGTTAAGTACAATTGGCACTCCAAGTGGGTGAAGTAGCCCAAAGCCCTACCACTACCATTTATATGTGTCACTATATGTCACATGACAGGTTTGAGTTATTGCAAACATTTTTGCATTGCAACAACAAAGAGGACAAGATCCACAACCTGTCATTTAAAATTCAGCCCCACTTAGACACAGTGAACCCTTCGTACGAGATGTGGTATCAAACAGCGTGACCTATCCTTGGATGAAAGCATGGTGAAGCTCAAGGATCACTCCTTCCTTAGGCAGTGCCCACCAGCAAAGCCAACAACAAGGGGGGAAATAATTCGCTCTTGCCGAGAGTAAAAGCGGCTCTTGCTTGGCAAGATATCAATTTATTGATTACAAGTCAGCCTACCAGAACGGCTTGTTTTGTTCTTGAAGGCAAGCATACTGCTTTTCATATTAATTTGTGTTATTCTTGAATTACAATTTTCCACCTTTCATAGTTGGAAGTCATATGGCAAGAATAAAGCAAAGAAAAGTATTTCCCAAGGATAAGGCAAGAAAAACCTCAAAATGTGTTAATGGCTGACTTTAAATACAACGTGAATGGTTTTATCTCCATGTACAGTTTCAACCTTTTTCATATAGATATTTTAACGTTTTAATAACTATTTCAAATCTTCTTATACATTTGTTGCATATTATTTCATGGAGGAACTCCCTGAAAACCACATGTTTTGCGTGATGGGCGTTTCCTCATAAAATATTTTATTGCTATTACTATTGTTGTTATTATTTGTCATTAGCATGGCCTATGAAAACAACAAGGGAAACATTGTTTACTTAGCCAATTTGTATTCATCTCCATCGGTGTTCAAAAACTTACACTAACTTAACATTGGTGCTTGTGGTACTGCAAAAATGAAAAGAAAAGACAAAAACAACTGTTGCCTTCAAGGTTACCTTTAGAAAGGGGGACCATCTTGTTTTTATGTGGTCTAACAACTTGGTTGCCTGTGCATGGCTGACACAAACTAGTCAATATTGTTGACACTAACTACCGCTGACAAGTACAATTCGAATATAGGTGTGGTGATACACTAGACCAAATGTCAAACTTTATCAACAACAAAACACAGAAGGCCGATGACTCCCCGCCTCCACATGAAAATCTACAAATAGTTCAGTTGCGACTTCTCTCAGAGCAGGATGAAGCAGTTAAGGAAAAAAACTGGGTTGGGTTCAGAGGGGAACCAAGTATTGCCAGCTGGTTCGGGAACTGAGCAGGGTGAAATGGCTTGAGTTTGCATCAAAGTGCATCGACAGAGATAGTTTCGAGGATCTTCTTTACATTTATTTCTTCATTCCGCAGTTCAAATATATGAACTTCATATATTCATAATTTCATCTTCATCTTTCTTGGGTATATTACGAACCAATTCAATGACCAGCTCCCAGTTGGCTTGTTAGCTCAAATGGTTAGAGCGCTGCACCAGTATCGCAGAGGTCAGGGTTCGAATCCCCGCAAGCCTGATTTTTTCAGGCTTTCTTTTCGCAACTGCATAAGTTGCGTTAATAACTGCGAGGATCCTCTTTACATTTATTTAAAATGAATTATCAGGTAAGAAACGTTAAATAAAAAATTTTTGTACCTTTTTGTTTCATCAATTTGTCTTCTGTTTTTGGCTGCATTTCTTTCCCAGTCCCAGATTAATCTCTATGTTTTAAATGTTTTGTTTGCTGCTTTTAACTTTTTGCTTATCAGAATTTCTTGTATCAACTGTTTTCAAAATTCCTCTTTCAACCTCTTTCATACAGTGTTAAGAGTTAATAATTTTTAAGAATAGAGTAGCTTTCTTTTGTTAATCAATAATGTTATATATGAACAATTAAAAATGCGATTACACACTTTGAAGCCGAGATAACGACCTTGAAAACTCTTTGGTATGGCATCTCCTAAGTTTACTATGCAGTTTCAGATTTTAAATTTACGGTTACTGTAGTGCTGTCCTTTTTGCCTTATTACAAAAATAAAAAGGTGTTTTCAAATTCACCACCCAGTTCCTGCCATACGCTATGTGAAATTTCGATTAGATCTGTAAATAAGGTATCTATGATCAATATTTATTTTCTATGCAAATCACTTGAAAGTTACTCCAACCCTTGCAGCGGACAATAACGGAACAACTCAATGGTTGGTTTCCTCACAGAATTGCACAGGTGCGGCATCTACAAGAGGATAGACCATAAATTCTCAGAAAGGGGACAATGGGATTTGGAGTGTGACACTGACTTTAGTGAGATTGAGAAAAGAAAGAAAAGCACAGAGGTGTACCTGCCCAAAGACTGGGAAGATGTAGTCAAAGAGGCAAACCTAAGGAAATCATTTGTCACAACTGTCATGAAGCAGAAGGATTTCCTTAACTCGATAACCTACATTAGAAAGCAATACTGCCCAATTGGCAAAGACAGAGAGGACAATGGACTACAGATGAAAGACGTCCAATGGATGAACTCTGGTTGGGGGGAAGAGAGGGATGTAGAAGGAGAGGTAATCATGCAGCATCACTCTAATGAGGTTTGGATCCGTTATGACTTCAACACCAACACACCATGGAAGAAAGTGAGAGTTCCTAAGCCTGACAGCACCACACAGACAACACCGACTCTAAACCATTTCACTCAAAGCTAACAAATTCAAAGACTCGAGAAAGCTCACAGCACACATGCCAGAACCACAAGACTGTTTTATTTTGATATTAGGGCTGGGGGTGAAAGACAAAGGTTCAACCAACCACAAGGAACATGGCGACTAGACTCTAGGCTAGACTCTTATTTATCTCTGATTGCTGTGGTGAAGTACCCTCATAGGTGACTTTCATGCAAACTTTGAAGTTTGGGCCCTGAAGTTCACTGTTATGTTTAGCAGCAGGAATCCCTGATGAATGGAATTAGGGACTGTTGTGGATCAAAATCCACCAATCAATGGTCATGCATCTGGCTTTTTTCTCCTTTGGATAATGCTACCTTTTTATTGAGGTGGAACCTGGGTGGTCCATTAGATGTCTAATGGCTTTACATTCATTTACTGCAGTTCCATCAATCTTTCAAAGAACTGTAGATTCTCTACGTAAAAGATACAAGACTATCCTTGCGGCAGAGATGTATTTGGTTTAACTGTTATTTAGATAGTGTAAAGAAAATGTCCCTGCGGTAGTATTACAATAACGGTTATCATCGTCATCATTATTAGAGAAACTAATATCTTTAACCTGTGGTTGCAGTGTTTTGTTTTTAGTTCTTAGAGAGATGTATGTAGAGTTTGCAAGGTTTTAGCATGATCTAACCTGTTTACAATGGGCCTTGTATGTTAACCATACTATGCATTTTGATGAACTTTAGGTGCTGTAACAGATGTGTAGCAGAGGTGAAACAAGATCTGTTCACATCTGGCAGTTGATTCATGATGCAAAATGCAGTGTTACAAAGTTAAGCAAACAGAGACGTCTGGACATGCTTTCACTTCAAGAGGGTGAATAAAAAGTAAAATATAATAGTTATTTTGTATTTGCCTTTCACTCATGACTGGAAAACTCTTACTCTATAACATTCAAGACTACCTGTTAAGTAGCTGAATAAAAATATGCAGGGGGTCCTAATCCATGGACATAAACTGAAAATGCATTTAAGAGGGGATGTCCACTAACATCGAGCGAGTGGCGGCACATGATGAAAAATAAAATTCCCTCATAAATTTTCCACGGATACCCTATGGCAATCTAAGAAACGTGGTGGAATTTTTTTCTTGAAATTTTTTTTTAAGCCCGAAAAAAAAATTTAACATGTTTACGCCACACGTGTCCTGTAAACACGCGAAATAAACGTGTATCATACCTTCTCGTAAACTTCGCTCTGTTTGAATTGCACCTCAGAAAACCCCCATTTAAAGCGTGGAAGTTTGTTTTTAAAGTGTGTAGGAAGTAATTGAGTCCTGTTTTAGATCTGTGAATTAATTTCCAAGGTCATGGCGAGCTGCTGAAAATCACTAAAATTCGCTTGCTTTGAATTCTCAATTTGGCACAGTTTTTCAAAAGAAAGTTTTCCTCCCCGGTAAAACACCAAATCACTTGAAATTCAGAATTATTGAAAGACCAAATACCATTCTAAAATCAGGTTTAAAAAATAGTTTCGGGGTTTTTATCAGCGCCGAGTACAAACGCTCTCAAAATCCCCGCGATAATTACAACATTAACCTGTCAACCAGTACAAACAATAGGCCCCCCGACCGAATAGCCGAAAACATGGAATTTTTTCCTCGTTTCCTTTGGTATTTGGATGAAAAGTACAGGATAAAGGTCATATCTAGCTTACCTTGAATAAGATTTTGTCTAAATGCCAGGTTTTGTCAAGTTTTAGGTGTACTGTCCAAGGGCCATCTCGACGCTTGGAATCGACCGTTATCTCCTGGTATCTCCAGATTGACTTTCAACTAATGAATAACGACTCCGCCTACACATTCACATCCCTTAACGAATGGCAAATGAATTTTTAAAATCTCCCAGTGTTAATTCGCTGAAGAAACTAAATAACATTGCAGTGATCTCCACATTCACCTCAGAAACCGCACTGTTATTATGGTCTGGTTTAACTAAATTTCTCTGTCACGCAAAGGGTTCTGGTCAGGTCACAGGATAGGTTTTGGTGATGGGATTGCAAAAATGGGGAAAAAAATGGAAAGATTTGGACGTCTGAAATAACTTAAGCTGTGAAAGAAATTATGCAAGATAGAAGGCAATGTAAATAGTGATGACCGTTTGTTTCAGCAACTCAACCGGAATGACCGTTTCCCATTTTCATCCCAGATGCCGGACTACCTCAATGTAAAAACAAACCGCAGAGATAGCTGAATTTTTTTTCCACGATTTAAACTAAAGCATATCGAAGGCTAGCAAAGAAGGCATCCATTTGTTTTTTACAAGTTTCCTGAAAATTTTAAGTTCACTTTTCTCTATAATCGTAAGCTTTCAATGTGTAGCACTTGGCTACAACTGTGTTTGTTTACTCACATTCCGTCCTACTGTTTGGTGTCATGTTACGCCGCCGAAGTTATGCCTGAAATATCTTTCGACTAGTAAAATAGAGTGATACTACATATGACGGGACTTTTCACCACACAATTCTGACCTGTGCAAAACAAGTTGCAGATTACATAGATGTACATTTTGTGACGCTCTGGCGAGAGGAAAAAATTGTCACGTGTTCACTAGAAGCAGAAAGTATTAGCTTCCGATAGTCTAAAATAGCAAACATCGATATATTTTTTATATCTTATGTAGAGTTCGACTTTTCAAGAGTTCGACTTTTCAAGTCCAATTAATTTCACGGTGAAGGATTTCAATATTATTTGCAAGCCACCAGTGTTGCGTCGAAGAAGGCGCCTCGAGAAGCTGCCATTTGCGGAAATAATTTTCTTGTTGGAAATCAGGCGTGTGAGAATTTCAGGTGCGGCATTATTGGAAACTAGACAAAATGTCTTAAGTGCGGATCGGCTTTGAGTAAATGTTCAAAAACTGATAATTTTCGTTAAAAAAAAAGGAAAACGCCAGATTTTACACGCAGTAGTTGTAGAGCGCTTCCTCTATATCGCGCCATTGTAAAAGGATATGTTTTTTGGAGTTCTCGCAGTCAGGACCCCTGTCACCAAGTACAATAGCCAATCAAACCGTTATCTCCCTTGGCTGGGAATAGAGGTCACTTATTCTTTTCAGAAACTAGTTGCAGGCGTTTGCACCTCTTACAAGCGATATGAACAAGCAGTTGCTGTTCCAGTTGCAAAAAAAGACTTTTCGGGTCACACTAATGCAGTGTTGGGATCTGCGATATCCACTCAGAAGTTGAGCTTCGTTGATTTTCTTTTAGCACACACCAAAGTATTTTTAATTAGTATTCTTAACATGGACCATTTGCCCAGCCCATCGCTCTTGTCAGGGAATAGCGCAGAGAGAACTAATCGACGTTGGTCATGTTGAGTTCTACCAGGGCTGTCTAAGTATGCCTCAAACGGGAAAGTGAAAAAAGCAGACCGTGGAAATGGCAAGTCGGAGTCCAAAGCTATTTTGCAACAAATCGGTGTCTTCCCTCCAGTGGGCTCTGGTAAGTACACTTACGTCATTAGGCAGATTAACACTACCATACCAGCCCTGAAGACAGTCAGCTTCCGGCAAGACAGCGCTGGCTGCTACCACTTCAGGGCCTGCAGGGCCACCATAGTTTGCGCAGGAGTACAAGGAGCAGAGCTGGGCGTAGTGTTCAAACTCTTACTCCCTTCCCTCCATCCTCCGCAAGGCCGGCGGAGACTAAGTCGGATACATTTGTCCTCCTAAACTCCGGACACGATATTAAGATCTCGGTGGAGAACCATCCTGAAGTGTCATCCGGTGTGCGTCCATTGCAAGCCGTTTAGTTGCCACTTGGAAGATCGATGGTGTGAATATACAGTTTTCTAAAGAAAGAATCCGTCCGTGTATGAAGAGCATATGGCGTGGGACCTATAAGACCAATATCTGCACTGAAATCTAAGGCCCTGTCATCTGATGGTCTACCGTCCATAGCAGTGCTCTAAGCGAAACCGAGCTCGTTCTCCTCAACCGTGAGAAGACGGAGAAAAATTGCACAACCAACTGTCTCTTGACAAACAAGGGGGTTAGTTTCTAGAGAAACTGTGGTGCTGCATCGGTGGGGAAGCGAAACACAAAACTTTGTATTTATCAACTTAGTTGATAAGGTAAATTGAGCCACCGTGAAGAGATTGAAAGTTGACGTTTCGAACGTTAGCCATTCGTCACAAGGATGGTTCTCCACCTTCGTCACCTGCACTGCTCAGAAGATGAGGCGGAAAAGGACAAAGAGCCCTAAACATTAGGACTCCTTGTCATGATGAGTTTCAGCATGAGTTGAGTTTCAAACTTAATTTCGAGTTTCATGTATAAAATTGTAATCCGCTAGGTTTGCCATAAAATGGTTTCACAAGCTTATAAAAGACGAAAAGGACGGTTCCGGCACCCCTGGCCACACCCCTGGTTTGGGCTTGAGTAAACTCAACATACATTTTTACATTCTCACTCCAGTCTTGACCAATTTTTGAAGACCAATACATAGAGACCTAATAATAATTTCTTTTTCAAAGCCCTAGTAACAGGCAAGGTTTTGGCAAGGCTTCACTGCCTCTAATGATACTGATAAATACATAAATACCGTTAACTGCCACTTATAAGCCCAACCGCTTACAAGCCCCCCCCGGTTATAGGCCCATCTACCTGTAAACAAAAAAAAAACATCCGGTATAGGCTCCACCGGATATAAGTCGCCCTCTAGTTTTCCCTGTTTCCTTAAAGCACTCTCACAGAACACTGCGAAGATGAACTCTGAGCTTCTGTTTTGTTACATTCCGGTTACGTTCGTGTTGTTACAGTTTTGATTTTGTTGTTAAATTAAAATTGAAATGAATTCGATTTATTGTGACGTTTCAAAGGTTAATTGAAAACTGGTAAATTAATAACGTATTTCGATCAACACTGCTGTGGCTCATTTCGAAACTTATAAGCCCCCCCTGATATAAGCCCCTCCGTTTATAAGCCCACCCAAAACCCCTTACAAAGTTGTATAAGCCCAGGGCTTATAAGCGGCAGTTGACGGTAATCGGTCCTTGGGTCCACAGGTTTTCAAAGTTCTCATTGCTTTGTTTTTGCTTGCTTGTTGTTGTTGTTGTTGTTGTTTTTTGTTTCCTGTGCATTTCCCCCTCCAAGTCAAACCCGACGTCAGGTAAAATCAAGTGCGTGACATTTTGTTGCGTGACTCAAACTAAACAGGCTTGTAACAGTTGTACGCTTTCGGCAAGAAATTATCGTTTCGAAGTTTTACAACGAATACAGATCAAGAAAAGACGTCTTATAGGAGAAAACTCTTTTGAAGCGCAAATAAGGCAAAATCATTTTATTCCTGAAGGTTCTTCATTTTAACAAAAGGAGGCGGGATGGAAATAAGTCATTTGGGTTGATTGCCAATACGCGATGCTTCAGTGATGTTGTTGACCCCGGACGCCAAGATAGTTATTATGAAAGAGTACGCACAGAACCTGATATTTAGACAATACCATATTCAGGTGAGCTAGACATTACCTTTCTGCTGTGGATTACAACCGAATACCAACCAAAATAGAAGAAATGTCCACATTTTCGGTTATTTGGTCGGAGGTATGTGCCAATTGTTGACGTGTTAATGTTGTAATTATCGGCATTTTGAGAGCGTTTGTACTCGGCGCTGATAAAAAGCCCGAAACTAATTTTTAAACCTGGTTTAAGAACGGCATTTCCTCTTTCAAGAATTCTGAATTTCAAGTGATTCGGTGTTTTACCGGGGAGGGAATCTTTCTCTTGAAAAACTGTGCCAAATTGAGAATTCAAAGCAAGCGAATTTTAGTGGTTTTCAGCAGCCTGCCATGACCTTGAAAATTAATCCACAAAAGAATAATTTGATTCAAATTACTTGTAAACTCTTCAACAGCAAATTTCTAAGCTCAAAACAGGATTGTTCCATGATGCGAATTAAACAGAGCGAAGTTTACGAGAAGGTATGATTCGCGTTTATTCGGCGTGTTTGTAGAGACACGTAGTGCGGTAACGGTTTTTTAATTTTTTGGAGGTTTAAAAATAGTTTCTCAACAAAAAATGCCACCACGTTTCTAGAGCTACCATAAAGTATCTCTAGGCGAAAAACGGAGAATTTTGATTTTTCATCATGTGCCACATATTTTCGATTTCGCTCAGTCTTAGTGGACATTGCCTCTTAATTGTTTATTTGCTGAACTTTATTTTAAGTTCCCTTCGTATCTCTACGATAACACTTTTTATGTCCAGTTTTATTGCTAAAATAGACAAGTCATGGTAACAGTGGAATAGCCACATGTTTGTAAGTGTCGGCATGGATTAAAAGCATCGCTTGTTTACTTTGATTCTTGTGGATTTCACTGTGGTCGATCAGCTCAGGATATTACAGTACAATATTTGAATATATCCTATTCTTTACTTCAGTGAAGCCAGATGGCACCCCATATACAACAAAGGTGAATTCTGCCATTCCCACTGATGTAATCACAGATCTATTCACTTTACAGTATGAAAATGGCCTGAGTCTTCAAGATGCTACTGACCACAATCATGGTTCTCTAGTTCCCTGTGGCTACACACCCTGGCCCTTAAAACATGACAGCCCTGAGATAGTGGTTAAATACAATTTAGGAGAAGTAAAACTCGAGACAGTTCAATTGTAGGCCAGCAGTTATTGCCTACTGTCGCCAACTATTGCATGGCAGTGCTACATGTGACAGTGAAATTTTAGCTTATACTTGGACTCTGTATCCGAAGACCCTTATAATCGTGTAATAGAATTGCTTTTTGGTGTGAGTGAGATGCTTTGATCGTGAGGAGAAACTAGGAAAATCTGTGGCGGTGAACCGTAGTAAAATATTTG
Organism: Siderastrea radians; assembly: GCA_964017195.1. Taxonomy (NCBI): domain Eukaryota; kingdom Metazoa; phylum Cnidaria; class Anthozoa; order Scleractinia; family Rhizangiidae; genus Siderastrea; species Siderastrea radians. The sequence continues at coordinate 31,214,718 of OZ024887.1, read as the reverse complement.
TGGATAACCAACCGAGAGTGATTATTTGTGCAATTACTTGTGGAAGCTGTCTTCTGCCTCGCCATTTCCAGCTTTGATTGGTGCTGTTGTACAGGCATTGCAGTCAGTCCATTGTCTATTGGGCCCACAGTCGTCTCCTGTTCAGTGTTCTCCCTAGGTATCTTAGGCCAGGCGGGCCGCCTGGCTTGATTCGCTGGAAAATCGTTGCCGCCTGGCTTAAAAATGAAGATTTAACCCAATGTAAGCTTAATTTGAGATTTGGAAATGGGAATTCCTATCTATAAGTAAAGAAGAAATCACTCAATAAAGTTGATGAAACATTGCCTGGTGTTTTTTTACTGTGTTTTCTCGCAATTAATATGGTTATTTAAGTGATTTACCCTTACATGAATATGTTCAAACCTGTGATGCATTCGTTTCGTTGAACGGCAGCCATCTATAAATTGTCCTGAGAACACGAGGACACTTCAAGGTGTCATTCATGAAATACTAAACCAAATTCCCGCGTTCGTGGAAGGAGTGTCAAAAATGGCGAGCTCAGTGGACTCAGCGTGTTCAGAAAAGAGAAGAAAAGCTTCCCAAAGTAAGTTAAGTTCATTTTTTTCTCTGGAAAAGAGACAGAAAGGAGAAAGTAATGCGGCCGGGGAAGAAGTTCAGTCAGAGCTCTCAACATCTGTTAATTCAAAACACCGAAAATCAGGTTTTGATCCAGCTTGGCTGAAGGACTTTCCGTGGCTTGAGACTACTATAAACAATGACAGTGGGAGTGATAATCACAATGGTATGTTATGCAAGTTGTGTAGAAAACATAACCAAAGACCCCAGAGAGTAAGACAAGGATTTGCTGTTTGGGTTGATGTTCCGTGTTTCAACTTCAAACGGGAAACTTTAAAAGAACACGAAAAAACAAATCACCACAATGTTGCAGTTAATATGGAAGTTCAAGTTGGTTTGACAGCTGTTGATGGTGGTATAGAAGGTGCCTTTAAAGAAGTGTTGAGTGCTGAACGAAAGGCATTTATTGGCCACTTAAAATGTATGTACTGGCTTATAAAGGCGGAAGTGTCACAAGTACTACCAAACTTTACTTAACTTTACTTTATGAAGACAAGTAACTGTTATTTTCCTGTTTTTCTGAGTACTTTACTAAGTTACTTCATAAACAATGTACAAGTAAGTCGTTAGTTTGGAAATCTTTATTAATTTTCTATTCAGGCCACAGGAAGGTTCTTATGAAAATCAAATTCAGAATAAACCTCATTGCCAGGGTCTCTCCTCATTCCCTCATCTCTCGCTCAGGGAGTGGGGAGAGACCCTGGGAGCAAGCTTGAAGAGAGTACCCCCTGGCCTTCCAAAAATCCTGGGGAGAACACTGCTGTTTTGTCACAGTTAGGCCCCAGTGTCTTCTCAAGGCAATGCCATACTGGATGCCATGGCAAACTCCTTGTATTCGTCTGGTGTGGGTTTTTTGTCGCCTCAGATTGTGGCCCCCTCCATCCAGCACGGTAGGTGGCCTTCAGGGATGGACCAACATTTTTCTGAAGGGGGGGAATGAGAAATTCTCCTCTGCCAACACATTTGTATTTTCAACATTCACAGTAATATTTAGCACATACCTTTTTACTTTCCTTATAATTGAAGATGTAGAGCTACTCTGTAGATATGCTTCGATAAAATCGGTATTAATATAATAATAATTAGTAGTAGTAGTAATTTATGCATCTCTGCAACTTTTTTTAAAAAGCAGCTTCCCACAAACATTTTTCTTAAACAGTGTGCTACAACTTTTTTTTCTTTCAAAAAAAGTTAGTGCAATAGACAATTAAATTGCCATTTCAGACACACTGACACATTTCAGTATACACATTTTTCATCATGCCACCCACCCAGGGTCAAAAGAGATTTCATCAAAGGAGAGACTTAAAGACTACCAAGAATTACAACAGAAGGTGCTGACGATCACACAGTTAGAGTCCTGGAATCAATATTTCATCACAGTAGCTTTAGAGGAAAGCAAAAGGAAGCCATTAATGTCATCCTTGAAGGAAAAACTGTCTTCTTGTGCTACCCACAGGTGCAGGGAAGACAGTATGCTATGCCACCCCAGCTCTAATTTCTGGTGAAGTTACTGTTGTTGTTGTTTGTCCACTGTTATCATTGATGCTAGATCAAGTCAACTGCCTGCAAGCAAAAGGCCTTAATGTTTGTTACACAAACTTTGAAGTACCAACAACTGAAAGAGATGTTCTTATTCATGACCTGTTATTAGACAACCCATCCTATAACTTTATATTTTTAACACCAGAGAATGCTACAACTTCAAAGATGCAAGACATTCTCCAAAATGGAAGAAAAGAAAACACTTAAGTACATTGTAATTGACGAGTGTCACTGCATTGACATGTGGGGGTACAATTTTAGGCCCACTTATGCTAATCTTGGCAACCTCTCAAAGTTCAAGTGTCCAATAGTGGCCATGACAGGGACATGCACAGCCAGAATGGAGGAAGTTATCTTGAAATCTCTCAATCTTACTGATGCAACAGTTGTTAGAAAGTCTTGTGACAGAGAAAACATTTCTCTTTTTGTGAAAATTATAAAGTTTGATGGAAAGTATCGAGTTGCTGCCTTAATTCTAGAGGAGTATAACAGTCAATGTGGAATTGTGTACTGTTTGCAGCGGGGTGATGCAACAGACATGGCATACTTGCTACAGACCAAGGGTGTCAATGCCCCTTACTACCATGGTGCACTTGATCCTTACAAAAAGAAAGAAAAATTTCAAGCTTGGCAAGAAGGAAGAGCCACTGTTATGTGTGCTACTGTTGCCTTTGGTATGGGCATTGATAAACCAGATGTCCGTTTTGTGATTCACCTGAGTATGCCCAAATCACTGAAATGTTATGCCCAAAAATTTGGACGTGCAGGCAGAGACGGTGAACTATCTCAGCGTTTTGTAGTTTTTAAAATGTTTAGTTCTCTACCGAAAGGTGAGCATAAATGTCTTAAGTTGGCAAAGCTCAATGAAATGGTTAAGCTGTGTATGCAACCTGAGTGCAGAAAATTGCAACTGAAGAATTATTTTGGAGACAATGATTGCAATGTATGCCAAACATGTGATTTCTGTGTGGATGGTGCCCGTCTTGACAAAACTGAGGCACATTTGGGAGCAGTCAAAGTGCTAATTTACTTCCAAAGTATGCATCATTTACACCCCAAAATAACGTTTAATTTACTTGTGCTAGCATACAGGGGATCCAAGCGAAGGGAAATATATTGGCAAAATCTTTTCACAACATGCTACAGTATAGGAAAGGGAAAAACAAATTTTCTGACAGTAGTCTTCTGCATTTTGTTCAAATGTTAATCTCTGAAAATGTAATTGTAGAAAAACCAAGGAGTTCCAATGAGAATGGATCTATGCCTTATTTGGTTCCAGGGAGCTGGGCTGAAGCCCTAGCTAACGGAGAACTTTCAATTTACAGGTACAAAATGTAAGGCATCTGACATCTCTGTAAACATTTTTTAGATACATAATTATTGCCTTTGAAAAAAACAACTTATTTTGTCTTTTCAGGCTCTGCACAGAATTTTTTTTTCAATATCCCCCCCCCTACTTCAGAAATATAAGACTACATGTAACAAGATTGAATATCAAAGCAAGTGAGGGCAACACAAAACAAGACCTTTCGAGTGAAATGAAATTTTTTTGGCAAAACAAATCAGTTTCATACAATAGGAAATTAAGATGGAATTGTTAAATGGAACAGTGCAGTTCCACATTTTTAAGCACACTGGCAAACGTAAACAGTTCATGGCAAGCAAATTAACTTGTATTTATTTCAAACATAGGAAAAGAGTACTTCTGCAATAAGGAAACTAATCTCAATTACAAATTAAGACAGAAACCAGATTACCCAAGAGGTGGCTTTCATACAGAAAATTTGTATCTATATCAATTTGGGGTTTGGAAATGTTATGTTTTGTTGAGGGAGGAAAGCCAGAGAACCTGAGTACGCAAAGACCAGGAGCAAAAGAATTGGCTACAAACTTAATCCACGTGGCCTTCATTTCAAAGACTCTCTGTCAACTACAATACACATACAATGCACATATTTCTCTATGTTTTGATTTCTTTGGAAAGAAACCAGTGTGAAAGAACAGCTAGATCTGAACCCTTTAGCAGCCAGGAAAGGAAAGCTCAGTTAAGAGCATGCATTTTCCAACAAATAGAGCTAAATTTAATGGTTTTCTTGACCTGCAGATGACTCACAAAACACATCAGCTCATAAGTTCACTCATTATTTTACAGTGCTGCGTGTCCGATCTTGGCCACCCAAAAACTTTTTCACAAGTAAGCCAATCAAGGAGCACCAAATTTGCTTGACATGCACACCTCCTTGCAAAGTTTTGACATTTTAAACCCTCAGTTCACAAACCCTTCAGTTCAATTTGTGGGCTTGGTGCAGTTGAAGTTCTCTTCATTTTCTCCTGCAAACTTTTCGGATTACTACATTGCTTACTACTTAGCATTAGGGAAAAAATATACATGTTGTAGCCTCGGAAAGAAAGATGAACCATGCACTGTCTTCCCAGATGTTTCCAGTATTCAATGTTGCGACGGAACTCACATTTGCCAACAAATCCATTCACTCTTTCGCCATTGTGGCTCTACTTGTTTTTGCGTTTGTTAACAAAAATCGATTTGCATTTGCTGAAATTCTTTCTCAGTACCTCGAATGCAAGCTTTACACAGGTTATAGCGACCGAGTGATTACGAATAAATTTAAACCAATGCACCAAGATGTGAGTAGAACATTCATACTACGTTCACATCAACTTGATTTTTTTTTGGTCGATTTTGTGAAAGCAACACTGTACACCAAAACAATCCAAAGTTAGGGTTCTTTTCTGTACATAATCACAAAGCCATGTCACTTCGGTCAGCAAGAGAAAAGCCTTCGGCTAAACAGTGCCCATATAAATTTTAGGAAACCCTTGCAAGAAATCTTTGTCTTGTTTACATTGTTTTGAATTCTCCAAGTATCACATATTGTTGGCTCTCATATCTGTCCCAAAAGATTGAATTGCCAAAGGCCTGGGTTTTAACAGCGATGAAAAATACATCAATCATAGTGATAGTCTAATGACTCCCCGTTACATGCAGCTCTGGTCTGGTACATGTAGCTGTTAAAACTCTGATTTGTTGCCATATAATTACCTTGTTATGCCAGCTCTTGGTTTTGACAAGGAACTCCAAATGCAAGAAGTCACGTCATCTGTTCTCTTTGGTAACCATGAGGCCAAAATCAGCATGATCATCAGGCATGGAAAGTCAGTTGTAGCCAGTAAGCTGCTATGGAAAGGTTGTCTGTCTCATGGAGTGCAGGACACTGCATCCAGAAGAAGTGAACCTTTTCAAAGTAAAGTGATAAAATAACAAAAAGTACGATGTAAGTATAGGTTTGCTCAGTTTGAATGTTGTATATTTAACAAATACAGTTGACCACCAATAACACAACCCTTCAAGGAAAAACAAATAAGGTTTGAGTTATCGTGAGTTTGAGTTGACCATTGTCGCACAGGATTTACTCTTTAATCTCTTAACCAGAGAACGTTCAAAATCTTATTAGGATTTACTCTCTTACAAAAAATGGTCATAACAGCAGTGGCAGATCCAGAATTTTTGAGGGGGGGGGGGTAGCTGACCTGACAGAATGATATCGGAATAGTCTGAGACAAAATCGCCTCAGAGATAGCTTTGTTCCTTTTCTTAACTTCAAGCTTAAACGACCCCAAAGACGGGGGTGGAAAGCCACCCAATCCATCCCCTGGATCCGCCCTTGAACAGAGTGATCATGAGGTTTCATGAGCAAAGTGATGCCACATCTCTTTTCATTACAGTTTTGCATCACAACATTAACTGTAAGAGTATATTATAAAATGGGTAACTATCAGCTCTTTGTTAGAAGTTAGAGAAAACACACAATCTTCTAAATTTGTTAGATATGTTTCAGCACTAGAACTGCCAACATCAGTAAGAAATAAGGCACAGAACTGAATGAAAATCAATATAAAACACTAATTAGAAATGCTAATGAAAATAGTAACAGCTCTTTGTTGTAACAGCAAGAAGAATTTAAACTCGAGCGTGACGTTTAATTTAGCCTAAAGTCAGGTTTTTGAACATGAAAAAAAACACAGAGGAGTGCCCTTCGAATAAGGTGTATGTTTGCCTTTCTTGCCTGTTCATAATGAGCATATTTTCCTTTGCTTGTGTTCATAAATATTGCCGAGTGGAATTCCAGAATTTTATCTCCTCTTTCAAATACTCGCTCTCCTGCAGAGGTATTAGATGCCGCAATGGTGAACTTCTCCTATTATGAGTAAACAACATTTTTTTTCTTAGATACAGTGAGACAAATGCTAAAAGATACAAAAACTTGACATCTTGCATTTGCAAACAATGTGAGCATCGGCTAAATTCACAACGTCAAATTTTCTCATGTGTGAGAGATGTAACTTTATGTCATAGCATGTACTCCTGAAGTCAGCAGTGCTTGGCCAGTGAGAAAGGAAGAATTCAGACAGCCATTATAAAAAACTTGTAAGTGTTAGCCTCTAAAATTTAAAAATAACAAATTAAATTTGATTTTAAGAAGACAATGCAGCTTTCTAATGACAGCTAAATGGGAGAAAAATTAATGTATTCTGCATTGACAGAATAAGAGACACGACGTAACAGAGCCCAGTATGGAATACATGTATTTTCTCCCAGTGCCTCATCATTTATCTCAAATTGGACTTATTTTGGATCACTATCCATGCCTCCTTTTTTTTCAAAAAACAATAGAAGCTGTGCATTTATTGCTGTTCATCAAATTAAAATTCTCACTCATTGTACTGAGAGCTGTACGTGCCATACTTGCACCCAAAAAGTTTTTTTTTTTTTTTGGCAATTTGCTTACAGCAACAAAACAATTCCTGGCACTCAAGGAATGCTTATTTCATTTACTCTTGCTGAAAAAGCAAATTGTTGCCCCAAACAGCAGTTACGTATGACACTAACAAAAAAACACTGACAATGCAAAAACCTTTTAGTTTTCAGTCATGACTAAAGCTTTGGCTGCCTGTGTTGGATTCTGATGCTTTCTTATATGCCTCAAAAAATTACTGTCAAAAGAGTCACTCACACCATAACAATACTATGCATGACGCATGACTTCAGAGCTAAAACAACTTTGTGATGTGCGCACAGCTCAACCTTAATTGTGATCTATAAATAAGTGGTCCAGCTTGATATGACATGTTCTATTAAAGCAAAATGATAAACATGTACACACCGATGCTTGTACTCAGATGATAGGATCCTGTAAGTTATTGGTCAAATTCACTCTTTTATATTTTCAATCAAGCGAAGGAGCTTTCACAGTTACAATTCTTTGTAAAAATGGCAATGTTAGAAGTTTTGTATTTCTTCCAGTTTGAATCAGACCTCTGAAACTTGCTATATCTGGTGTGCCACTTGGCATGAAGAGGATGAGTGAGTGAGTGAGTAAGTGGTGTGATAAATCTGTAGACAAACCCAGTTTTTCATTAACCCCAAATGAAAAAATTTCACCGCGAATAGTGCTATTCGCTTACTGTTACAGATAGATGAAAATGAAACTCATTTCCTATTGCAGTTTATTGACTTAAAAATAATCTGGTTGGCACAGAGATACACGATTATTAGTTCACTACGTTGAGATCTGGGAATTACATGTAGAAAACCGCTGAAGGCATGAGTTTATACAAATAAAATTGAAAAGTTAGGATTACTTTTGGAACTGACATTATCGGAAATTTGTGCTCAAAATCAACGAAATTCTGTTTCTAGGGACTTAAAATGTAAAAATTTCCTGGGGGACCATGCTCCCAGACCCCCCTAGATGGGATCGCCTTCGGCACTTGACAATCACTATCCGTTGTGGACAACCCTGTGTTCAGCTACTGTTGAAAATCTGAAATTGAATTTGCTGGACATGCACAACAGAGTTGACTTACGGTGAAATGAGAAGAATGTTTGGGAAAAAACGAAAGCACCCAATAGGACCCATCAACATCCCGAAGGTATCAATCAGTGAAAACTAATAATCAATAACATCAATAATTGTCAATAATAATCAATAGTAATTAATTGATCATGTTGGAAATCAATAAAAATTGAAGCTTAAAAGTTGAGTATCACTTTTCATTGATTATGATTGATTATTATTGATTAATATTGATTTTCATTACTGATTACTTAAATCTTGGTTTATATTTGCAAAAACAAAAAAGGCATCAAATAAGTGAGAAATGATTTGATAAAGTTTGTGTGTTCTGATATATATTTTGGTTAGTCCTAGTCTTTGATCTTAACATTCCTAACATCGCTAGAGTGATTTACTTATCCTGTAAAACAGATACTAAACTATTAAAGGCACCGTTACACACAAATTCCATTGTTTTCTTTTGTTTATACCTTTGAATATTAGACATGAATTGTTAGTTATTATCTCACGGGTTAAGCAAAACCACTCTTCCTTCTAAGAACATAGTAGGTCAGCCATTGATGGTGTCACAACAGCAAGATTTTATTACCTATATATTCCTCGCCGGGCAACATGTAAGCACGAGGTCAGCTTAAACTTATATTACATGTATGAAACGAAGTTGAACCCAAATGTTCTTACTTACCACATCGTGAAAGCCTTAAATTTTAGTACTCAAACTTTCTCCTCCTTGAATTGAAGAGCATGCCAAAATTTGAACTCGGAAGACACACCTCGCACGGTTGATCATATTGCGGAGGACCCCGGATTTATAGTAAAACTAGACAAGATTCCATTTACAAGATAACAACGTGATTTACTTACGGATTTAAGGAATGCATAGCTCCTCCAGTTTTTCCAGAGACTCTCATTTCTCCCACTGGCGTTGCTTTCCTCTCAAGACCGAGAAAACTGCAGGGAACAACGGCGTGTCGGAAACAAGATGCTCGTCCACCATATTGTTAACGGAGACAGGACTGGAACTAGAGCCCCTTGCACTCGTCCCCAGTGCATTGTCCGGTTTCCAAATACCAACGCCTATTGAAAATTAAAAATCTGCTCTTACTTGGCAATGATAATTGACAATTATTTCCTCAAGTTCTGTAACAAATTATATATCAGTGTACTAAAAAACAGTGAGCGGAAAATTCTAGACGTTCCTGGCTAAACTTATCGAGGGAATTGCCTCCAAAAAAGAGGACGACTAAAACCTTATTCTTATTAAGAAACCGAGAAGACCGCGAAATTAAGTACTCGCAACAAATTAGTAAAAATAAGGTTAACGTATCTTCCCGAAAAAGTATGATTCCTTTTTGATATATTTCAATGCAATAAAAAAAAAGTACTCTTTTTGTTTGTCTCTGAGAGTACACATTACATACCTGCTCCTTGGTGAGAGACTTTAGGCGCGAAATCGTACTTGACAGAAAAGTCAGAGAACAGAAAGTCGCGGCAATGTGTACGCGAAAAGGAGCCAACCACAACCAAACCTTCTCAATTCTACTCGCAATTAAATCGCAACAAATGGTCTCCACGAGTAGACACAATAACAGAGAGGTGCATCACCCTCAGCTAATGATCTCGTTCTGTCCACTTAGATGCCCTTTCAAGTTACCTGTATTGATGGTTCATTTCCCTGCTTGCTCGACATAGAAGTCATTGAAGTCATCAGTTACCGCCTTGCTTCTTTATTTATTGTTGAGGCGCAACGCACAGCTTTCAATCTCGAATCGTCAAGATACCATAAATTTAGTTTCTTTCCTCTGTCTCTTCGTCCGACTCTTCGTCCTCTGAAAAGAGAAACCTGGTTAGTGACGTTTCTTTCTCAAGCTAAAAAGAATAAAAAATTAAAGCAAAAGCACAACCTCACAACTCACCGTCAAAACTTAAATCATGAAGTGATTCGCTTCCTGCTTTTGTACTGGGCATTCTTGCCCGGCACAGACAACGAAATTCTCTCCATGAACCATGTAGGTTCAGTCTCCAGCTGTGAGTGTCTCGATGCGCCCGCGATTCTCGCCACGTGGCCTATGAACCACGCTGATGCTGCGATCTTTTTAGCAGCTTGCCTTGACCTGTGCAGCATCTTTACGGTAAGACAAAGAGTTTCTCGAACACTCTGATGCAGAAATGAGAAAGATTAGCTAGTTTAAAGAATACTCGTTCAAACTTCAAGCACAAGGCTTCGTCGCCTGCGTGCAGACGTCGCCTATTTCCCTTTGGTAAACGGTCGTTGCCATTTTTGACGGTCGTTGCCATCATTGGTAACCAAGCCTTTAAGTTTAAGCCCAAGTTGAATTTACGTTTAAACTTTGGGAAAGGGCTAGGGTCACCTGTTATAGATGTATCAGTTATGAAAGACAGTTAATTATAATATATACTTTAATTTTTCGGAATTGTGGCGGATTGTCGTGGTAGTGTAGTGCTAAGGGAGAGAGATTAGCATACGAAAGGACCGGGTTCGATTCTGGGTTGTGAATATCTTTCTTTTTAGTAGAAAAACTTTCAATAATAGTTCTAAAATTTTCTAAGTGTCTTAAAAATGGCAACGACCGTTTACGAAAGGGAGAATTGCGCACACGTCTCCTAGGAAAAACAAGTGCTGTTAAAAGGAAAGTACGAAAATTTCTCGAACTTTGTAGCAAGGTTAGCTAAACTTATATTGCTACGGCTATTTCCGAAGACTTTTTTAGCTTCAGGAACTAGAGCTACCAAAGTGCTACTAACTTCAAGTGGCGACCACAGTAATTGTAATGTTACCACATTTCTTTCTACTCCCTTAGTTTCCTTACCAACCTTTGGTTCTTAGAGCTGGTGCCCCGTGAAGTAAATACACCAAGGATACCCCCGAGAGCAAGGAACGAGGGCAGTTTTGTGAAGAAAGCTTGGTACTGGCACTTTAATGCGCCAATAGCGCATGGTTCGCTAACGAAGCACCCTTCAAACTGATTTGACAAACTACTTTGCATATCATTATAGAGCCCATCATTCCATTCCACGAATATACCTTCATGTAGTTACAAATACGGTACAAACTTGTCACATCATAAACAATAGTGAAACAACTGGCACACAATGCGACCGTGTGTTACCATTTCATTACGCACTTGTTCAACAGTGCACAAGGCAAAAGCACCAAATTAGCGGAGAATAAATATTCGAAGTTTCCCTCTTGTCTAAAAAAAACAACAACAAAAAGGTTTGACTTTATTCTTTCCACACAATATGGTTTTCAAGAAGTAGGGAGAGAAAGGAAAGGACAGTTCCAACAAATTATTACAACAATCATGTAGCTTAGATCTTTACATGGACGCCAGAAAGCCCACGAAATGTTACGAACTATAAAATTCTGGGCCCGGTTGTTCGAAAGTAGGTTAAATCCTAACCTCAGGTTAAATAAACGTAACCCGCGGTTAAATTTTAACTGCAGGTTAGTTCTGTTGTTCAAACACCGGTTAGCGCTAACCTCAGGTTAAACAGCGGGTTAAATTTAACCCTGCTAGCTAGGTAGGTTAAATAACTAACTTCAGGTTAAATGATAATAAAAGCACGTCAAAAAAAAAAAAATGGCTGACTTGTTGTTTGTTAATATACGGAGAAGACCGAGACAGTTCAGGGAACTGATAGACATTCAAAATTTTACAGACGAAGAACTAAGAGCTCGCTACAGGTTTGGAAGACAGGCAGTTGGTTACATTACCAATCTCATTGCCGATGACCTTCGTCGTAGCACTCGCCGAAATCATGCGCTTCCGCCCCTGCAGCAGGTCCTAATTGCTCTGCGATTTTTCGCGAGTGGAAGTTTCCTACAAGTGATAGGAGACACTGCTGGTGTCAACAAGTCAACCGTTTCGCGGGTCGTGACGAGCGTATCACCACAGGCAGCCCAAGCTCACGCCTCGAGAAAGTGGGGAATTTATAAATTACTTATGGTTCTCGAGTCGGGACGTGACCTTCGAGAGAGACCGGTATTAGGTTACAAGCGGCCGTTAACAGTTTGAGACTTTGTATGGGGAATAAAATATCGTCGATTTCGAACGTGAAATAAAACTCAATTTCAACACTTTTTTAGTGAAATGAATAAAACTATCTTACCTCTTGCGTCTTTGTGTGTTTTTGGGGCTTATTCTATCGTTTTGGGCTTTCTTTGTCACGACAGTTGGGTTACAAGCGGCCGTTAACAATTTGAGACTTTGTATGGGGAATAAAATATCGTCGATCTCGAACGTTAAATAAAACTAAATTTCAACATTTTTTTAGTGAAATGAATAAAAATAACTAACCTCTTGCGTCGTTGTGTGTTTTTTGGGCTTATTTCATCGTTTTGGGCTTTATTTGTCTTGACTGTTACTACCTTCATAAGACGAAGTCAAGGCTACAGACCGTTTCTGGCTGGCGATTCGAACTTGTCTACTCGAAGGCGGTTTGCGGCCAGAAAATCCATCCTATCGCAGATTTTTTCAGCCAGAGGTAAAGTTCTATGATCTCCACACCTTGTAAAATGTTCCCTCGCCAAATATCCCCGCGCATTTTCCTGAAAATGAGCTTTTTCTCACTCCATGTCCAAAATCCCTTCTTTCGGCAAACGCTCATGATTTTGAAAATCGACACGAGGCTTGGGTCCGAGATCAAATCTCTCTCGACCGAGAGTGGTACAGTCAACTCATGTACAGCACTTACCCCATCCCGACAGTGGCATCACGCACAGCACTATTGTATCGATCAACCAATGACAGAGCGAGGCAACCCGACGGGATACGGGAGATAAACAAACGGCTGAATTTGAATTTTTCTGCGGGGTTTTCCGAGAGAGATACAAAATGTTTTCAAAAGTGAAGAGACCTCTCGAAATAGAGCGAGATTCCTCGCCGAAAAGAGCGAAATCTCGCAAAGGTCTGTTAACGTGCGGCATCGGAACTGGAAATCGTAACTTATCCATTTGTAATAAACAAACTCAAATTCGCATTCGGGTGAGAATTTATGAGAATCTGAGAGTTATATACTGTAAAAAAAGCTCTTTTCCAGGTTCTGAAAGGTCACGAAGTTCACCTACTGTGTGGGGAATACTGCTAGCCACCGATTGATCTTCAAGAAGAACTCCAAGGCAAATGGGCACACTATTTAGGTATTGCAAAATAGAGGGAATTCCTTGTGCTGCAGGTGTGCCTGTGCTCCCATTAATTCTTAGTTCAGAACCCAAATCAGCAACATGGCCATGCGATTTCACTTTGTAAATGGGAAAAATGAGAAATGAGATGGACCGCCAGCTTCTCCCACCCACCCCTGGGGCAGTGACATGTCACACAACGTTAAACCAACTGATGCAGTATCTTCTGTGTCCTTTTCAGGTGGAGTTACGCTAGATTCAATTCTTCTCAAGTTGAAATAGGCAGTTTGGCGGTCATTGCGTGGTCCACGTTTTACAAACTTAACAATTCCTCCCCAGATATCCATAACTATAATGCCTATCGTGTTCCGTGATAACGGCATTAGCTGGTTTTCTTTGTCCGCAACGTCGTCCGCAACACTGTTTTCGATGATCTCGTTCACAAAAGTAAGGCTTCCTTCGGAATATTCATAATTTGATAGCATCCTGTCAGAGAAATATAGAAAGGCGAATTATGAAAGAGTAATATAATAATTCCCCCGCGTGCAAACAGATTGTGAAATATAATTTCCGTTAAAATATTCAACAAGCTTTACAAGTTAAAAAACACTTCAAACTGCAAATGTACACGACACGACTTACCAGAATTTCCAATGTGGCGAATATCTTGGACCTTTGCGAGACTTCGCTCTTGGTATCACATGCCTTGTTAGCGAAGCAAAGCGACTTTATTAAATGGCCTACAGGTGCCGAACTTGTTGTGAACAAGAACGCATTTTATCGTCGCGGACGCTTTCCTTGTGTTATCGGCTGCGTGGATGGCACCCATATAAGAATTCAAGCGCCTAAAGATCACGAGAATGCGTACGTGAATCGCAAAGGCTTCCATTCAATCAACGTTCAAGGAATGTGTGACCACGAAGGTCAGTAAAATATTAACTAACATTTGTAAACAAGAGTAAAAGCTATTATCATATCTGAGGACTTTTACATGAAGGGCAAATAGAAAAAAAGTACATGTTGGACGAATTCTGGGATACTCTTGGATGAAATGACGTTTTGAAAATTATTTGGACGTTAAGTTGTTTGGGGATAGTGATTACAAACAGATAATTTGGATCAAAATGGGTAAGATTTCCGCACAGCCCCTGCATGCAATTATATGCATACATGTTTCGACTCAATTCATAAAAACTACATGTACTTGAGTGCAATAGTATGAGATTGCTGCATGCATAATAAAATCGCTGATAAAATGTGTGCACGGGCTGTGCAGAAATCTTACCCATAGTTGCGGAATTGAATCAAGTAAATAATCAGCAATTTGGAAACGAGGTAAGCAAACTTATATACTGTGAGTACAATATTTGCAATCAAACGTCTGAGGTGATTTTAGTTGTATTTAGTGGGATTATTTACCATAAAGAGAGGAAACATGGGCAAAAATGTACAAAGACTAGAAGCTTTTAAAAAATACATATTTTTAAAGGCATAATTTTATTGATTTTTTTCTTTTTTGTCAAAATAATGAGCTTGACTTTTCGTTGAAGCTGCATGCTTAATTAAGGAGAGTCATGTTGACATACGGTTCAGACAAGTCTGCAGTTTAAGTTTGCAAACTCTATTTTATATTAATGGTAAACTCTTAAAAGATTACTACAGCATATAATCAAACTTTAAACATTGAAAATTGACTTTATCAATTCAGTTGATAAAACCGAATTTTTGCAGGCTTAATTTGCAGGTACTAAAGTTAGTACTAAAGTTCCTGTGATGGTAGAAACTATGCTGCTTTTCTGTATGGTGAAAATTTGCTTTATGTTAATTTAACAGGGATGTTCACAAATATCACATTTGCCACACATTTTTTGGCTGATCATTTGTACCTTGCCTCATTACCTAAAAATGTTGTTTCCTTGACATGTTAGACAAAACTTTCCTAACTCAGAACAATTTTAAGAATTTAGAGTTTGAACATTTTGCTTTGTTCCTTTGCTTGGGTGCCAGGCATTGCGGTCATGGTCTCCCCAGTGTAGTTTTGTGGACGCTGTTCAAATTGAATCCACATCTTGTCAGCTTTCCTGTGGGGCCTTTCACGTGGGTGACTTGTTGCACCTTAGCCTATAAGTGAGAAAATCCTATTGTTTTGACTTCACCAAAATTGCCCACATTTTCCTCAACCCTGTCACATGCCTATTTTGAACATACCATTTTTTTATCCCATTATCAGCCCCTCCTTCTCTGAAGATGAGGGAATCTGGACTGTCTGCAAGGCACTTTTTAAATGTGTATTCAGGATTGGGATAAGCCAATAAAAATTGTTAGGATTACGGGATTGAGGAAAAGTATTGGTTGGGCTGAAGGGATTGAAAAAACCCTATGGGGTACCCTCATTTTAGATCACTTTGAGTTAGGAAAGTTTTGTTTATCATGTGAATGTACCTTATTGTCACTTGATCAATTCAGTCTGTAAATGCAGTCTTGTGGAAATTTGGAAGTGAGATAAAATTAGGTGAAGTACATTTCAGTTAGGTACAACAAAGTTATTGTGTAGCAATGATTTAAATTATTTAAGAATATAACAAAGTATATTTCTTGGTAGTGTAGTTTTAAGCAGAAGGCTGAAACACTAACTCCAAGCTAAACAAAGAAAAAATAAAGTAACTGAAGCATCCTTGCTTCTTATAGATACATGAAACTCTTTAGTCTGGTTTTGTTTGTTTGTTAACCCTAATTTATTCAATTATGTAGATTTAACAAATCAACCACAACTTACCATTGTCATGGAATAATAATTTATTCTATGACAGGGGGAAGGTCTCCCCAGTCTCCTTGTTGACTTGTCACCCATCGGCCAGCTCCTAAATTGCTACCTCTTACCCAGCTGAGCAAACGCTACTCCAACCTAACTATTTTATAACGCTCCATCAGATACCGGAGTAAACCGTGAACCCAAGAAAACCAGGGCTGACTGAATGCCTAACAGCAAGGAGTTCATTAAAAATGCAGTTCAAACTATAGATGGAAATATGGCTCTCTCCTTTTGTAATGGGTGTTATTTTTAAAGCCTCAGGGGTTTCAATAAAATTTGAAGTAGGCAGCTCGTCTGAATAGAGTAACCGACTGTATCAACTAGGAGTTTGAAACAATCTTCCTTTAATTACTTTAATTTAGGGCAAAAAGTAGCCGACTTTTCTGAGCGAAATAGCCGACGCTTTTCGTCGGCCGTCGGTGCTTATTGAAAGCACTGAAGCCTTATTAAATAATTTTCCCTATGGTTCTGATCCTGCATTAGTCTCAAACTGATAGAGAAATGCCTTTATTTCACTTCATGTTCAGAGGGATCATTTTGCTTATTGGCAATTACACACGCCTTTCTTAATTTTAGTGTATAGTATAGACAAAAACACCTCAGTGATACTCTGGGCCCCGTTAGATTAAGAATTTGACATGATTGATCAAATAATTTTAAGCACAACAATATTGTTATTTTAATGTATTTATACACATAAAGACAAAACTTGCAAAACAATATACTAAATGAAATACAGATTTAATGAAGCATTTTAATATCTTCCTGTGGTGGTTGTAACAATAAACTTTGCTGGTCAAAAACCCAAAAATAATATGAATGTTATAAATTTATTAGGAAAGACAAGGAATGGTATAAAATTGTTCATTTACTCAAAATTCTGACTCGTCAAAATGGGACTGACATTAATTGTTGTTAACGGATGTATGTTTCGTCCAATTACAGAGTCTCCTTTCACCCTCTCTTCCATTAGTGACACCTCTAGCTCCAACTTCCTCTTTTGTAGCCTCAAATTCTCTTGCTTCAGAAGGAGAGTGTTAAACTGCTGCTCAAGGACAAGGTCATGGGTTATTTTCCTCCTTTTAGACTTAAATTTTCCCTCACACACTGCATCTTGCACCACAATGCAGGGTTTTTCCTTCTCTACAATGATGGGTTGAACAACTTCCGTGGACACTGCAGTGACTGACTTGTCAGGTCCATATTCAGCTGCCTCTATGTGTATACTTACTTCGTTGGAACTGGGAGTATTCTCCTGCTCAAACAGGCCTGCTGACTGATCTATAAAAATAATACAAATTATTTGGATGAGACATTTGGAGTCCAATTCCTAGTAGTGTTGGCTTTGCAAACAAGCTAAGTAATAACAAATGATGTCCAGACAATCTGTTTGTATAGCCTGCAAATTTTGTAGCAATAGAAGGGATTTTCTGTAAGTTTCATAGTAAAGAGATGGACAGTGAAATATATGTACAAGTCAATGCAAAATGCACAATGTAATTTGTGTTAATCAGAATTGACATAAATAAATATTTTGCCGGCACGGAACAGAGAACCTGGTTCGCGTGTTGTGCGCAAAGGATCGCAGTTCGCAGGTTTGAAATAGTTACCATTGAGTTATTCCTGTCATTCTACAGTCAGCCTCACCGCGTCAACTTGGTTTTGTGAAATTTAGTTTCAGTTGTTATAATGGCGTGATTTTCGTTATCAGCTTCATTCCTGTCTAATACTTAAATAGCAATTTGTCATGTTCTATATTCATGTTATAGCCGCTTTATTCTTGTAGTTTTATACACCTTAAAAACCCAAAGGTAGCGCCAGAGCATAGGTTGGGGGTACATGGTCCCTATTTTTTCCTAAAAGTGTTTTTTTGGGGTTTACGTGTGCGGCTATGGCACGTTTACATTTACTGTATTACTTGAGTATTTGGCCTGGCTGACCAACGCGCCCCTGCCTCAAAGTGTTGTTCGTGTGTTTGGTTGTGCAGTGGAGGCAAAATGTCCCTGATAACAGTATGTGGACCGCCAAGGAAACGGACCATTTTGTACTTTCCCAAACAACCTTTCTCGATAACAAAAGAAAATAACTGGCCATTCGTGTTTAATTTTAATAATACGAGACTTTTTGAATTGTTTCTCTTTGAAAAAAAAACATGTAATCGTCCCACGGCTTTGTAAATTTAGCTTATCTTTCAAGCTGTAGTTTCTTTCACCCTTGGAAAGCACGGGAGCAAAGCACGAATCGTTCTTTTTTCTTCTTTACTTAAACATAAGCTTACATAAATTATACACTTTCTCCCTGTTTTGTTATTATAAATTGATTTTAACAGTAAAGCGACATATTTAATTCCTAAGTATAACAGGTGCAATAATTCTCGTGAATCAAACCGAACTAAGCTTTTGCAAGTGTCGACATGTGAGCTGAGCTCCTGTAAATTAATAAACAGGTGCTCTTATTTTTTATTAGTTTGGTTTTAAATTAAATAATTACTTTTCTGTATCACAAAAGCCAATTTCAATCTTTCTTGAGCACCGAGCCACAAATGTCACGTGTTATTTCAGAAGTCGGGGACCGTCATGAGATCAATAACAGCAGGGGGGGCTGGCAGCGAGGTCTGGAACCGACTTTACATGATCGCCCCAGTAAAGAAATCTGGCCGAGTAGGACTGTGTACTAATTTTATTGCAAACAAACATGGCGGTGGCGAGGAAGGAGAATTAGCCGAATTAGCCGTTATTTGGTGTACGCGCGTTTGTGTTGGTTCAGCAGTATTTCCGTTATTCCAAGTTTAAACATTCAAGGGAAGGTTTCGATCGCTTTTTTTACCTTTGTTTCTATCTGATTTGGTTGCCCTTTCTGCTATTTCTGGTACTGATTTTACGAGTTTTGAAGCATATTCTGATACATTTCACAGCGGCCAGATTCGCTCTCCTCTGTCACTAAGAATTGTCGCTCGAGACTTTGTCCTTGTTTCATTTACATACACTGTAGATTTTCCTTTCTTTATAGGAACTACCCAGGAGGAGTCAACAATTAATTGTGGAGGTTTTGTTGATCCAAATTATTTTCTGTTTTGCCCAAGTTATGTTACTACCTTACTGTCCACAAGAGATTTTTTCATGTACAGCTCTCTAGAATCCTGAAAAGCTGAGAGGTGATGTTTACAACACTTTGCTCTTTGACTTCGCCACGTGAGTCACAGATATTGCCTACAGTGTGTATGTATACCTGATAATAAAGCTCATTATTTTGGAGAAAAAGCTGAAATAATTTTTCATTTAGATTTTGTCTATCACACCTCTGGGGTGAGAACTGAAACTTAAAGGGGCCAGTTTGCTCAACTGACAGCAATACTTCAGCCAGTCATTTCACATATTTACTTGGTGACCTTGGCTTCATATATTTCACCATGAATGGGTTTGTGGAAAATTGGCATTTGAGTTCTGAAGGGACTTGAATTTTTCTTGACAGTGCAATTGATGTTGAACAGCTTTTGCAAACAAAACAATCATTTGGGGGTGGAGTTTGCAAAGGTTCCGACAGTCTGTAAAGTAAAGATACTCTGGCAAACACACCATCACTTTGGATCTGGCAGGCATTGGTTATCCAAGATACATGTTGATAAATATGTTTTGGGCAAAGGTTTTGGTTGTACAGCCGGGGACTTTGACTGATGACATATATATGGACAGCTATGTTAATCCTTAATTTTCTGAAAACACTTCAAAAGGACTGTTGCACACTTAGAGCAACCATGGTTGATGAGCCATTCTGGGGTTATTTCACATCTCCTTTATAAACAGTTACTGAATGCATGCCAGCCTCGTTTTGACACCCAGCAATACAACACTGTTTTGAGCTGTTTTCCCCTACCTTATCCGTAACAGTTCTGAAATAATGATCCTCACAGTTAAATGCATTCAACTTGAGCAGTTGAAAAAGCAAACTTGAAAAAATTCAGTCTCGACCAGGATCAAATTTGCCTTTTCAACTGCTCAAGTTGAAAACATTTAAAAACTGCAAGCCCTTTATGGCCACATTTGTTACATCAGGCAGTTCACACCTGATTTATTTCATATGTATCCATCTTCAAAAAAACTGAATTCTCCTTGGCAATTGGAACTGTTTCCTCATCAGAAGCACAAATGTCTGAAAGGGTGTGAGCAGAAGTCAATTGCTCTTTTAACAGAAGGGACAGTTTAGAACTTTTGCATTGTCTAACACTCCATTATTGCATAGTTCACCTGGTGTTACTGAACTCAAACTACAAATTTTTCACTGACACTTAAGAAAAATGGGCCTGAATGTCTTTCCTATGAATTAAGCTTCTTGTACAGGCTACAGGCAAAAGACAAAAAATTCATATAATTGCAAATCCTTCAATCTTTTCAGATTACCCTAGCAAATGTTTATAAACCTTCTCATTGGACAGTTGCATGCGTAATGTGGGAAAATGCTTGGAAATGTGATAGTTCATTGCATTTTCCATTAAATTAAACTTAGCATGTCAGTACAATATATGGAACTAGGGCGCTTTCCTAAACCTAGGTGTATTTACTTTGCCAATTCTTTAAGTTCACTTAGCAAAACAAGCTAACCTCAGACAGCTCTGTTTGTAAGGTTAAGCATTCTTCTTTTGTTGGTTGTTCTTTATAAGCTATCCTTTCCAGTTGCAAAATTCTATCATCTCAAATGTTCTTATTTTTCTTGTAACTGCAACCAACCAATATATTTGCAGAAACAACTGCCGCCAAGAAACACTCAAGCCAAAAAAAGAAGAATTCCATAAAATAAACGTGGTGTTTTAGACGTAATTACGCTTACAGCTGTAAATAAGACGCAAAAAACTTGAGACAAGCGCATGTGAAAGTTCAAGCCCATTTTTAATACATTCTAAGCCTTCGCATTCGATTTTGTGTCTTCATTGTGAAACAGACTTAAAGAAGACTCGCAATCGAAATCTCCTCTTTTCGCTTTGTTGGCTGGAAGATTCCACAGTTTCTACAGTAAAAAGATTCTTATAAATCTTCCTGAGATGACGAAATCCACAATCATCTGCTAGAATATAGTTATAATTTGAGCGTAGTTTGTTCAACACTCAACTGCGGGGAAATCTCAGGCCGAAACTTGTCACTTGCATATTCAATATTGACTGCTCTACTAACCTAAAATAAAGCTGGTCCTTCATTCCATCGATTTTGATGGTCTCAGAAACAGAAATGGATCGAAATGGAAGGTCGAAAGCTGCAACTTTAATGCCATTTCCCAGGTCAAGTGGCTGTTGACACCGCGAACGTTTATGTTTTCGATAAAACAACCATCACGCTCATGTTCTTGACACAATACACAGCAGGAGTGTACACAGATCCAGAATTTAGAGAAATGTGGTGCCCAAACGCTGTACTGTCGCCAAAAATACTAACAGCAAATAAACAATAACAAAAAAAGAATTCCTTTTCCACAATCGAGTCACCACGAACAAAAAAACACAAATTCTCGAGTAGTTCGCGCGAGACTTCGTTGCGCTTCGCGCATGCTCGTTAAAGTTTTCGAATGATTGACAGATTTCTTTACTGGGGCAATCATGTAGAGGCCAAAAGCGGCAAGATCAAAGGTAGCTGCCAGCCCCCCCTGAATAACAGTGACCTACGAGTCGCAATAGCCGTTACGAAACAACACTGAAACAATCAAGCGTTAAGCTAACTGTGCTACATTTTTATCCACTTTTTCTAAGACCTATTGCATGAAACTCATGATGTTGAGCTTAAGGGAGACAGGAGCCCATTATGGGCTCCTGGGGAGACCAGCTTCTTAAAGCTATGGTTTAGTGACGTTATTATAAACAAAAGTTGGCTTACCATTTGGACCATTTGTTTCAAATGCCGCCAGGCCGATAAAAGACGGCGTATCCTGGAACAGCTCGATGACCTTTGAGGTTGCTGCTGATATTTGTTTTGGAGCAGGGCCTCCTCCAGTTCTCTTACTTTCTTTTCGATAATTGGTGAATTCTTTTTTGGCAGACGAATGGAGATTTTTCCATTTCTCGCGGACCTCCGCCACCGTTCGCTTTTCTACTCCCACTGCATTTACCGCGGCGGTAATTTCCGTCCAAACATTCTTCTTCTTTTGGTTTGTGACACTATTGGTCAATTTACTTTGTAGAATTTGTAAATTCTCCTCTACCTTCTCTGTCAAAACTGAAACTTCAGACGCACTAAAATTATGCTTTCTGGGCTTACGGGACTTTTCGTCACCGGACGCCATTTTAGTGCTGACAGTGCTGACAACAACAACCGAATGAAAACCGAGTGTATTATGGGATGCTAACCGCGAGTTAGTCGCAGATAACCCGAGGTTAACTAACCGGTCCGCTTACCGCGCTTTGAACAACGCTATTTTGACCTCGAGTTAGCAAACCCGCGGTTAAGAAATTTAACCTCCGGTTAGGCATAACCCGAGGTTAGTTTAACCCGTCTTTCGAACAACCGAGCCCTGGGCCTTAAGGAGGTAAACTTTTCCAAGTTGTAATCAATCTGAATTTGAATGAGTCTTACATATTCTTTTAACTGTTTCAATAAAGGATGAGAGAAAAGACAGACAAAAACGTATCTCTGCGACAAGTCCATCCATGTTGCTTACCCAAAACAAGTCAATAATTTAATAAATCACATTTTCCACGCGCGCGGCGTTAGATTGATGCTGAATGGTTCGCCGTGAAAGCGGACGACGACACAACGAAAGTCTTCGCCATATGGTGTCCAAGTGGAACACTACAGAACCTCATTATATCGTGAGATATATCACGTCTCCTGAAAGTATAGTGGGGGTACCGGCTACGTTTACAGTCGTGAAACGCTTCGAAGATTTAAGAGGGCACTTAGGGCCAGAGTTCCTCAACACTACCAATACGTATATCTTATTAGACGGTTTAGTGTGTAGTATCGTGGGATATTTTTACGAGTCGCGCCGTATTTTGGCGAGCCCGTAGGGCGAGTCAAAATACAAGAGACGAGTCAGGTTTCGCGCGCTTGACGTGAGGTTGTTGTTGATTGGTCAAAAACGAAAACTTGTCAAACCTGTGTCAATCGAGCGAAGCGTCGGGATTTTATTTCAAATTTGCAAGGAAAACAAAGATGGAACAAGGCAAAACTGAATTATTTTCGGGTTTACAGTTAGATAAACAACAATGTTCTTGGTCACCGAGTAAAACTACGAAAAGAAAGAACTCGACAGAACAAACAGAACTCGAAAGTCAAGTCAAACAAAGTTAAACAGCACTTCAAGCTCAGTCATCTTCGTCCGAATCACTAACCACGGGTCGTTTTGGAAGAGATAGCGGTGGAGATTTCTGACCGACAACAATTGTGCATTTGTTGAAGACAGCTCCTGAGAAATGATGGGTTCCGTTTCCTGACTTTGACAAACAAATGACATAAAAGGTTGTTAAGTTCCTCGGCGGGAATTTCTTCAATGGCCCTTGTTTCTTTAACGGACTTGAGGTCAGTTTTTGTATTTTCTGTTGTATTTTAATAGGTTCCGATTTTCTTCAATAAATAAAGAAATTTCACTATCGTCTAGGTCATTGCTTGTCTCTAGGATCTCGTTTTCGTTAAAAACCTCAAAATTTGGCAAGCATTCATTGTTTTCTTCCGGAAAAACGAGCGTTTCGGCCATTTTTTCATCGTTCACCTTGTAAGCCTAAAGCCTGACGTGGCATTTGTAGAAAACCTGTCAAACCGGTCTTCTGGAGTACAAATACCGTGGGATTCCGTGGGATAGGTCTAGGGCAGTTTTCAATTGAGTGTCGAAAGTAATGCTGTGTTTGCTTTGGTTTTGCATTACTAGGCTCTTTGATTGGTTAAAAAAACTCGCGCCACTTTCTCAACCAATCAGGCGTAAAGCCAAAACCAATCGTGACTTGCTCGCACGCGTTTTCCCGCGTTTAGCGCCAATTGCTTGTATTTGATTTGATTTCTGATTGGTTCATTTTGTGGTTTGTTCCTGTTGTGATTGGTCAGAGTAATTGCTTTGGTTTTGGTTTTACGACACTCATTTGAAAACCGCTCTATTTGTACTCGTTTTGGGTGTTATTTGTACTCTACTGAATGCAGTTGAATAATAAGAAGATGTAGCAGAAGGAGTATGTTTTACACGGAGCGATCCTATAAAAGGGAAGGCTCCGCCCCCTTGAAACGCTCGGTTGGTTCCAATCTGATTTTGTAATGGTAGACGCCGGTCACGCAGTTGATATCAAGGAGAATGTCCGTTTGTTTATCCGAACAACGAATGAATAAACCTAGACTAAAATAAGCTGTAGATACTAAATGTATAGTATACAAATACAAGTGAGCCGTCAAATCTTATTCAACTCTAAAACGTTGCAATTTATATGCAAGTCCGGTGAGGTTCTCAACTGGAGTTGGTAAACTCGAGATAAACACTGATAAACCGAGATTAAAAATTCAAATTCTGTGAAGTTACCAAAACAGCTTCCTCACCGCTCAACTATTAATAAACCAAAGTCAAAGAGTTATACAAATTTATTTCAGGACTTGAAGTTGAATATCAGTCTGTGAAGACGTAATTTGCTGGGACATTTTTCAAACCCAGCCGCAATTGCAGTTGGTTTATAATCCGTTGCAGGATTCTATGATTTATTTTGTTCATAATACTCTCACCCTTTGGGTTTCTTTCATTGGCTCGATCTTATTATATACTATTATACAGAAGTAATAGTTTCCCCGAAAAATCTGTAAAGAGTTAGACAGCTAGTTGGATTATTTTATACCTCGTTTTGTTTGCAAAAGCCGTATTCATGCGGATCGAGTTGTTTGTTATTTATCGGTTTCGGTTTGCTTTTATAGCGCCTGGTATTTCGCCTCTTGATTCTTTTCGTCTTCAGAAAATTGTCATTGCAAAAATTCGGGGTGAATCTACACGATATTTCCATTCGTGCGATTATCGAAGAATTATCCACCCATTTCGCCGAGAATAAACTAATTATTTATCTTGTTCATCGGCTTCTAATTTTGCTAGTAATGCGAGAATGTTCGACTCGAAAGCACGTCCCGTTTGGTCTGGCAAGTGAGCCAATCAAATGCCTCCATCGGCACCCCTTGGGATTTGTGATTGACAGGCTGAACAGCTCAGCCTTCCTTTTGTAGGTTCGCTTCGTGTTTAGGTCCAGGGCGTGCTGCCTGTCAGCACCAGAGATTCAAACGGTAGGGAAACTTTTATTCCCATTCCACTTGAAATTCATTTGACATCCGGGTATGTCGGCGATGAATCTACCTGGCTCAAGGAGGTCAATCATACAGGTCCGTAATAAACAGACCTGAGAGTTGCTAGGATTATCCAATTTCATTTCAGTACGTTAATCCAGCGATGATGTATCGTATGGAATACATAATTTACCGTATGAAAGTTACACCACGAAAGATTAAGGACTAGTCAAACCACATTCTTAAGTAGCCAAAAATGACAACCGTTCTCACACCCTCACCTTTCCTCCTGCGCTTTTAGTTCCCCGGAAAAGGGCGTGGTGCCAGTAGCAGTGTCCACTGTCGCGTAACATTGTCGCAAACAGTTTGCGACAGCTCGATCACTAACAGTTGGTTCAAAAAAACCCTTTCAAGTTGATTCCCGACGAGTCACAGACAAAGCGGAAAACATAGACATTTTAAAAAATAGTCTTGTTTATTTGCACTCGGTATGGCCATTACCTTACGCATGCGCACAGCCATTGTATTCTTTTAAAACTTACCTTTTTAAGCGCTGTTTTTATCCATAGTTTTGTTTCATATTTTACTACTTCGTATTAATGTAGTAATTTAGTTACTCTCCATTTTTTTCTTTTTTACTTTTATTGTGAAGCGCCTTAGAGCTTTAGAATAGGGCGCTATATTATTGTTAATTAATTAATTGTTATTATTATTATTATTACGACGATTTGCAACGGTGATGCAAGGAAAGAGCAATGTGCAAATGCTTTCATTTGCCTTCATTTGCGCTCAATCACCAATGATTTGATATTTGTCGGTCCATCTTCGATTTTTGCACCCTTTATGTGAAGCGACGGAATCAGTTTGCGTATAACAATTACACGTATGGAAATAGGATGGCAAATGCAAGACTTAGATGCTATAGAAAGTTTGCGATTAAGTCATTGTAGACTGTTTGCGTCTGTTTGTCACATAGGTACGCGTATACGGAAACCACCATTAAAAGTTGTGATGACGTCTTTTTCCTGAGTCACGCATGTGTAGTGCTTTCCTATTCTATTCTGTTCCATTCCATTCTGTTCTATTCCATTCCATTCTATTCTATTCCATTCCATTCCATTCTATTCTATTCCATTCCATTCCATTCTATTCTTTTCCATTCCATTCCATTCCATTCTATTCTATTCTATTCCATTCCATTCCATCCTAATGAGTTAGTTTTGCGTTTGTTAGTGTCGCTGATAAACCTCCTTTGTTTTGTACACAGGCAGTCCCAGCTTATGACAAAAGGAATAACTTATTTTTGAAAAGGAAGTGAGAAGTCAGTAAAG
The DNA here is from genome assembly GCA_964017195.1 of Siderastrea radians. Taxonomy (NCBI): domain Eukaryota; kingdom Metazoa; phylum Cnidaria; class Anthozoa; order Scleractinia; family Rhizangiidae; genus Siderastrea; species Siderastrea radians. The sequence continues at coordinate 31,188,172 of OZ024887.1, read as the reverse complement.
AAAGCAATAATCGTCAGGAAAATAAATCGTCGACAAAAATCCGGACTTGACCATGGGTTGTGGACAGGAGTTTCCCCAAGAGATTGTGGAGACAAAATTGTGAATTCAAGAAAGAGGAATGGTTTGAGTCAATACTGTTAGTCTCGAACCAAGATCTCACTTATGCGTACTGAAATACGTCCACGATGTAGCCTGGGTCACGGCGAGATTACAAAACAGTTTGACACTGGAAGTCACTGCCAAGAAACCTCTATTAAAATTTCTTGTACTCAGTCCATTTCACAGTATAGCTATTAGGTTTCAAGTTTCCCCTTATCTCTGTGTTTTGGGTTTCACCCAAGTGTAAACCCAACTGATGAAATCGTGTGGCCCTCGTCCAATAGACGCTAGCAAATTTTGGCCCTCTCCGCAGTTGAGTCCAAAAATAGTGGCCCCTTCCCCACCACATAGGGAACACCTAAGCCAAATGTATAAAGCATGAAACTGGATATCATGGTCAAAATATACCTGCACAGATGCTGCGTTTAACTGAACATGGTTCTTCCTTTCCAAGTTTTGCATGTTTTCCCAGATCCACTAGTGCAGAGAATGTCGCTTATGTTTGTAACGTTTTCCTCATCAGCGTCGTTATGGTCGTCCCTCATCAAAGTGGTCATCGTCATCAACAACATTAGCATTGTCATCACTGTTGTCTGTGTTATCCGATGCCTCATACCTCTTCCTCTTCACTGTCTTCGCCAATCTCTTCTAATTCTACGTCCTCTGTGTCTTCAGACTCTTCATCCTTTTCTCCGCGTCAGATTCACTTTGCTCATCCAAAACATCTATCTCTATTAATGATCTTGCTATGTGAGTGGCAACAACATCAATCTTTTCTTGCTTAAGCATGCCTCTTGGGTAGCTGATGGCATACTTTTCTAGATACATTTCTAGGGTGGAAACTTTTAATTTTTTTCAGTTGCCCTTCTTCAAACATCAGTGTCTAATTGAAATCTTTATAAACTTTCTTCTCTTCTTCATTTCGGACCTTTTTCCTTGACTCTTCTCTTTTCTATTTCTTCATCTCCAAATCTTCCAGATGACTTAGGTATTTACTAAAAAGGGATTCTTTTATTACGAATTTCTGCTAAAGCTTGCAACAGCAGCCGGTTCATTCATCAAACCTTCAAAAGAATTACGTAAATACTTAAAGATTTTTACTGTCTTTTTTTTTTGTCCAATTGTCCAATCTCCCAAAAGATTCAAATGACAAACGATTGCGTATTAGCTGATTAGAACTGATAGTAAAAAATTATCCAAGTGGGGTATTATTAACCTTAACAGAAACTAAAAGAGAAGGTTCAACATTGGAGCTAAAAAAAAACATTTATTTATTTATTGGTTTGCGAGAGAGTCAAATATTCAATTCTTTTTTTTATTTTTCTTATATATTTTCTTGTATTTTTTAAAGTATTTAGCTATTTTCTTTTTTCCTTTGTATTTCGGATGTTTTGTTGTTGTTGTTATTATTTTTTTTATTTTTTCGGTTTTATTGACCCTGCACCCCGCATCCCGACTCCGCGTTTTCGGAACCCCCGGCAAAGAAAAAGGTCTCCGTGGTTTGGAGAGTTTTTTGTTTGTTTTCACTTGTCGAACTAACAGCCGCAAGGCGTCAATTTTCATCTCTAGAAACATATGTACTACATACAGTCAAACCTGGATTAAGCGAACCTGTATTAAACGGTCACCCTCTATTAAGCGGTCACTTGTCAAAGCCCCGAAAATCGCTTCCCTTGATTTCTGTAAACTTAAGGTCACCTCTATTCAACGGTCGCGGTCACCCTTTCCAGAGTCCCACAGAACTGTTTCTATTGTTTTCACCGGTAGTAAACGGACACTTTGTACAAGGAAATAATTCGACGACATCAAATGTAATAAGAAATAACAAATATTTTTTGAAAGTAAATTGTTTACCGGCAAAGTCAAAACCTACAAAATTCAATAAGCTTAAACAAACGTGGTGCAAGTTCGCTTACAATAACCTTAATATCAACATTGTATGTCGAATTCTTTTGTTGTTAAGTTCTCTTTTAACTAGTTGCACGAAACGTTATTGTTACTGCTTATTACATAACCGAGTAATCGGTTTTGATAACTGAATTACACCGTTCTGTCTAATTTAAGGCAAAGTATTTAGCCAAAGACCGGATAGTAAAAAGACCACATGTATGCAGTACATGAGCCTGCGTAGCAAGCGTTTCCGTAGGGCTCTCTGCAGGTTTGAAGCATGTTTCGCTTCTTGAACGCGCGGAAAACCCTACGGAAACGCTTGCTACGCAGGCTAGCAGTACATAATAACAAGTGTACTTTTATATTTAGTCCTATTTGTTTCCCCTTTTCATATCGTTACTGTTGCTGTTTCTAATATACCCATGTGAGTGCGTGATATCATGGAACTGTACATTATGTGATCAAATAAGAACCAAAATGCTGTTTTTAACATGTATTACGTGGAAATTTCTTGAACCTGTATGACTGTTTGACTGTACCAATCCTTTTTTTTTTTTTTTAACATATTTGAGGCATTTAGTGTTAGAAAGGTAAGCGAAAAGATACTACATCAGTTTCAGAGTACAGTACTCTAATTTGAAAGGAAGATATGAGACTGACCTGCATATGGCAGGCTGACGACTCTACTCCTTGAGTTATAAACCTTAGAAATGATGTAACGAAAGTTTTGGCTACCTGATTACGTGATTATGCACTTGATTAAAAGCGAGCTAGAGAATTTGGCTCCACACATAAACTTCTTTCATTGTCTTCATTGCTTGCGTATTGGCTCGGCAAAAATGAGGCGTGAGATGAACTTTGGTCTAAACTGAGCAGAGATCACTGTAGCGAGGAAATATCCCAACTTTATATTCTCTTCTATTGGGGGTGTGTGTGAGATTAATTCTCTGTTATCGTTTTTTTTTTTTTGCAGTGATAGAGATGAGGAGCAGGCAGAAGCGGTTACTTCGCATACGAGAAAGATTGCTGGCGAATTAAGGTGTCCCGCTCCGCGTTCAAGGTTAGTTCGCCGGACTCCAATTCATTACTTCAATTGTGAAACTCGCACAGGTTGCAAGGATAGAGTCATATTCTCAGTTGTTCCGCTCTTGATTGTTACCATATGCGGATTTATGCAACTCAAATTTCTATATATACTCTCTGTTTGTTGTAATGAAAATCTTCCTTGTTCGAATCACAGTCCCGGCACCACAAACGTACCGGAAAGTCGTGCACACTATATCACGAAAGATCAGTCATAAACACATTTGGTGTGTCAAGTCCGGTTTCATGATTTTTAATGTTTCCTTGGGATATTGTTTTAGAATGCACGCATGGCTCGGTAGTCTAGAAAGCTAAGACCTAAGTCCGAAGACCTAAGACCTCGAAAACTAAGATAGACCTCGAAAACTAAGATAGACCTCGAAAACTCAGGCCACCTCAACTGAGACCTCGAAAACTAAGAATTGAAAACTAAGACCTAAGCACCAACTACTGTTTTCGCTCGCAGCTCAATCTGTGAGTTAATACAATAGCGCTTTGAATTTGCATATCGTGTGAAATCGGACCTTTTCAATGAGCGTCACATGGCATGTAAGACAACAAATTATCCGGTCATGAAAAGGCGCTAAAAATCCTATGCTGGTATCTTCAGTATTGTATTCGAGCACAGCAATGGAATAAATTTATCAAAAAAAAAGTGTTTTTAAGCTTTTTATCGCTTTAGTTCGAACGGATGAATATTTTTTGGAACGGCTAGCAGCATAAACAGCATAAGACCATGATCATTGAATGAAATGTGCGTTCTGCATGTCATCGTCCTTGGATAACTGAGTCGTTTGCAGCAAACTTACTTAAGCGACTTAACTACACCAAACTGGAAAAAACTGAGTTCACAGTCTTAACAAGTTTCCACGGAGCCCTATAAGTGCCATCCAAATTTAGACTTTTATTTTCAATTTTTGGCGACTTTTTTGGCGACTTTTTTGGCGACTTTTTTGGTGATCTTGTTTGCGGGCTTAAAGAGATTGTTCAAATGAGCGAAAATGTTGTTGAAGGTGATTCCAATAATCGTAGTTATTATTGTTGTTCTTTCTCCGTTGTGTGCAGCTGTTCTCCCGCGATATCTACCAAAATGAGTGATATTTTGATTTGTAGCTGTTTTTTTCCCCTAAGCCAAAGAGATTGTTTCAATAAGAGTAGCAAAGTTTTATCTGGGCCGTAGACCCTAAGACCAGGAGCCTCCTGCTAACACAAATTACATTTATTTCTGCATGTTTTGTCTTCGTCTGTTATGGTTTCGGAAGCTCTCTTGATTAGCTTGGTTTTCTGCGACCAGCCAATAACGTCAATTGCAGTTTTCTCCGGTGGTCCGTAAGGCCCCCCCCCCCCCCATACAAACCTTATTTTTCTCGTACAAACTTTATTTTTTGCGTGCAAACGTTATTTTTGCCATATGAACTTTATTTTGGAATGCAAACTTTATTTTTCCCATACAAATTTTTCGCGTGCAAACTTTATTTCCCTATACAGACTTTATTATTCGCGTGCAAACTTTATTTTCCCATACAAATTTTATTATTCGCGTGCAAACTTTATTTTTCCCATACAGACTTTATTACTTGCGTGCGAACTTTATTTTCCCATACAAACTTTATCTTTCCACACAAACCGTATCTTTCGCGTGCCAACTTAACGCGTGCAAACTTTATTATTATCATACAAACTTTATTTTTTGCACGCAAACTGTATCTTTCTCACACAGACTTTATTTTTCTCATACAAACTTTATTTCTCATACAAACTTTGTGTTCCTCTAACAAACTTTATTTTTTTTCTACAAACCTTACGTTTCGCGTACGTTTCTCGTAGTAGTAAACCTTTATTTAACCACGATCTGTTTTAAAGCAAATACATGCTTGAGGGGTCATGTGTACGTGTGACTAACTACCTACCTAAGAAAAATTAATATTACATTGTAATAAACTAAAATAAACGATATTATGTTTTAATAAGATTAAGATTTAAAATTGAAAATCACACATGTGTTTCGGAGTTGTCTGGATCGACAAACTGCCAAAATTAAGTTTTTTAAATATGGGGTCCATTCTCGCATTTTTGCAAAACTGCTTGTGGTTGGTAGCGTTATTAAAGTAGCTTGACACAAAATTCCATAAGACTGCACCCCTGTACCGGATTGAGTTATTTAAAAACGACGTTGAAAATCGTGGGACAACCGCTTTGAGGTGTCCTCTTAGGTTGTAGGGTCCGTGTCTCCACGTTACCAAATCTGAAATCGTTTTAGGAATCTTTTCGATTACAATATTGTAAAACAGCTTAATAAGACTGAGTTTGTATAAATCGAGTATTGAGTCCCACTTAGTGATTTCCATCACCGTATCCGAAGGTGTGTCCCATGACAAGTTGAAGATAATTCTCGCTGCCCTGCGATGCAATGTTTCAAGTGCTTGTATGTCGTCAGAGTTGTTGCAACCCCCCCAGACAATGATGCCATACATAACAGACGGCAGTATGACTTTGAAATAAAGGTCGAGAAGAGCTCTTCTTTTCAAAAATGAACATTTTTTCAGCAGGTTTAACTTCTTGGAGAAATTTCTTTTCAGATCTGAAAGGTGTTTCGACCAGGTAAGCTTATGGTCTATGATGACACCCAGCAGCCTTGTGTGGTGCACCCATGAGATTGTAGTCGAGCCAATTGTAATGAGGGGGTGTGGCCCAATGAAAGAACCTCTGTGTAACAGCATTGCCTCGCATTTTGTAGAGTGTGGTGTGAGGGAGTTGGTAACACACCATTCGTTAAGTTCATTAAGAGCTTTGTTAAGAAGACTACAGGCTTCATCAACAGTTGAGCCGGTGCAGTAGACTGTTGTATCGTCAGCGTACAGAAATAAGGTGCCCGAAGGTACAGCGTCTGGCATGTCGTTGGTATATAGGCTGAACAGGCACGGACCTAGGACTGATCCTTGTGGAATGCCACAGGTCACTTTCAGCTTTTTTGACTGGGCAGAGTTCACTACTGTAATCTGCGATCTTTGATTCAGGTAGTCCGTCAACCAGGATAGGAGGTGTCCCTCGATCCCAAATCTGTGCTTTGTAACTTGAAGTCCAGACTACCACCCTCGTTTCTATGAAAAAGGAGAGAGGGCTTGGGGAGAGAGAATGGGAACATGAACAATGGGCCTTTTCGCGCCAAGAAAACTAAGTGACCATTGATCGGCAGAGATCTGATACCGTCGACGAGTCGTATCTGAGGTTCTCATTTGACGCTCTTTTTCCGTAAAGCGTTTTTCCCGAATTGCCAGCCTTTATTCGCTGTTAAAAAATGTTTTGTATGATTGGCAAACTTGAAGCTTCTCAGAAGTCTACCGATTACGTATTAAATAGGCGCGCGGAGAACCAATCACAATCGAGCATTTTGTTATAGATACAGTATGATTACAGACCGAACTGGACGACACGAAGTACTGTTACCAATTAATCATATCTATAACAAAATTCGAGAAAGAAAAAGGAGAAAACGTACTGGAGAAGGAATAGACAACAGTTTTATTTGAGAGATACAAAAAAAAACTTATTGAAGTGTAACTGATCCATTGGAGCGCGCGCTCTGACGCGTACTGTCCGATTACTTAGACATGACGCATACACTGTCCAATTACACTGTCCTAACTGTCCTATTAATACTTTAATCATAACTATAACAAAATTCTCGAATCTGATTGGCTATCACCAGCCATGATTTGAGCATTAATAGGACAGTTGGACAGTGTAATTGGACAGTGTACGCGTCATGCCTAAGTAATTGGACAGTACGCGTCAGAGCGCGCGCGCTAATGGATCATTTACACTTGAATAAGCTTTTTTTTTTTTAACGTATTTCGCAAATAAAACTGTTGTCTATTCCTTCTCCGGTACGTTTTCTCCTTTTTCTATCTCGAATTTTGTTATAGATATGATTAATTGGTAACAGGACTTCGTGTCATCCAATTCGGTCTGTAATCATACACTCGTGATTAAACAAATCGGACTCCCGCTACGCGGTCGTCCGATTTTGTTAATCACTCGTATGATTACAGTCCGAATTGGACTCCACTCAGTCCTATTACCATTATTAATCATAACTATGACAAACTTCTCAAATGCGATTGGCTATCACCAGCCATGATTTGAGCATTAATAGAACAGTTAGGACAGTGTAATTGGACAGTGTACGCGTCATGCCTAAGTAATTGGACAGTACGCGTCAGAGCGCGCGCGCTAATGCATCAGTTACACTTGAATAAGTTCTTTTTACTTATCGTGAAACTGTTGTCAATTCCTTCTCCAGTACGTTTTCTCCCTTTTCTTTTGCTAATTTTGTTATAGATATGATTAATTGGTAACAGGACTTCGTGTCGTCCAATTCGTTCTGTAATCATACTCGTGATTAAACAAATCGGACTCTCGCTAGGCGGTCGTCCGATTTCGTTAATCACTCGTATGATTACAGACCAAATTGGACTCCACTCAGTCCTATTACCATTATAAATCATGGCTGGTGATAGGCAATCAGATTCGAGAATTTTGTTATAGTTATGATTAATAATGGTAATAGGACTGAGTGGAGTCCAACTCGGTCTGTAATCATACGAGTGATTAACGAAATCGGACGACTGCGTAGCGGGAGTCCGATTTGTGTAATCACGAGTATAATTACAGACCGAATTGGACGACACGAATTCCTGTTACCAATTAATCATATCTATAACAAAATTAGCAAAAGAAAAGGGAGAAGACGTACTGGAGAGGGAATTGACAACAGTTTCACGATACGTAAAAAGAACTTATTCAAGTGTAACTGATCCATTAGCGCGCGTGCTCTGACGCGTACTGTCCAATTACTTATGCATGAAGCGTACACTGTCTAATTACACTGTCCTAACTGTCCTATTAATGCTCAAATCATGGCTGGTGATAGCCAATCACATTCGAGAATTTTGTTATAGTTACGATTAATTCTGAAAACGTCACTCTGATTACCTAAAGCGCGTCTGAATAGCCACTTAAGCGTTGGAGTATTTTTTTCTGCTATTCGTCTAGTCGTTTTTGAGCTCGTGTTAGCTACTTACCGTCCACGCGCCAGCAAAAATTTGGGCCTTACGCAAAGTACTATCTCCTGGTTAATTTTCGTTGCCTCGGTCGATCTCGCGAAGAGGTCGTGCGACTGTACTTCTTGGCACATGCAGTTGGTACTTTAAACGTAAAGTATGCCACATTGACCGATAACCTTGCAATTGCGCTGGTCCAGATATTTCCGTCGTAATTGCTTGTCGTATCGTACCCTCATCGATAACATTGCCTCTTCTTCTTAAACCAAACAAGCGAAGCCTTCTTTTCAGTGTTCTCAAACTTAATTTGATACCATGGAAGCGCTCAAGGAAAACCAAGATAGTTTCGTTTGAATATTTAAGGTTAAAATAGTACTCGATCACGTCACGCTTGCTATCCTCCATCTTGAAATACCTCGCTTCATGGCTGTCATATCTTCTTGTCATCGTAACTTCATAACTTCGATATTGAACTTCCGGTTTTAAAGTTCTTATGAAATATAAAGTTTGTATAAGAAAAATAAAGTTTGTAGGCGAAAAGAAAAGTTTGCATGAGAAAAATTAATTTTGTATGAGGTGGTCCTTTTATAAAGTTTGTATCTGATGAGAAAATAAAGTTTTTTCTGAGAAATATAACGCTTTTATGCGAAAAGTAAAGAATTTGTGCAAAAAATAAAGTTTGAGAGAAATAGAGTTTGTTTGAGGTGGGCTGTACAAAGTTTGTAAGAGAAAAACAAATTTGGTATGGAAATATAACGCTTGTATGCAAAAGGTAAAGTTTGTTGGGAAAAATAAAGTTTTTTGGCAAAAATAAAGTTTACATGCAAAAAATAGAGTTTGTACAGCAAAAATAAAGTTTGTACGGGAAATATAAAGTTTGTATGCGAAAAACAAAGTTTGTATAGCAAAAATAACGTTTGTATGGGAAAAATAAAGTTTGTATGCGGTGTGGCCCTTACGGGCCACCGTAGTTTTCCGGTCAGATCGAGTAACAAACAACTTTCGCTGGATTTCATGCATCCATGAACCGTCTTAATTTGCTGAATAAAAAAATAATGTGGTGTCGTCACAGAGAGTTTAAGCACGATGTGAGAGAACGACGTTTGCCGTGTCATTCGTTGATGAATATTGCAGCTAGCACCTTTTGTCCTGTACCCTCTCACAGAGCAGTAGAAATTCCGCTTACTTGTCACCAACAATTTGCATGCAAACTTAACTCACAGATTTTGGCCGATTTGGAAAATAGAATGGAGACCTGACAATAACACAACTTTGTTTTTCATTATATCGATGATTAGATTCTATTAGAGAACTTCAAACTGGGCAACAACTGCCACTGACAGGTAAATCAAAACGTGCGGATAAAAAATATAGATTTGGTTTATATATTTGGTTTATTTATTGAAATGAAAGTATTCAGAGTCAAAGAGGAAAGGTTTTACCTCAGTATTAAAAAAAATTCAGATAGCCAGGCTATTAAGTAATTAATTAATTGTTTCGCAGAGGAACGGGTTAAAATGGAGACTTGAACTAATACAATTTTAAAGAAGGACACAAATGAAAATTCATAACAAGATAATTTTGCCTCCTTTCTTTCAGTCACGTGCCCTCTCTTTGAGCCCGCAAACAAGATGGCCAAAAAAGTCGCGAAAAAAGTCGCAAAAATTGAAAAATAAAAGTGTAAATTTGGATGGCACTTAAGGTGGCTCCCTAGAGTTTCTACAAAAGTGACTATACGAAATAGCAACACTTGCAAAAGAAGCCCTAGTTCTGTTGTCTTGCAATCTTTGTTCCTGAATTTTACCAGTAAGGTTACCAACATAATTACCCTTATTTTTCAGGTTTTGCTTCTTAGGCATAGGCCGTTGTCATGGCAACAAAGCAACTAAAAGATGACAGATATTTGCCATTAATTCGTCGTTTTTCTTAAATATTTTTATTTTTCCTCGGTGAAATTTTTTTAAACTTTCCTATTTTGTGAAAATGATTCTGACTAACATTTTGCAGGGGAAAAATATGGGGTCGTTCAGACGGATTCACCGATATCACGTGATTTCTTATTTTTAACCATTAAACTGGATTGCTCTGACAGAATTTTTCCAAAAAATAATATGTGAAAGGTGGCGTTAGTATCTCAAAATGTGCAAAATTTAAAAAAAATTCACCGAAGGAAACGCGAGAAAATTTACTGTTAACTTTGCTTTTTTGGCTATGCTGACGTCATAAAAATCGGGAAAAACCTACGATTTTATGTGAGCGCGCGCAGATTACTACAGCTCGCATCATCAGCGCGCGCGTGGTCATAAAACTATAGGGAGCCACCTTAACGGGCTCCGTAAGTTCCTAATAATGATAAGTTCTTTGCGAACAGCGGTAATAATGGTAAGTTCTTTGCGAACAGCGGTAGCTGAACTTTTTGAAGTTTTCCTCAGGCGATCGCAACGCTAACCCTGAAGGATGCAGAAATCGCTAATACTCGCTGTTTAGAGGCACAATGATGACAAAACACAGCGATTGAGGTAAGATTATGTTTGTTTTGAACTTAAATGTAAATATTTCTCGCTGCATTTCACGTTATTAGAAACCTTTCGGTTTTCCCATACATTCCCTTATAATTTTGAAATTACAAACGTTCACACAGTTTGTGTGTGACCCCTGTGGTCGTAGGTCTTATGTACCAGTCAAATCGAAGTTTCAACATCCCCCCCCCCCTTCGTGCAACCCCCGGGCATTTGAACGCTTGAAGATTGGCATGTTCAAATTAATTCCCTCTCCTCGTAGCAAAAAAAGCCGTTCAAATGCTCCACCAATTAGTACTGAAATGCATCTCCTCAACGACAAATTTCTTCTTCAATCAAACACTGTTCACATTTTACGGAGAGAGATATGCCGTGATGACACCTTCAAACTTTTTTTGAAGAGTTATTCACTAACAAAGGCGAAGATTCTATCTTATAAACCCGTCAAACCTTGCAAAAACCGAAAAAACGCACGGGAATAATACGCCAGAACAAGAGATAAATTCGGTTCAAATTCCACATCCTTCCAAAGCAACGTTGAAATTCCTCCCTTCCCGGGCACAATGCACAGTCAAATGCCTAGGGTATGCCCGGGGGGATGTTAAAACTTCAATTTGACCGGTACATTGGGTCTTAGGTCTTAGCTTTTTAGACTACCGCACATCTTCCTGTCTTTTCTCTTCTGAACTACATTGTACTGGAGGAGGAATCCCTCTTTCCTTTAAACGACAATTAACATGAGAAGCCGATACGAATGATGATAACAATTTTCAAAGATCAGGGATGCTACATACCTTGAAGAATTTCAGAATGTAGGTAAACTCACTGGTAAACTCCATGCCGAGTTGGTGTGCAGTTGAACTCTCGACAAAATAACGATGATCCAACGAAGTGAAAATGGAGCTGTAGTAACCGTTTGCATGAGTCTATGTCACATGTCAACCTTATATTGTTCTCAATTGATGTGAAGCAGAGCGCTGGGTACTTATACCGAATCACCGATACCACCACAGGGTGCAGATCTTGTTAATCGGCCGTCGCCATTATGGCGACCACCGGTTTATAAATTGGACTGGTCTCTTTACTTGCGTCAGTTGGCTTAAGGTGATTCCTTGGTAAAAGAATCTGTCATAGATTTGTAATGAAACTTGGCACAAATATTCAAAAAGTCATGCAGGTTCTAAAATTGCAATAAAAATTGGGGGTCACTGTGGTCGTTTTAGTGGTATACTGCTGAGGAATACAGTGTTTAAAGGCATTTCAGACAATAACCGCACGAAGCCGAAATGTTCAATATTTCCACTGCTGATTGATATTTCATGTATAAGTTGACTTTATACATATGTGTAGTCATCTGTGTCGTACAAAACGTGTTTGAAAAGCTTCAAATTTACTGGACACTCAAAAAGTAGACGGTGACGACGGTAGCTTGATGTGCGGTCCTCTACTCCAAACCGCTTTTTTTGGTAGGATTTCATTAAATGTGCAAAAACTGATCATAGATTTTTGCCAACGTTTTTATATTGCCTTTGGAACACTGCCCTAGTTGAATTTATACAATAAAAAATGGCGGTCACCGTGCTCAATTAGGAGAAAACGACCATTTATTTCTCTGAACAACTCAGTTTTAATAGAAAACCTACCAAGTTCCGAACGTGCACGCACTCGTGAGCGCGCAAGTTACGCAAAAAAGGATGCGCAGAGAAAATGCGCAGTGCAATTGAATGGAATCACCTTAACATACGAGCAAAATGCTCTAAAGCTTGTAGTAGGGGTACTCAAGAGCGGTACTGTCTTATATAAGACGCACGCGCACATTGGTCTGCTGAATGGTACCTGCGTATGTTCTTGTCATTTTTACCGTGTTTAAGATACGAACGGCAGAGGGTTGTTAAGTTTGGCGTTTCTGTATTTGTCTTGTATGACGCATGCGCAACTGAGTAAAGCAACTAATAGGATTGAATGCAAAATTGGCTGTGTTGTCTAGTTAGTGGTTATAGTGAAAAAGTTTTAGCGTAGCAGTTTTGTCATGGGGATTGACATTTTGAAGGATGCAAAAATGTGGGAGTGTAAGGATTTGTGAATGTGAGGAGCTTATCAGGCTTCTGTGAATGTGATTTGCTTTGAAAGTTGCGTATTATATAGCAGCAGTGTAATATTGTGCTGCGTGGGAGGTAGTTTTCCTTGGCCTTTTATGGGGATACGGTTTCCGAAGTGGATTGTAAGTTTTCTCTTTGGGTAACCTGTATTTTGCAGACGAGAAAAACGACAGCTGTGTTTGCAGCTTATTAGGGCGGTAAGGAACAGTGGCTTAGGAAGAGAAGGGATTGGCACTAGTATGATGAGAGGCACTGGTATGATGATGCAATTAGTGGATTGCACCATCGATACATCATAGTTCTTGGGAATGGAGAGAGATGAGTGCTTATTTGAGGCGAGAAGTTGATTTTAAAGGCGAAGGAATCGGTCATTAATAAGGTAGCTGTTTCCAGTCTTTAAGATAGAAAATGACTGAATATTATCGAGCGATGCGTGTGGTTCGCGTGTGGCGTTCGCTGTTGTGTTGGTTAGGTTTGAGGTAATTTTTGTAAGTACGTGGCTCCCGGGTCAGCAAACCGGATTTAAACATCACGTCATGAGATATGCCTTAACGTGCCCCAGACTCTGACGATCTGCTCGAGCTCGTGTTTATCAAGCGTTACATTTTGATTCTACTGCCATGTTCACTGTTTGTATTCACCATCTAGGCACAACAGGAACATTACGTCGTCCCCGTGTAAGCATTCTCAGTTGTGGGCGAATTTATACCGACATTCAACGTTTGAGTGAATTTGCGTTTTTCAGCAGAAATAAAAGCGATAAGAAAGATAAGCTGAGTCATCAGAGTTTAAACATTACGTCATCCAGTAACGCTATAGTCAGAATATTGTGTCACACAATCACACTTTTCGTCACGCCGCTTCGTTACAGGATCGCGCTAACATTTGTGAAACCTAGAGGGGTAGGGAGGGTCAGAACGGCCGGTTAAATGCCCGTTGGTCGCCCAACGATCGATGGCGGCCAATGGTCACCCAAAGGGCGACGTTGTCAGTCGGCTGTTAGTTACTGGTGATACGCCCACAGTAACTGCTGTATGCGGTTTTCGTCTTGCGGATAGAATTTCACCAGACGCGTAATCCAGGGTCTAGATAGCATGACGCTTTGTTCAGTCGCGTTTATTGTTTTGAATCATCAAGACCGATTTGCGCGATGAATTTAGGCAGTTTTATTACAGTCAATTATGACTCCTTACCACAAGCACGTACATGCACCATAGGGGGTACGCTTACTGTTCCCCCCACCACTACATCCTCCCAAAAATAAAATGCTGCAAAGATCGATATTTTGCTGTAGAACCAGTAATGTGACTTGACATGGTGTGACATTCTGTGATAAATTCGGGATCGTTTAGTAAAGGACTGCTCATTTTCTCCTCACTAGATGAACAATTTTGGCAAATTCTTAGGTTTTCCGGAATTTTTGGTACACAATGTCTGCCAGTTTCAATTCTTAAGTCACGATTACCCGATCTTAACTTTGCAACACATTGTCTGTGATGTACATCTTAAATTAATTCTAATTGAAGAGGGCTACTTTGATCAGTCTTAAACAAAGAATAAAATGTAGTTTCCTATTAGACCGTATCATGTCAAATTGATGATTTTTCAAAGCAATCACGAGTTTCTGTTTTATTTTAGGTAAGTAATTTTCAACAGTTTGTGCATTATAGTCTACAACTGTACGTACTGCTTGTACTCGTTCTCGATTAGTCAGGGACCGCGCGAGGGGTGGGCTGACGGGGCCTTAGCCCCCCCCACTTTTTGGTGCCTGAAAAAATAAGTCAATGAAATAAAATAAATAAAAATAAAAAATTTGGAAAATTCATTAGTCGGTGATTAGTTTCAGGGTTAACCAGTCCTTCGTTTTCCCCAGTTCGATATAATTTTCACACGGACCAAACAGTAACGGAATAGAAACGCAATACTTCGCCCAAAAAAGTTCAAATCGCCTTGCTCCCATTTGGCTTGTTCAGTTGAAACTCACGTGCGCTCTAAGGAACTGTATCTTGAAGAAATGAAATGAAGATGTGACATCGCAGTTTTAGTTTCATTTGTATTTCCGCAGTTCACATCATTTTCATTTTTTGTATCTTGAAGAGTTTGAACCTGCTCAGTCTTTTAATTGCAATCGACCAAAGTTGACATTCTCACCATCGTTTGGCCTTTAACTCTCGTGAACTCTCATTGACTCCCTTCTGCTCTAAAGAGTATGAATTTTTGTCGACTCTCGTTTTTGCCTGGCCCTGCATAACGAACTGCAGTCTGTCTCCAGATAGGATCATCGGCAACAGCGTGCTTTGATATTTGCTGAAAATCAACGTTACTTCTTCAAGCTTCTCTATATACATGTTAACTTTGCAACTAGGATAGCTGCCGAAAGTTTTGCCGAAAGATCTCTGTGTGTCGCTCCTAACGATGAGAAATAAGGCATTCATGCAGCAGTCAGGACATACCGACACACTGACTTTGGTGAAATATATAGTTCATGATACTCAGCTCGGCTTTCTTAGATGGCCTTATTCTGTAATATGGCGACAGGTTTGCTTGTACAAGTCTTAAGAAAAATGTTTTTGAGTTTGAGACCTTAAATGCGAATACGTCAAGATTTGCACCTTTCCGGATACGACTTAAAATGTGTGTAGAGATGAAATAACAGGCTCAGGCGCATTATTTTGGAACTATACTGGCTATTCCTGTTCCGGTTTAGGAATAACAGAATATTCAGAACACTGAATCCCTAAAAGAACGCGATTTTTCCTTTCTGATAAACCAAAACATTCCGACCGCATTCCGTTCATTTTG